>VWZY01008825.1:311408-368010 GCA_013399075.1 Chloroceryle aenea
AAAAAAAAAAAAAAAATCAAACCAAACCAAAACAATTTAAAAATAAGCTGTTGGTCATCAAAGAGGAGGAAAGCATCTTGCTTTGGTACTATTCTGCATCTGCACTGAAACACAAGAGAGCAGCTGCCTTGTAGCTGCCTCCACAGTAGGGAAAGAGATTCATCTACTTTTAAAGATTCAGTACACAGAAAACGGAATGACGACATCTCCTCTCATTTCCATGCCCAACAACACACACTCCAACAGACAGCTATGTTGCTTCTACAATATCTCTTTATTTTCCTTTATCTCTGCTTTTCTACCCCCTTCCTTCCTAAAGCCCTTCATTGAGCTGTGTTTTTTCTTGTGTTTAATTTGGAACTTATGTTCTTCAGTGACCAAATCCTTCTCCCTTTGTCTCTCATCAGAGCCTTCATTGCTTTACATCCGCTGGGAAGAACTGATCCAGTTATCTCCCAAATTACATTTCAAGAGCCTGCAAGCCTGACTTCACAGATAAACTGGAGAGCACCACAACCAATGTAAATACAGGACATAGCCTTTTCTGTGCTGTTCGGCAGTAGATGATGATTACCCAGTTTTGCTACAACATCATTTGCTAGCAGAGGGACCAGCATGCCCTAACATCATTCCCAGTATTGTCATTATATGGTGATTGTTATTGTCTTATAACTTTATTTTAGGGTAGCAACTATCACTCTCAGAGCTTGATGTCTCCTATCCAAAAAAAGAGGATAGTTGCATACCCAGATTTCTCACAGACTAATCATGAGACAAGAGAAAACAGATAAATCCAGCAGGAAGCTCAGATACCAGAAATGGTTACTGATGCAATGAGTCACAGCAGTGACTTGTTAAGAGTTTCTGCAGGCTCTGTCTTTTTGGCTGCTGCAGAAGGCAGAAACCTCTCTTGCTCTATTTTGTTTTGTTTGGAACATAACAAGTTATCTCTCCATCAAATCTGTGTTCTTCCTGTACCTCTGCATCTGATTTGAGATGGATGAAAGTAGCCATGCATCCCTTCCTGGAAAATAGGTACATTTTCCTAAAGCAGCAAAGCCAGTATTTTTCAGCACAATGCTGACTATCTAATTTCCACTCAGTAGAAGTATTAGGGTAAGTACAAAGCAACCAGGTCTCTGGACAGTGATGTGCTCCCCTCAGCTGAAGCAACACATCTTTAATGGTTTCAGACATCTCCATTTTACTGTCATCATGAGTTTGTAGACTTGGACAGCACTGCTTGCACCCTAATAGTCCTGCAGAAGTACTTAGGGATAAGCTGACAAATAACATCTTACTGTATTATATGTAATGTTGTGTATGTTTGCTTGACTCGATCTCACATAATCCATCAAAATCTTAATGAACAGAAAAGGCTGAATAAGCCTTACTTATAGCAATTACATTTCCACTGTTGTCTTTCTGGTAAGTCAACTACTTCACAGCTGAGGGGTTCATATTCCTCTCTTTCACAAAGCACTTAGTAAAATTGCTCTTCCTGGGAAAGTAGAGGCTTGACCAGTGGTTAGAGAGAGCACTGAGTCAGGTGCTTGGTGTTTGCTTTTGGTCTGCTGTTTGTATCACACCTCCTGCTTTATTACAGGAGGTATGAAAACAGTGTCAGAAGGAAAAACTTGAGGGAACAGTTAAAAGAACATGAAATAAATATTTCTTTAAACTCACTTTATTGGGGAGGGGATTTTATTTATTTTCAGGTTTTCAAAAGGAAAAGATTAAATTCTGGAGTACATTTTTCAAAGATGGGCCTAAGCTGAAAGTCAGATTTGGACACTCTCAAGCTGCGAGGCACTAAAGTGACCATTTCTCACCATCAGACAGGTAAACACAGGAACAAGGTTGAAGAGACAAACTGCAGGATCTCTGTAACCAAGCCTACTAAGGACTGCTCAGATTAATGTCTGACAATATTTGAATTGTGCTAATTTAAGCAGAGGCTCAGCCCAGAAGTCAGGTAGTCTTCTGGGTATCTGTAGAGGCTTCCTTGCTGCTTCACATCACTGAGATTTATCTTGAACTTGCTGGACTGCTCCACAGGCTGCTCAGTATTTCTGTGCACTCTTATGCCCAAATGCTATCCCTCCAGGAGGTTCTTGCACAGTTCCAGTGATGGAGAGTCTCAGGAGATCCTCTGGGGATGGTGTCCCTGTGCTACCTGCCCAGAGAACCCTGCTTTTCTACAGTCAAGGTTTTTCAAGCCGTTTTACATTTTTCCAGTCCTTAAATCCAGCAGAAGAAAACTGAAGGAGGGGTTCAGATCAGACCTCTGGGTTTTATCCCCAGCTGCGCCATTGACCTGCCAGGTGACAAAAGAGGCTCCGATGGGAGGGATCAGACTTGGCCCATCTGTCATTTAAATGAAAACCTTAGAATCATAGAGTCATAGAATCGTTTTAGTCAGAAGAGACCTTTAAGCTTATCAAGTCCAATCCAACCTGTGCTCCAGCTTGACCTCTACATCTGATTGCACAGGATGGTGGTAGAAGGACCGCATCATCCCTGTTTCTCTGAAGCCAACTTATTAGCAGCGTGCTCTTCATGGCCACAATCCACTCTGTCCTACCTTTCCTGTGACTTCTTTACTGTCCTCGTTTGCTTGTTGCCTAGCTTTCATGTTTCTTCTGATCATCCCCAGAAAACAATTGGTGAAGAAGAGCAGGTCTTCTGTGCTATTTGGTGTTTTGTATCTGAACTAGTCATCACAACTGAACAGAAGTTGGCCTTTCTGCAGAAGAATGATTTTTCATGTGTGACATCCTTTTTAATACATTACAATTGAATTTCTTAATATAATTCTAAAGCCAGTTAGGGTGGCTTTGCTGATTGTTCACCTGAAAAAAAGCTATTCAAGAGGGAGAATTACATTTCCTGATCTGATATTTTTCAGTCCTCATCACAAACTGTGATTTTTCTAACTCAAAATTCTAAAGAATTTTAATTATTTTGATTGTGCTTAATATATTCCATGGACAACTAGTATAATGACATGAAATCGGTGTAAAGAAGAAAATCAACAGAAATTGAACCAACTCATAGTTTGGTGACATACCTCTCGGCCACACCTGATTGTCAGATGACCCAAGTCTGTATCCTAAATGGATGATCTTTTACCTTTTCAGAATAAATAAATGAAATGAGCTCTGTACCTTCTATATTATTCACTTTTCACTAATCTGATTTGTTGAGATTAAAGTTTAAACTGCTTGGATGAAAGATTACTCAGATTAAATTACTAGTCAGTAAAACTGAGAGACATTTTCTTTGGGGGGTAATGGTACAATATATACATGGCATAATGAAGTCCTGCACCATATCCTGGGGACTTTGAAGCCCAGAGATATTGCTAGCAAATGTTAGTGTTGTGAATCTGCTTGTCTACTCCCTGGGTAAGCCACTTCTTCTCTAGCTTTCCGACTCATGTTTTTTTCCTGATTTATCACAGATAAACTGTGAGCACTCTGTTGTGTCATGACCTCGAGCATAGAAGATGTACCACCTCACATTCTTGTGTGTATGGAGGACAGCAACATCTAGGAAGTGGCCAGTGGTTTCTTTGATACTTGTCTGACTTCCTTCCCATCACTGATTTCCAAAGAAGCCATCACCTTCTACCGAGCACAGCCCTCATGTTGCTTCAGCTTGACCACTTAAAAAAACGCCTGTGCAAGAGGAAGAAGATTCTTGTGAGGGTTTCTCTGGGCTGGGAGTCAGGATGGCCCTTCAACCAGACCCTCACACTGGCAATTTAGGCTGCCACACCAGGCTGAAGACTTCAAAGCATTCTCAACCTTTTTCCTGTAGTCCCTGCCATGTCTTATTTTTGACCTTTCCCCTGAGAGATAGGTCCACTAGTAAAGAGAAGATAATTCAGCTCATTGGGTCTTTTGGGACTCCCTCTAAGGGGAGGAATAACAATTCACTAGGAGCTTTACAGATCTGTATAGAAAAATCAGGCTCATTTTTTTGCTGACCCTACTGTCTTGCCACATACAGCTGTAAAACTTTATGCTCATAATCTAGAAAGGCAGCTGGAATTTTTAGCCATAGGCTGTCAAATGTCATGTGCATACCATACCGGATTAAATGATAACAGCAGAATAATTCTTTTAATAAGATATTTAAGGCATATTGAAATAGAAGCTTTTGTGAAACAAATACATAGGAATTTTACAGCATCGGAGCAAAAACAGACACTAGATTTTTCAGCTGTGTTTTTTTTAGAAAAGATTGTTATTGGTAACTCAGCGGATCAGTCCCGGTAGTGTTACAAACATTCTTATGGCATCAGACCACCAGGCCATTCATCTGGAATCTGAGGCTGCTGAAAATCTGCCACTTCATGATGCCCTTACTATGAGGCATCGGTTACCTTTTTTTTCATAGCTGTCCAGACAATGCAAAAAGTGAAATTATTATATGAACATGGACAGAAAAGGACCATTTAGATCACAAATCCCAGCCCCCTGTTACTACATTTGACCATTTGATAGGTGTTCAGCCACAAAGGAGCCACAAAAATCTTGCCAACTCCCTCGAAGATCTATAGCAAAAGCTCCCAAACATGCTGATAGACATCGTAGAGACAGCTGAGAGGGATCAAGGGCTACACTGCTGATTTCAGCTTTCATTAGCAGTTATGCTGTTAGCTAATTATCAGATGATCCTAATAATTATAACACACTGTCCTACAGACAAAGGCAGATAACACTCAATCATTCCCACCAATCAGATTTTGGGGAAAATTCCTTTGCAGTCCCAGATCTGGCAGGTGACATGTATAACCTTCTGGGTATATCCCAAAGACACTCAAGAGATTTATATTTCAATAGAAGCATCAGTGTAGCCTGTCTTACCTCTAGTTGAGATCTAGCTCTGATGCTTCAAATGGGAGCCAAAAAAAATCACAGAAGTCAAGTCTGCGGGAAGAAAAGAAATAAAACTTCTCCATAGAGGCCAAGAAAAATCTGAGGCATGAGATTATATAGCTGTGGTGCAAATGAGCACAGTGAACAAATGCCTCCTTCATTTGGAGACAAAGGACAAAAGGACTCATGACAAGTATAAACTTCTGATACCAGGATCTCTTCCTTAGCCTACCACACAGTCACTTCCAAAAAGCTGCAAGGCTTCATTTTACAACTGATGAGAATCTGTGTATCTCCAGGCTGATTAGGAGTTCAGCTTGTCTCTGCTCATCAGTTTGAAAATGTGCTTCGTAGACTATGAATCTGGTTTGCATTTTATTTTTTCTAATCTTAGACAGAAGGAATTCTTTCTACCTTTCACTCATTATACAGGACAGACACTGTATAGCTGTAATGGCTTTAGCAAAATTTTCCTTCCTTCAACTTTTTCTCAAAACACGTTATGTTCCCAAGTGGGAACACATACCTGTCTGGTAAAATTGCATGGAAAGTCTGCCACCTGTTTTATTTAGTGATCTGTTTCTATAAATATAGACATATTCACACTGGAGGACATCTGAAACAGCTTAGCTGGTAGGAGATAACCTGTGCCCATAAGGATGCATGTTAAACAATGTCCAGCTATTACATTTGCACACACAATGCACACAGTCAGATGAAATGCTCAGGAGCTCACCTCTCTCCAATTTTGAATCAGAACAAGGTGTTTGCTGACCTTGGCACGAGTAACCTTTGGGCCCTCCTCAAGAGAATATCTTCTGTGCACACACATACAAGTTGAGAAATGGTTACATTCATCGGCCATAAGCATAATAATTTTAATACAAATGTTTTACTTTAATTGCAATTAAGAGCTATGGATATGTAGATAGATTCAAACATTTTCTCCTTTTGGATGTTCCTAATCGAGTTGATAGATTAATTAAAAAAAAAACAGCCAAACCCAAAACCATTTTATTAGCTCTAGCCCAATCTAATTATCTTGGATTTTTATAACATGCTGTGTCTTTAGAAAAACTGTAAATATCTATAGAGGAATGTTTTTTCAATCTTCTTTTCATAATGCTGCATATAAGACAAAACTAAATTTGATCAGTTTCCTCAGTGACTGTTAGTAAAAGATGTAAGAGGCCACTGTTTACATAATAAGTTACAGCTGTTGAGAAACTAGTTTAGTCAGTGCATATACCAAGTTTACAGTTACTGTCTCAAAATACCTGTGGTCTAACCACTTACTTCAGTCTGCTGATTATTTCAGAGAAGTAATCTACCCATAGCTCCTCCTTTGTCTCCCTCTGTCTTGACAAGAACCAGCTACGAAGCCATTTGAAGAAACCTAAATCCGGTTCCTGGACACCCCTGTGACCCCTAGCCTGAGCCCTCCCATTGCTTTGTCATGCAGGTTTGGGCTGGCACTGGTGCAGGTGGCTGTCATAGCATGTTGAGCCCCACAGGAGGCTGGGGTTGGGGGAGTTGTCACCAGCAAAGCCACCTTTGCTGAGTGGGGAGATGGGTTCCCAGTGCTTGGCTGGGTGATCCCACTTCAAGCCCAGCATCTAACATCTGGAGTTCACCTGACCAGCATGGATGGGAGGAGAGGGGGTAATAGAGGGAGCTAACAGATTTTTATATGTATATAGAGAGTTTATTAATTACCTTGTGGGCTACACATAATCATTATTTCCTCCTCCCTTTGTTTATCCTGCTGAATTATGGTAAATTGCATACCCTGATATGAATGCAACCTGGCACTGGATGTTTGATTAGGTAACGATGACTTTTTTTTTTGACAAAACATATTTGTAATTCAGTTAGTTCATTACCTCTAAAATTCCCTTTAATATCTAAGTCTAGTTCCCGAAACAGAGAGTATCTTTCTAAGGAGCCCCACAGATTAATTTATATGCTTATTTCTCCCCATGATTATTATTTCTGATTTTTTTGGAGAGGGTTCACTCAGTCTAAGATTTCACTAAGGCTTTTTTTTGATCCGATTTTTTTTAATGAGCATTGGAACCAGTATAGGAAGCCATGATAGAAGGAAAATCCTTTTTAAACAAAAAATAATACTGTTGAGTTATCTGCTGCCTCTGCTGGGGTTAGTAAGGTTGTTATGCTTTTGTATACGAATTGCTTTGGGATAATAATGTTTTCTACTTGCTTATACATTTTTCATCAGACAAATCAGGCAAAGAGGTTGTATCGTACAGATCTGTAACTGTAGCTGCTTTCCTATCCTGTAGCTGCAAGGGAAAGATGAGATGTGTTTTCATACTTGGAGAAAAAGGGTCAGAGTTAGAGGGGAAATATCGTATGAAAGTGCAAAGCCTTGGATGTGAGTAGCTAGCCCCTAAAGCAGGTGCTAACAAGACCTTCTCGACAACCACTGAGTTTTTTGTGTAGCAGAGGAAAAGTTACAGCTGAAAGAAACAGGCAAGGAATAGTATTGTACTGTATCTGACTGGGATTATAGCAGCTGAATGAGTCATTGTTATAAAATATGGGCAGCAGAGTGTCCTTTCATGTCTCTCAACGCAGATTGAATGCAGTCCTGACCAAGATGACAAAATTCATTTTGATTGAATAGTTGTCCATATTTTTAAATTAAATGCATGTGGGGCTATTAGCTTAGCTCCCCGTTGAAGGCGGCTGCACCACAGCCCTGCCATATGTTTGGCAGCGTTTGAAGCACCTGGCATCCTCCAGAACAGACAGTCACATTTGAATGAGGATAAATATTAAACCATCTCACAGCTTTCTCTTCCAACTCTAAGGTAGGTATTTTTTACTATAAAAAGAAAAAAAAAATCAAATCAAAACAAAACCCAACAAAAACATAACACAATATAAAAGGTTAAGAAAAAATTTATATACATAAAGTGTTTTATGAAAACAGAAAAGGAGAGGAGGACAGGACTGGCGAGAATCCCAGGCTCCTCCCATGTCTGAGGAGAAAAGGATGGGCAGAGAGGGACGCGGATTTCTTTCTTTGTCAGAAGGAGACATTGGGCTTCAAGGTTGAAAAAATTCAAATTATAAATTGCACTTTTATTATGGATTTATTACATTATTATTAAAGCTAATATGCATTTTCTCAGCCTGGATCAATCACTCCCACAAGTTCCACCCCCATCAAATTTTCCTCTCTTTGATACATTGAGAAACTAATATACTTAGGTGCATGCTGAGAAGGTCAGTCACGTCCTTTGGCTGAAAAAGGAGCAAGTTACTTTTCCATCGAACAAGGCTATTTTTAATCTTTAGTGACCCACAAGTCTGGATTTCAACCAAACAAGATATTGCAGGTCCATGTGCTTCTCCTGGGCCAATTCTTTTAAAGTGTTACCACAGATTTATGGGATGTTTTGTGGTTAAATAGCTATTAACATGATTACACAGGGCACTATTAAGAGTGGTCTCAAATAACTCCACCACTGAAAGGTGAACTCAGAGGGGAAAGTAAAGACTAGGACAATAACCAGAAAATGGAGAACCCATCACATGAGAGAAGTTAAAAGGGCTTTGCTAGTTTTATGTAACAAAGTAAAGTCTTAGAGAAGATACCATTTATTTCTCTAAGTATGTCTCCAAGAGGAAAAGGATCTTTCTTCTGAAGGGCAATGCAGCACAAGGATATAAACCAAATGTGAATTCATTCATGTTGGACACAAAAAGGACTAGCAAAGAAAAGAAATAGAGTCTCAGATGGACTTCTAGGAAGTTACTGGAGTCTACAACCACAAATCACATTAGTTTGAAGCTAATTTTTGATAACTATATTCATAAAATGTGATGATATGGTTGTCTACAATAAGAGGTAAATGACATTGATGAGAAAAAAAGAAGCCTTTAATAATTTTATCAATGTTTCTAATTTCAAAAATGTCTTCCAAAGTAGATTGATAAGGAGTACTGAGGCTTTCAAAACACACTTTCTAGCTGGAAATGGTGCAATATTACTTTTTTTTTTCTTTTTAGTACAGTGTAAAGGTGGAAATGAGTTGAGCGCTCATGTTGTTTCACTCATTCTGAGAATCATTTTCAGATCCCACTTGTATCATTCTTTTGCCTACAGCTGCTTCCACAAACATCTCAGTGGGTGGACTGAATCTTAAGAAATCCTTGTCCGTCTGCCAAGATTTCTCTCTCATTCAAGTTCCCCACCTTTTAAATATTTTTTTTTTTGTAGTACATAGCAATAGTGATACAGAAAAGAAGCCATCTCAGGAACACAGTATTTTCTGTCAATGTTTTATTAGCTAAAGTGAATGACCAGCTCTGTAAGAAGACACTTATTGTTTATTTTTCTAGATTGTTATTATGACTATGCTGTAGGGTTTTTTAATAACATTCATCCCTGGTCATCCATGTCCTATACACTGCTGAAGTACAATGGAGCAAAAAATGCATCCAGTTTTTCTACCATATTTTTACCTTGAAATAGTCAAAGTGTAATAAGCTTAGAGGCAAATCTGCTAAAATGAAGGAGTTCCAAATCCTTACAACTGTACTGGCCAGTTTTGGCCCAGCTGTGCTATGATGGGCATTACCATGGGAAGATGAGTATTGCCCACTCTGCTCACTGTGCCTCTCAATGGAGATCCCACAGGAAGTCTGAAAAAGCAGGTCCAAGAAAAGTGTGGGGGTACCTGCACACTCATTTACTAGTATCAAGCACTACTAGAGCTCCATAAAAATGCAAACAAGACAAGGATACAGTTATGTCATACATATACATCTCTGCATATCTGTATGTTTCATTCATAAGAGGAACTTCAACCTTTGTGTAATTACACTGCTTGCTGCAATAAAAAACTGTTCCTCTAAGAGAGCAAGGTCATTATCTCCACTACTTAACAACAATTTCCACAAAGACTTGTAGGCTATGTGACATTTTACAAGCTCCCAGGTGTTTAAAAAAAATGAAATTCAATAGGTTTTTCACCCATATATATTACTTTTCTCACTGTTTAGAAATTGTACTAACAGCAGACTCAGACTGTTATTTTATTGTCCTTGTGATACCAAAGAAGAAAAATATAATTTGAAAACAATCCAGGATAAAAACAGCATGAAGAAGAAATTGTGGAGGCCAGTAGCTTGTAATTAGAGTTTCATCTGGGTTGAGGTTCCAGGAAAACAAATGCATGCCCCACTGTACCTTCAACTCTGCTTAGGCTCCAAGCTTTAGCTCTATGGGTCCCAAATTTTTTGTATAACCTGGATGGGACAGTGGTCATATCATATGGTATCATCTGCATACATCAGATCATGGGTGCTGACTCCATAGCTGGTTTGTGTGCTTAATAGTGCACCATAATAAAGTTATTATTTCATAGTGCAATAAATTACGAATACATTTATTTGAATATTTTCACCTTGTTTTTTGTTTGTTTGTTTTTTTTTTAATCAGTATCTTCAGAAGAATTCAGTGGAGGTTTAGAAATATTTGTAGGTTCTTGATATATTTTATGGGCTTCTTTCTGCTTACATTCCTTTAAAGAACTAAGGAGAGAAATGCTTTATTGTTTTGATTCCAGCATTTATGATTCCTTCTTCCTGCACTGGCTTGCTGCTTCTCCCTGGCTGCAGCACTGCTTTATTCTTGTGCTATCATTAAATTACTATCTGTGCATGTTTGTATCGTTCCATGGGCA
This sequence comes from Chloroceryle aenea, assembly GCA_013399075.1. Lineage (NCBI taxonomy): Eukaryota > Metazoa > Chordata > Aves > Coraciiformes > Cerylidae > Chloroceryle > Chloroceryle aenea. The sequence continues at coordinate 322,012 of VWZY01008825.1, forward strand.
TGGTGACCTTTGGTAGTAAATCATTTTGACTGGACTAGATTGTGTTTAATTGCAAGGAGCAAACAAATGCATGTTTTCAATTTAAGAAACAGAGCAATTTAGATCAACTTAAAGTTCGATTGCAGAAAAACATTCTGAACTGTGTGTTTATATTTTGTCAACCCAATTTTGATATATCTAGCCTTTGAAATTTATTCCAGATATAAATATAGATATATTATTTATTAAGATACATTTATATGTGTATACGTGTGTGTACGTACACTAATAGATGTGCATTACATACGTAGTATTAATATGGCTAAATCATTACAACAACATGGAGACTGGTTTCATCTCACCCGTATTTACCCACCAAAAAATTGACATCTATCCTAAGCTGGTCTTGTAAATCCCTTTGAAATCTATGGAGAGAGAGACAGTTCCAGAGAGTGATCTATACTCAGCTATTCAGAATGGGAAATACATGTTTCTACTGCCTGAAGAGAAAGCCTACATAATTAATTCAGAGCAAACACAAAACTTTCAGAACACTAAAGTTAGGGACAGGAAACCCAAACCAAATGTATTCGCAAAAAAACTCCTCTTTTCTGGAGCTGATTGATCTAGGTTTATGCACCATTTCTTTTGTTTTTCTGTGGTGGTGATAATAGTGGTGGTACATACCACCAAGTTAGCAAATATGTTTTCCGCTTCAAATCAAAAAGTTTTTGGTTTTTTTTGTTTTTTTTTTTTTTTTAATGGCTATGGCAATGATTAAAGTGAAGAGGAAATTGTTCATGTTGCCAATTCATCTTTTATTTTGTTTTTTAATTTTCTCCTTAAAAATGTCTTTGAAGCAGATAATAGTATAATTGTATAAATGTGGCTTGATCACTGAAATCACAGAGTGGACTTTGAAATCGTGAGGGAAGAAGGAAAAGGGAGGAGAAGAATTCATGAGATCTACAGTAAAGAGAATTATTAATCTTCAGAAATATGCTCCTCTGTTACTACTGGCTCTGCAAAAAACTGATTTCACATGTCATAATGTGCCTTCTAAAACTGAAAAAAATAGGAATGGGTGTGGAAACCTAGATTTGTACAGCATAAGAACACTTTGATCTCTTAAGAAGGCAATGTAGAATAAAATGTAAATTAGATTTGGAAAAAATGCAAACCCATGAGAAAAACAAAATTAAAGACCAAAAATCTTGTCTACTGGTTTAATGGTGAGACTTGGCAATAACATCTCTGGGCACTCCTGAAAGCTAAACTCAGATGCTTGGCTCAATGCACAGCACAGAAATTGCCTTGTATATAAATATTATCTCTGTCTTTCCAGTGCATTTTGAGAGCCAAATTCCAGAACTGTCTAATAGAATCATGATATTTCTCTATGGCGATGATTTTAATCAAGAGTTCATCCTATAAACAACGGAAATCGTTGTGATGAAGTTCTATATTTAAGTGAAACAAGCAGAAGTGGAGAACATGCTGTGTCTAATGTAGACTAGCTCCTGAGCTACTGTAAAAGAGCATGCAGTGCTTTGAAAAATTTGGAAGATATGGTAAGTACACTAAAAGGAGTGATAGCTGCCCTGTGATGCATAAAACTTTTGGAAATAATAATAAACTGTTAAAGAACTTGCTTAACCATGTTAGTAGAATTTTGCTGATATCTGAGACAAGAGGGTTTAGGACCGTAGCAATTTGCAAAGCTAATCTAGTTCAGTGATCCACAGTCTGTGACCTTTGACAACCCTCCTGGTGATCGGAAGAATAGAGCATCTGGATGTTAGGAAGATAAGAAGGTTGGGAAGGCAGCTGGGTCTGCAAGAAAAAGCAACCAAACCACATCTTGTGAGGTTAGTAAACATGCCTTTTGTTTAGGTAGATGACAGATAAGTTGGATGTTTTCAAAAGTTGAATTAATATGCTTCAGTTTCACAGAGGCCAACTTAAGAAAATCTGTGCCAATGTTCATAGCTTCAAAGTGCTGTTGATTTCTAAATTAGATAAACAGAGCTTCCAACAATTATGTCAACTATGTGTCAAGCTGGCATAAAAAAAAGAGAAACACCCTATGTCAGTGTCATTTAAATAAACAAGTTAGCAGCTAGTCATAAAGGCCATGAAAGGAGTAATTTAGAAGAATGTGAGTTCCTGACTCCAGAATTCCAGTTCTCTGACCCAAACAACAGCACTCCCACACACTGGGGAATGTACATAGGAAATAAGCATGGGTGTGCCAAAGCTGGAAAGCTGTATCAAAAAAGGCCAGACACAGGAAATTTTAGATTTGGATCTGGGTCTGAAATGTACCACTTTGACCTCTTTCTAAAATTAAGTGCAACTCCCTCGAGTTTTGGGGACAGCTCAGAATCATATTTCAGAGAAGTCAATGAGGAGAGGCAGGAATGAAATGGCAATAGACTCCCAGGATGGTGGGAGAGGGAGTGATGGACTTAAGAAGATGCTGCTGAAGACAGGGATTGTTTTGAAGGGAACTAGATGCACAGGAGAACTTGGAGAGAATTGGGAGAGCATGAATAAAGTGGAAGGAACTTATGTCTCATGGTGCCTCTCATATGCCATCAAAACTTAGCTCAGCTTAACTGATTAAGGCAGGTTTGGCACAGAACTTAACCAAATAAAAATATGAAAAATGAATCCTGCTTTTAAATTTGCAGAAACAAGTCCCAGGGATCATTCAGATATCACTCTCATTTTTAATCCAAGCCCTTCTATTCTAAAAGCATAGACACCCCTCAGTCTCACCAGGGAGATAAGTTTACTCTTTTAGTCTGGTTTCAGTCTCAGGAAGAAACAGATAGAGACATGAACTACAAGTTGTTTATATGAACAACCTCATGCCCAAACCTTTATAGCTTTATCAGTCACTGGTGATATACAGTCTTAAAACAAAACACTCACTGGGAAACAATTATTGACATTTATCTCTCTTTTAGTATGCTGATTTCACTGAGAGAAGAATAATAATACTAATAGTAATATTAAGAATAAACTTCAGACTCTTTATGGAGCCCATATACTCTTCTATTTTTTCTATCCTCTTTAATGTGTCTCTACGATTTTTGGAAGCCATCATTTTTGTGAGTTTCTTATATTAAAGGGTTTGCTGACTTTGGTAATGATCTTGACATTAATATAATTGAGCTAGAAAAAGCTTTAGATTGTATTAATATTGAAGAATATTTGAAAAAGAAGTAAGCCTTCCCCTTGTTATTACTAAGTATGTCCGGCATCGTAGCATGAAAGGTGCATCTCACTGTAAGGGAGATGAAGAGCTCTGGTTGCAGCTGTGGCTGTAGTGGGGAGTGGAACACCCTCCAAAGACAGAAACAAAAATGAAAGAAAGGACCATCCCAAATTCTTTTAAAGGTCAGATGTGGATTTAGGTTTGCAGCTGGAAGCCAAACCCAGAAGGACATCAGAATGGAGTTTGGGAATTTTCCATTTGAAAACTACATTTTACGGCAGATCCCTTTCTCTGTAAAGCAATTGCTAAAAAGCCTTGGCCTGAATAAAGGGAGACAGGGAAGATCCAGATCCAGATCTGAAGTTTACGTTTGCCTCATTTCCCCTGATAGAGGGACAGCTCTTACAACTGCAGTTCACCAGATGATCTCGAGCCAGTGATCTGCCTTTTTCCACTCTTTCTCCTTTCCTCCTTTCTCTATATCCAAAACTGTCTTGAAAGAGATATGATGCTTGCTGTGAAAACAATCTATCCCACCAGGCTTCTTAACAAATGTTCTGTCATTTATGGTCACAGAAAGCAGTTAAAAAACTTTCAGAAAAACATCCTCCTAAATCCTTCCTTCAGTCCTTTTGCAAGGCTTGAGATGGAAAAACTAGGATCTTGATTAAAAAGAAAGGAAAATTACAGGAAAGTGTAATTACCTGTCTCTACAGCAGTGTCCTATTTATATATATATTTTTTAAAAATATAGTTATATATTTTCCACAGACACCTAGGTATAATTAGTCTATTCCTTGTCACCGAAGCAAAAAAGGAACTACTACATACATTTCAATTACTCCTCAAATTTACTATTTTCACAAAAAGAATGAAGAAAATTTGTTGTTTGAAATTAATATTTCATATCCTTAGCACAAGTAAGAACTCCAGTTTCCCTTCAGGGCCACTGTAGTTTATTTAGACAGTTAGCTGTTCATCTTTTTAAACATCTGAAGACTTATCAACTCTCTTCAAACACCATGTTACTACCAATTCCTTTCACCAGTACTCTGTTGCCATAAAATCTGGAAAAAAAAATTATAGTTTTGCACCAAATTGTCAGCCAAGAACAAGTTTCATGTGATGAAGCAAGAAGGGTGTCCTGGTCTGAGTTAGAACAGAACTAATTCTGTTCCATGATTTTATTTGCGGCTCAGTGTCTTCTAAATAACTACACTGACTGAAGTTAACGGTACATTTTCTGAGGCAGAATCTGCTTATAGCAGCGATAACACTTATTGTTTCTAGTTATCACCAAGGATTGGTGTGCAGAAAGGCTCTTGCTTATATTTGCCGCTGTGCAGAACAAGGTCACTGCTAAATCTTGTGCACCACATTAGGGGTGCAGAAAGTAAAAGGCCACATCTGTGGGGAGGAGTGATCAGGATAGGTGATCCTAAACTGACCAACGAGGGATTCTGTCCCATGTACATCATATTCAGTATAAAGCTGCGGGATCACAAGGGTCAAGCTCTCTTCTTCAATGGCTGGCATCTGAAGAGGGCTCTGTTCTGCCTTTGATCCTGATCTGTGTGTTCCTGAATCCAGTTCCATAATCCAACACTGAAATCTGGTTCCCATATGTAGTTGAGGCCAGTCTGGGTCTTCCCCAGTGCCTGCTCCACAGCATCAGTGGTGGCAGTGATGTAATTGCCATCAGGGCAGTTGGGTTTGATACTGGTCTTGTATATATTTAATTTTATTATTATTATTTTCATTGCAACTGCTTTAGTTTTCTTTTCCCATCCATAGAACTCGTTCTCATATGCTCTTCCTCTTCCTCCTTGAGAAGGGAGAGGGGTTAATAGAGAGCATCTGTCACTCATTGAGTGTCTGGCTGACACCTAACACTTGACAAACCGTTCTAGTGATTCAATGAGAGGAGAACAATGGGGGTTTTTTTATGTTACAGAGTGTATGAGAAACTTAGGTAAATGACTGAAAGAAATATCACACAGAGGACTTACCATACAGTTTATTGACAGAATGACTGGGGCTTGTGAAAATAAAGTTGCTGTTCAGTAGAATTGAGGCGACAAACAGATTTTCAAACTGTTCAAAATGTGCAACCAAGCAGGATGGTCTTTCAAAAGTCAAATGGAAAACACCGTCTACACAATTGAGGTATAGTTTGAATGTTACAAAGTCCTTTATTCCTTTTGAATTAGTACATTTTAGTTGAGAGAGAAAGTGAAAGGTGTTATTGAGGGGAAGAACAGAGTCAGGGCTCCACTACCTATTTCATGGGACAGTATTTTTCTCCCTACAAAAAAACCTCAAAACTAGATCTTGTTTCTGCTGTGTAATGGTCAAGCAGCTTTACAGAGGATTCTCAGCCTTCAGAATTACCCCAAATGTGTGCAACAGGGATGCTCTGGGTGCCTACAGCATTTAAATTGAAAGATTTATCTGTCTTCCTTACTTTTTAATCCTGAACTGATATATATATGTATATTATGGATCAAGCAACTGATACCCGTGATTTGTGTTATGTCATTAAACATCCCCTTGACACAATTTCCCACTTAGTCAAGTTTCTCTGTCATGTAAGCAGTGGAAAAAATGCTTCACCAGTTTCAGAATCCTGAATCTAAGCGAGCTTATATAGTGATAGCATTTTAAAATATGTGTCCTATTCACATGCCATTCATTCTTTTCAGGCTTATTCTTAAGAGACATCCTGCATTAAATATACACAAACCTTGAGATAGATAACCTTTACCAAGACCAGATTTTGCAGCCCTGTCTGGATGTTTTTTATGTGGATATCAAGTCCTCAGATTCACAAGTAATTGGCAGTCTTTCATGACAATATTCATGATTGCTAGATTAAACTCTCAGTAGTTTGTCACAATACATGTTTCTCATTTAGATTATTCTCAGCAAATTCTGCAGATGGAGGCTGCAGAATATTTGCAAATATTCCAAAGCCTACAAGGAAGGATTTTTATTGTTTCTGTAAGGTTTCTCCTCTTCATTTTTCAGTCCATTATACATTTTGCTTACTGGTAAAGTGACAGTTGCTGAACCAGGTTTTTAAAATGCATGTCTATCTGTCAGTTCCAATGCGTCTCACAGCAGCATGCATTAACTTATCATGCTTGAAAGTACAAAAAGATTATGCTGCGGTGAAATGTTAACAAGGTCATATCATATACACACTAACTCGTTGCACTTTTCTTCCTTTCATTGCTCCTGTTAGGTATTATTCCATGTCATGCATAAATAATGTTGCTCAGAGAGAAAGTCGGTGTATTTTATATTACCGGTGCTACTACACTATTGAGACAGGCTGAACTTCTGGAGTGAATGTCAGAACATGTGGCTTGCTAAATTATTGGTACATAGCCATCAAAGACAAGTATAGCAGAAGATACATGTATTCATGAATAGAAGATTACTTTCTGCTTTGGATCGCGACAGCAGTAACCATATTGAGATATTTTCCATAGAAATAAGCTTTGGCAAATCATTGTCTGGCATCATGAACCTGATCTTACTGGAGTTTTGTGTAGTACTAGACTGAGTGAAGCATGTAAAAGCTCAGAAGAGCAGCACAAAAGGGCAGTTTGTGCACCAAGGAAATATTTCACAAGCGGAAAGTCTCAGCTACTGAAAATCCTGTCAGAGAGCCAGAGGGAAATAATTTTCCCTTGATAAGATTCTGTAGTGCTGCAGTGAGCGTGCCAGTACATCTGCTGAAAGACCTCAGCTCCTCCCTGCTCTCCTCTGCTCCCAAGCACCACCAGCAGCAGGCTTGGACCTCCATGGAGTTGTAGCTCCAGGATTTTCAGCCAATATGATTTGGGCTCTCTGATCCCAAGAACTGTCTGTGTGGGCTGTCCAGGCCTGCTGCCTGCTTCACATCCCTTTTTATTCCCTCCAGACGGAAAACTGTGATTTTTAGGCTAGATATTCCTGGCAGGTGTTGTGGCAAAAGGCCTGATTCAATCTTTGTCCCTCAAGATAAATTACCACCCACATGCTAATTTCAGATTTAATTGTAAATAAATCTAATATGGTCAATGAGCGTTTGCTTGAAATTCTGTCACATTATTTCTTTGCTGTTGTATTTTTTTTTCACATCTACATATATTTGTCAATAAAGCTCAGTTTGTCCAAGCCTAGGTCAAGCCAAAGTGAAGTTCTTTATAGCAAATGCTTTATTTCCGTGGTAACAAACAGCAACAATGGTCAATTACAAATGGAGTCATAGAGGTCTGTGCGAGGTGAAGGGGAAGATGTAAATTTTGTTGTTAGTGGAGAACAAAAGCAGGTGCTGTATTATTATGGTTGATCTCACAAATGCTGCTGGGTTATCTCAGCTTTAATTAATGTTTTTGCATAAGTAGTCATTTGAAAGGCAAGAGGAAACTTAAGGCAAAAGACAGGTGCAAAGTAATGGAAAGATTAATCTGGTTAAGGTAAAGAGTTGCAGGTTATGCAGGTTCCCCATCACAAACACAGCTGCATCCAGTCTACAATCCCTGAGACTGCTGCTATCAGTCTGCAGCAATTTCTGATAGTATAGACAAGAAAAAATAAGAGTTAACATCCTGCAATAGAGATGGGTCAGTTTGGTGATGTAACTTGTATAGTGTTTGGTGGTCTTTGTAATGAACTTTGACTGTATGCTTGTAACAACATGAGGCTTTAATAAATCTATAAGATAATTCACATAGAAAGGTACAGATATGTAAAGAAAGAGCAATCAGTTATCATTCTTCTCTTTTAGATTGCTATCAGTAACTAATATTTATAGATCACAGTTCAAAGAAAAAAAAAATCTCTATTTCTGGTTCTTGGAAGACAGAAACTCTAGGGTTAGAAGAGTGTGGGATAGGGTGCAACTTCTCTGGGTGAGGTGTCATCCCATAGGGTTTGATTTCTTCCCCAGAACCCTAAGGGAAAGCTTTAAACTCACGATTTCTATTTAATTGTCAATCCCTCATATCAAATGATGTTTTGCTCCAATATAGCAGGAAAAGTAGAAACTCTTGATGCAAAGGTCATTCTGAAAAAATGTGTTGCTTTGGGGAAAATTAGGTAGTTACCTGTTTTACTAAAATAAAATAGAGAAGCAGCTGCCCAGTCCTCTAACAGAGCCCTTCAGGAGATGGCATAAGCCAGAGGGAAAGCAATAAAGCAGGTATTTCAGCAATCAAAGACCCTCAGCTCAGGACAAATGGACTATCATCTCATTGAGGTGAGAGCTCAGAAGAGAAATGTCCCCACTTTTCCTGCTTACCCTAATTTTCCTCATTGATGTGAATCGGAGTCACAATGGGCTTGATCAGGAGCTACAGTTTTTGAGGACTTCTCACATCTCATGAGCAGCCTTATGGTGAGACTGCTGTAGGAGTAAAGCCCTGAAAGACCAGGAGTACCTGGGATGAGGGATTTCACATGATGAAGCCAAGCCACATATTGAAGTTTGTTCTTCAAGCAAACCATGACATAATTTGGTAAAAAGCCTGGTAAATTTCTGATGCATCATGGACTTAATTTTACTGTAAATTCTTCTCAAGTGATTACTTCCCACAAAGCTCTTCAGCTTAGCTGGAGCTATTTCTTTCAGATCAAAAATATTTAATCAGAAAATTCCAGATTGGCTCTACCACTGAGTCTATTTGGATTGTGTTACCTATAGGCTGTCTCAGTAAAAGCAGACCGATTTCACTTTAGTTTATAGTTTCTAGCACTGCTGTTTGGAAAATGAAACTTCTGACCCCAGTACAATTCCAGTTTCAACATTTGTTTCATCTTGGAACAGAATATTTTAAAATATTAATACATTGGGGTTTTTTGATTGTTTGTTTGGTTTTGTGTGTGTGTGAGATTTGTTTTTGTTTTGGTTTTATTTGTTTGATTATTTTGTTTGATTGGTTTTGTATTTGTATCATAAAGATATCAGAAATGGACTTTAATTTTCATGTGAAATTGTTTGGGTTTTGACAAAATCTCTTCTGCAAAAATGTCACAGGGTATTTTTTTTTTCTTGTTTCTAATTTAATTGGTTTCTGCTCCTCAGAGACTGATAAAATGAATCCACGCATTCGAATCAGGAAATGTTCTTCCAATTAATTATCTATGAATAATGGAAGTTAAATAATTATGAATTTGTGCCCTACATCTTCTACTCCTTTCTACCTCAGCTCTTCAGATTTTCAGCTTAACTTGTCCCATGGTGATCCCACTTTTTTTGTTTTGTTTTGGGTTTTTTGATGGGTAAGAACATAGCTGGGTCCTTCAAAACAGGAGGAGGAGTCATATGAACCTGAAATCTCAGAGGACTCAGTGCATCCTGTATAAATGACCTGCTTTAAGGGTTCCACAGAGAGAACACATGAGGCAACCAGACTCATCAAAAATAATGTTGGCAGATGCAGATATATATCATCACCAAAATATTCTGATCAGGAATTAAAATCTGCTGTGTGCACTGTCACTTTTTACTCAGTTGCTGTTGCTTCATTAAGTTTTTGCTTGTATGTGATTGGCCACTTCATGTGAGTTTTAAACCACAGGCCATTACTCCCCCTTTCTCTAGACTGTCATTTCACTTGAAAAATTAAACTAAAGACTAATAATGCTTGTCATTTCCGTATTATGACTAATGCCTTTGTACTTGGACTTCCACAAAACCTTGGCCAAAGTATACTGATTTCTGTAGTCTCCACAGTGAAGACAATTACTAGCAGAAAGCAAAATTTCAGCTCCTTTACAGGGAGGAATTCAGTACATAGTTTGATATATTTATGACTTCAAGAAAGCAACAAAACTGGGGAAGGTTTATTTTTCATGGTGAAGGTGATGTTTGATTGCTGTTGAATACTTTTCATGTATTTTTAATCAGTAAAATTCAATATTCACTGAAGGATCAAAGCACAACAGGCCAAATATTACTCTCAGAGGTATAAGTTTGGCTCATACTTTTCTGGGATTGTCTGAAATATGAAACACAGCCTTTTGCATTGGGAACTTTGTAACCTGGTGAAAGCAAGGAGCTGCTGCTCCACTCCGCAGCCATATCCCTGTGGGTGTCTCACAGTGTCAGTAGTGCCTCTGGGTTCACATGCAGCTCCCAAAGAGGCAGTAGGCAGGCAGAAGAAAGGAATGGATCTTAAACCCAACTTTCTTGGGTATTTAGTTGCTTAGTGAAGCCCCAGGCCTATAACCCCTCATGCTTCCTCCTCTCAGCTTCTGCAGGAGCACCTCTCCCTCATTCTCACACTTTCCACTCCTTCTCACCTCCTGTCTTTTTATCTGACAGCTACACTTTTATCAATAAAATCCCACAGTACAATCCTGATGGTACCAGGCAATGTAGTGTCTTACCCCTAGACAAGTTCTGTCAAGGGCATCAAGTGAGCCTGCCCAGTCCTGCCATGCCCAACAGGGGACCTGTGCCATGTCAGATGCTCACAGATCCAATGCCCTGCTGACCCTTACATACTTGGTGCATCCACCCCCGCAGGGATTGTAGGGATTTCTGTTTGCAGGGCTAAACATCACTTTTTCTACAAGGTGAAGACAGTTTGTGCATGAAGCCCTGTGTTTAACTGGATTAACTGTATCCTGTAGATTAACTGGAGCATTCATCTGGGGCAAAAAAGTCTTGAATGTCAGTTCTCCATCTTCCAATGCATACTTAAATCTATTTTAGCTGTGTTACAAATATTTGTTGGAATGTGGCTGACTCCAGATTTTCCTCTCCATAGTAAACACAAGAGTATAGAGTCTTTGTGACAATCACTTCCTTTCTAGGTCAAAATAATTTTTAATTTCTTGATGCACGGTGGAGTAGCAAGAGCCATTTTCAACACATTTATCCCAGACTAACATAGTGGCCAAGTCACTTGATTGTGCATATCTTGATCCACATCCCTTCAGGTAGAAAAGGAAATTTAACATGTTTTCCCACATTCTAGGTCAGTGTACTAAACCTATGACTGTGAACTGAAAGCAGGTATCCTCATCATCGTTAGGGGAAGATAAATTGTGTGCCGAGAAGTTGGGGAGAGTAAAGAAGTAAGTACACAGGTTTTGCCTCTCTGGTTTCCTTTTGAACAAAGAGTGTCTTCTTGTTCTATTGTCTTTCCTTAATTGCATTGTGAGAAGCCCATCAGTGTTCCCATGTCATAGAGACAGTGAATGCACTCAGTTCAGGGCTTCAAGTTCCGGTGCCAGGGAGGTACTAACATTACATTCGGAAGTCTTGTTGCATCTGTGTCCTTTTCATGATGCTCTTTATTGAGTTGCGTAAGCAAGTATGGAATCTATTTTTCACCTGCAAATTCTAAGGTCTACCCAAAGCTGTGATCTGAAATAGTCCAAGCTCCAGCTTGAAGTGGGCAACCAGTGGCAGGTGTGTGGTCAGTGACAGGCTGCTCTCTGCCAGCAGCAGCCATGAGGCAGGAGCTGAGCACCAGGGAAGCATGCGTCCTGCAACAGTAGCCCCAAGGCTAACCTTACAGACAATGTTTGGGAGTGATATGTGATTAATGGAACATGGAAACAAAACTAGTCCAACTGTTGAGCAAGCATCTGGCATGGGTGCTTTCAAACCATCATCTGTACTTCATTCTGCCAACGCACATCATTAACTTTTAATGTAAAGGGAAAACAAACGTGTTTGTCAGCAGGATGACTATCCTCCATACATTTTTTCCATCTCTGAACATGTTAATTATGGTTTCCCCTAAAATATCTTATTAACGTTAGGATTTTAAGAAAATATTTCCGTAACTTAAAGAAGCTCATGAAGACTTTTTTTTTTTCCAAGCTTTCAAAGGTTCTGTATTTGTTACACTTGAATATTTATGTGTGCCCTGCTGCACTGTCACCATCCCCAAACGTTCCCAAGGTGTTACTCTACACTTCCTCTCTTCCTCTGTTTCACAATAAGCTTACTATTCTGGAAGTCTGTGCAAAACAGCTGGCAAAATCCATCTCCCAAACGAGGACAATATTTATTGTATTTGCAATAAAAATCTTTGAAAGGCCAGAAGGACATGTAGAAAATTGCAGTAATTTGGGGACTTACTCAAATCAGATTACTTCATCATGGATACCAGAAATGGATTTTTCCAACCTCTGTCTTATTGTGAGTTCACCAGCAGAACCATGAGTGTACAAAGACACTTCCAGTAGATCTCAGACTTCAGCCATTAACAGCTGAGATCAGAAGAAACTTTTGAATATTGGTTGTTATGAAAACAAGAAACAGCTTTAGGGAGTTAATTTTGCTTAGGGGATCACATACACAGTCCTGCCCTAGAAAGTGAACAAAATGTGTACACAAGCACCAAAAAAGTGGAATGGAAATTAAACAATCAACTAAATTCTTGTGCCTGGAGCTAGAGTCATCCCTAATACACCTTACTCAAGTTAAGTGGGCTGTAGCTCTTCTCCAAGACAGCTAGCACCATTCAGAGCAAGCAATATGTGCAACTCTAAAGTAGCATTAAGTAGCCAATACCCACAATGAAGCTTTTATTTCTGATACTGACTAGTTCTGGAAGTGTGCCATGAGGGAACAGTTTATAAGGAAATATATATTTTTAAAAGCCATCATTACAAAATACTAAACTAGAGTTCCAATATCAAATGAAAGATTTTTCCATCATTGAAAAACATATTAAAAAGATTAACATAGGTCTATACAAAAGTGTAAAAAAATTGTTACTTTCCAGGCCTTCATAGTCTCTGAATGAATCAAATCATACTTAAGAAATTCCATCAATACAGAGTATTTTTAACACCTTCAAGGGTTAACAAAAAACTTTTCTGTTAGGGTGGGCCTCTAACATAGCAAAGAAATTCTTCTTGTACTTGGACTCCAACAAGCCATGAAATATTTGAACACAAAAATCTATTTCCCCAGTTACATAGCAGCATTGCAGCTTTAAATATTAAAAACAATAGCACTCTAGTATTCTAAGCAAGTATAAGAGTTCATTGGCACCAGATACCTCTCATCTTCTCTTGTTGGAGTGGTAGAAAAGATATTTTATTTAAAAGAAAAAAAAAGAAAAAAAAAAGAAAAAAGAGACACTACTGAGGTATGCACACTCTTCAGACTACTTCCTATCTGTGCATGGAGAAAAGAAATGTCTTGGTGGTTTGTCTATGTAGGTATTTATATAGCACCATTCTCGAGAGTATCTGGATTCGTGGAGTGAGTAATGCAAGAGGGACCATTTGTTTGTTATGGGAATAAGGTATATAATGTGAGATAGACAGGAAAGATCCCCCGTGAGTGTGTATCACTGTAGCTTGACTAAATAGTGGCAATGATAATTTTCCAAAACATAGCAAAAAGGCAGAAAATATCTGCTGAAAGTTCTTTGTTCTCAGGTCAAAAAGTGACAAAAATATGCAAAGAGCTGGGAGTAATAGCTGGAGAGAAAATAATCCATGCAACTGTGATGATATGTCCCATTTATAAGATCATCTCTCTATCCTTAGTTGGGCGTATCACATATTGTGGTAAATCAATTTGAAGGCCAAAGGCCAGAATTAAATATCTTAACATATGCTTTTTACTGAGTTTAACCAGAGAACCTTCAGAGGCAAGTGCAGCAGCACAGCTGTTAGTATGTGACTCCTGGCTTTCCATTTCATCTAAAGTCTAACTCTAATTCTAGTGTTATATTGCCCGCTTGCTGGGTTTTTTGGTCTGTGCAGGAGCTCTCATAGTTATGTATTAATTCCCTGCATCAGTTTCAATCTTCTGCACATCACAGTTCTCATGTTTTTCCTCTTCCACGTCTTTCCTTCCCTCATCCCCTTTAAGTTAGCAGCTTCTCCTAACTGTTTTCTCATACAATTCCCTTCAGTCTCCCCCCACAGCCTGTTTAAGATATCCCTTAAACAAATCAGTGGCACTAATGGAGAAAAATGCCATAAAGCACAGGACTGCCCTGAAATAGGACTGCACAAACCCTGCAGTTTTGCTCAGTACATTTGCTCCTTGGGCATGCTTGTTGCCGTATTGGTGACTTAATGGCAGCAGTGCAGTTTCCTTGCTCTTGTCTCATGTTAGCCCTGCAGAGCAGTACAGCTGAGGGAGGTGGTTTCACTCCTTTTGTGTGTTGCTAGCAGACTAGTTTTTGTAATCATGTGCACAGATGCTAGGACTGAGTGAAGATTGGGCTAGCTGAGGAGCTAAGTGCACCAATGCCCTGTTAAGTAAGACTGGCCCATAGGGTGGTCAGCTGTGAAGGGAGGTTATCAGGAGAGGGAAATAATGCAATTCAGAAGTACAAATACAGTATTGATGCCTGACATTCTGTTGCTCCCTGATCTGTCTCCATGGGCAAGTATGGGCAGATGCAAGCTACTCTGCTTGAGGCCCAGAAAGAGTGTTGGCTCCAGATTCATTAAGTTAGATAAGTCCAGCATTGTGCCCTAGTTAATTTTATATTTGTGCCATTTCTGGGCCAGAGCAAGTTCCCCTTTGCCCAGCTCTGCAGTCAGGAGGAGGTTATGCCCATCTGCCTGTCCCTGTGCATCCCAAAAGAGTTTGAACGGCCAGCATGAGAAAAGGAGTAGCAAGAACTTGGGAAGATTCTGCCGTGTTCCCTTCACCCATGCAAAACCACAGGTGCTCCCAGCACTGATGTAGAGCTCTTCCTACTACTGCTGATCTCCATGTGCCAAGTTACAGCAGCTCCCAACACCAGTACTCTGTAATGGAGTTCAGGAATACCTATTAGTGTTCAAGGGTGCTTAAGGCTTTTCATATTAACACTTAAGGGGTGCTATCTAGTGTAAATGCAAAGTCAAACCTGTGAAATCAGCAAAAAGTTTCCAGTGCTTGAGAAAAAATAAACCAGAAACTGAACTTGACTTATTCCTTTCAGCTTTTCCTGGAAGAGATCTCATTTGTCAATGAATGCTACATAATCACCTCACTGCAGCTTCCAGACTTTCCCAGTACAGGAATAAAAGTACAGCATGCACCTATCTATAATACTGCAAGATATGAGAGCACAGCCAGTTTGGGAATATTGTTAGCTAGGCCTCATTAATAAAATAAGGCTAATGATTTATTCATATCCAGGACAATAAGAGGACAATGTAGAGCAGTTACATTAATGGCAAGTAGATGCTTTGGGGGAAAAATGTGAACACTAATGAAAATTGGTTCTGTCTCCTTCAGTGTTTTGTATAAAACAGCGTGGGTGATTTTTCTGACCAAATCAGTACATTAGGGACACAGAATTCCCTATACTACATATTAAGATAGGAACTAGGAAATTATTCAGACTAATATAAGAATATATTATCACTTCAGTGCTTGAATAACTCTCTCAATCTCATTTCCCCACATGCAATCTTTTATTCTATCTTTTCACCCTCATTTTCCAAAAGCCTTGAACTTGCTACTGTAATTGTGGATGCAGACAGTATTGCTGTGAAAATAATGCTCTGAAAATGGTCTGTGAAGACACTATTTGAAATGGTTACTATTTAAAGCTGACTTAGCTGTACTTCTGCTGTGGAAAATTATATAACATGTGCCCTTCCAGAACGGTGCTGTAACTTGTTTAAAGTAGTGGTAGAAATTTTTTTGTGATAGCATGGATTATCTGCTCAGAAAGCAGAGTGAGCTGTGCTTCTCTCCCTCCAAAAAGAAATGTGCTGGTCTTCAAGTAAAGTCATGGAGTTTCCTTAGTCATCCTCATGGCTATTCTGTGTCTACATAGTGGGTTTATTTGGTTTGGATTACTGTTGACAGGATGCAGCTGTGTCACAGTCCTAACCTGGGGTAAAGTCGCTCCAGTCCAGAGCAAATGCCATGCCTCCTGAGTTGCTTTGCTCAGCTGTCCCAGTATCAGCTGAGAGCTACAAGCCCCAGGTTTTTTAGTCATTTTGCTGTACTAGTTGTACTGCAAACAGTTGACCTACATACTCTCTAGGGTGAAATATGGAACAGAAGAGAGAGTTGAAAGCTGTGAAGATCCCATGAGCAAGCATTGGTGACCTGAAGGGTGACAGATAACCACATGTGTGCCCTCACTGCCTCAGTAGTATGAGCTGAAGCACTTTCTTACTGGGCTGCAGCACAGCCATGAATGTGGCTGGTTACAACATGTTATGATGAGCAGTATCTCCTTGCTTAATTTTGAATGTGCATCTTTGTTTAATTAAAAAAGAAGAAAATGCAAGGAAGAGATAAACTATGCACAACAAATGACAGTGTTTTTGACAGAACTCTCCTATAGTAATCTCACAGATAAAACAAAAAGTGGTTATTTTTCCTCCATATATTAGTTATCTGTTACTAATATTTCTTATATATCTGTACTAGTGAATGAAACGGAAAAGGGTCAAGCATCTGGGTCCAAGACTCTGTGACTTAGTGATGCTTGTGTCCATATGCCTGAATTCTTTTCCCTCAAAAAGTCTGGCCTTTTTTGTTTCACCTGCTAGGAATAGTCCTTGGTATCTCTTACAGCAGTAAACTGTAGCCAAACATTGTCTGGAGAGGGATATTTGGTAAGAAAGGTGCTAGTAATTACACAACACAGAGGGTGGCACGGCAGGCCTCTGAGGTGGCCCTTGTCGTGCCTAGTATACTAGGCATGAGAATTTGAAACATCTCTTCTACTGTGGGACAGTATTTCAAGGCAACTATGAACTTCTGACTAGGCTTCACCGCCCTAATTCCCAGGAAAGCAGGCTCACTTTCAGGTGCTACATCCTACAGGTGAACAGTGCCTGTCAAGATGATCAAACTGTACCCCAAAGGCAGTGGAAACAACTGAGATTTCCTGGGGTTATGACAGCAGACATGTTAAACACACTTCTTGAGTGAAACTCTGGAAAGAAATGTATTGCCACAACTTTCATCTCCACAGCAGGTAACATAAAAGCTTTGCACTATCCCCATGGCAGGGCATGGGTGGGGTGAGAGCCACGAAGGCCAGCAGGTGAAGGGAGAAACAGCATGGGAAGGGTAGGGCAAGCTACACAGGGGTAGGAAACTCTGGACTGTAGGTCATATGGCCTGGCTTCTCCAGACAATTCCGGTTTTTTCCCCTCTGTGCTTTTTGCCTCTATATTTTCTTATTTCTAATGCTATGTTTTTCAGAGCTGGTCAACACACAGATTTACTATTTAAAAAAAAATTCTCATAACTTTTCCAAACAACTTCTTGTTTGTTATTTCTGCCACATATCTGAAACCATCTTGAAAAACTGCTGAGTAGTAGGCAGTCTAGGGGAAAAAATGGGAGAAAGTGGAGATGCCGTAGCGTAACTGTTGATATCAGGAGTCAGATGATTGCGAGAGGCGGGGAAGAGTTTGTTCATTTTTAAAAGAAAATATTTTAAGTGAAGAAGGCAGAAGGTCAAATCACGTTCTTTGACCAATTCCAGTGCTTTGTACTGGAATAGAGGAACTGTCAAAGTAGCTTAAACCACCACTGACCTTTCTTTTAAGACTATTATTTCTCTGCTCGTTGTGATGATGTCATCCACAAAATTTAGATCCAAAATCTGTATTTCACAATTTTAGTGTGTTCCGTACATGAAGTTTTGAGTTAAACCTACTGATAAGTACTATTATTGCTCAAGCTATAAACCCAGATTTTATGTTATACAAAGGGTTCTTCTCTGATGTCATTCGTGATTAATGTATACATAAATCAGTGGCGGACTGAGCCTCAGTTGAACTGGAGAAGTGGGGGAGCTGTGTGCAATGCCAGTCAGGCAGCAGAGGGAAAAGAAAATGTGTTAAATTGCTCTTATAGTTGCCCTGTAAATCTGTCCTGTAAATTATTGCATCAAAGTCCCAGGAAGCTGCAGTGGTCAGAGTCTAGTCTCGAGCCTGTGGTTAGGTCTAGCAAATCATCCCATAAAGCCCAGGATGAGTGAATACAGTACAGGCCTTTGAATTGCCTGTAATTCAGCTCCTGGACAAGTTAATATGACTTCTTTTTTAAACCCAGACAGGGCCACAGGCACAAAGATCTGTTTTCTACCCTGTGTTATCTTCTCTCTGTCACAAGACACAGAAATAGCCTGCACTACTCTCCCTTCTGGTGGCTCTTCCTAAAGGGTTTTTGGGCCCCATTTTCTCACTCATGATCTTGCTATCAAAGACATGTAATTTTTATGTAATATTTTGGCAGATCTGCTACTCCAAGTTTCCCCAGTGCAGTCTGACTGCAATGGATTGCAAACCATGTCTCATGCAGGCGCTGTGCATCCTTGTATGTTCTAAACTGGGGAGATTCATAACTGGTGAATACCTTTCTAGCCTTGATGCCATCTCCTTAAGAATGTTTCTGCTCTTTATTATGCCCAGAGAGAAAAATGGATCTTGTTTCTCAATGTTTGTACAACCTGTGATGATGTTGCTGTTTCAGACTGTTTCTGTGCCACGAGTGCTGCGAGTCCTTCTCACCAAATGCTTTTTTCTGCTTTGTCTGTCTTTTCCTATAGATTTCTGGAAAACATCAGGAAGTCATCAGACAAGTCTATGTCATCCCAGCACTTGACCTTCCAGCCATTAGGGTTGATATTGCTTGTGCAGGTTCTCCAATATAAGTTTCTTTCATAGCATATTTTCTACAGACATAAATGAGTACAGAAACCAGAAACGGGTTTCCCTTAGCAGGTAACCTTTGATTTTCACTTCGAAATCAAACAGGCCTCCTCACTAAAACACCTGAAATTTTATACTAGGGAAGAAAAATGAGATCAAGCATTTTACTTCTGGTTTTATAATGTTCCAAAAATATAAAAGGAATTGGGAGAACTGTCATTAGCAGTCATCTCAGGATGGCTACATTTTGGAAGTGGTGTGAGTTTCAGGGCTTTGTCTTACATCTCTTGTCTACAGTTTTTAAGATGGTTGCATCCAGTTTTGGACACACAGAAGTTTACTATAAATAATAGCACTTCAAAAAAAGGTCAATGCCTAATGAAGCAATTAAATATCCATGTTGTATAAAACACACCCATATCCATAATTATTTTCAACCACAAGACTGTTTCTGCAATTTCCTTGGAAATATGCCCCAGATACTGCACTTTACAGCTGCTCTGTTAATGTCACTTTTTGGTGATTTTAATGAGCTAACTTCATGGTCTTTAGAAACAATTCTTTTCATCATGTTTTTAAAAATAAATGTATATATACTGTGCACTATGTAAGGTAAATTCAGTAAAGACACATCAACATTTGAACATGTTTACAAGGCAAATTATGCAAGAGTACTGCAGAGGAAAGCAGAAAGGTGGCAATATGAGAAATCTGAATATGAAAGTATCAAATTAAGATAAAGTGGGCCATTTCAAAATAGTCAAAACTGTACTGTTCAAAAGCACACTGGAGAAATCTCTCTCTCTTTCTCTCACCCCCTACCCCACCCTGTCTTTAAGGCAATGGTATCCAGGGAAGTCAGGACTGAAGTTGTTATTTAAAATTCAGTGACAGTGCAGTGTCTTACTGTCAAGTTATCAGTCTTTCTTATCATCTAGTTATTTGCAATTACAAATAAATAAGAAGTATTTCTATATGGAAGACAAGGAAAAGGACGTGTTTCACTTCTCTGCCTTGGACACTTCACATCACTGTTGGGTGCTCTTGCATCTTATGTAGGACCACGGGGGAGGGGTCTACAGTGTTTGTGCATTAGAGTTACCCCCTCACTCTTCTGCTAGAGAGTGCAAGAATTTTGACTGAACACCGCAGACTTTCTGGCAGCACCACTGTCCTCATGTGGTATCTGGATAAACTGATCTAAACACAAAAGCCCATCCCTTGGTATAAATAGAACTGCCACAGCAAATCAGTTTTATTTACATCAAATTAAACAAAATTCTGGGTTTTGGCTGAGTGTTAATGACTTACGGCCAAAAGCAAATTCTTACCTCTGAGTTATATAAACCGCCTAAGTAGGCCGTTTATAATACAAATACTAACAGACATGTGGCTTCTGTGCAGTGGTGCTTCCAGGTAATGCTAGCAGAAAGACCAGCTAAATATCTTAGCAATGACAAAATGATGGTTGACGGTGGATATGAGCCCCTTACAAAGCTCTGTGAGGAGATACAAGACAGAAGGCTGAATATAGGAGATATTTAGCTTTAGGATCTTGGTTTTTAAGGAGAGCAAAGGAACCAAGAGGCGAAAACAGTGTCAACAGTTCACACCGACTTGCTTTTCATGTTGGGGAGAAGTCAAGCTAGACTGAAACTATAAGTATGATGGGATTTAAGAGTAGACACAATAAAGGCAGCTGCAATCTATACCTGTAACAAGGAAGGTCACTTCTAGGAGTTTTTGATGTAGTGAAACTTGAAAAATACATTTATTTTTGCCCAAAGGCAGAGGCTGGCATGGCAGTTTGGGGACCGCAACGGTAATTGTTCCTAAGAGGAAAAAGAAAACATTCCATAAAGTTCCAATTGCCTTTAAAAGAGAGAGACATTTGAAGGACTCTTCAGTGATGTTCCAGGTTCAGCAGAAGGAAACCTCTAACAGAGGGCTGCTTTCATCTGTAGGTGTTGCTGCAGTCAACACAAATTGCTGGAGAGGCGAATAGGTCAGGGATGGAGGGAGGTGCTACTACAACAGCAAACCGAAATTGGAATAAACAGAGCTTAAAACCCCAAAAGTACTATTTTTCTGTAGAACACTGAGCAGTTTTATTTCCAGAAAGTGGAAAAAAGGGAAGAAGTGACAAAGAGGCATTGGAAGGAATTTTTTTTTCCAGGAGATTGGTCTCTATCAGTTATTTGGTTGCATTGTTGATTAATGTAATTGAAGTATATATAACTGAAACAGAAAATTAAATAAGACTTCTTCAGGGACCCATTAATTTCTTAAGGATAAAGTGTTTGAAGGTTCAAAGGCTTTGTTAAAGCTTATTTTAAATTTAAAATTTCCATTACCAAGGGATTGATTACCATTCTTGCTTCAGCTTTGTCAAACAATAATAAGTTGAACCCATTCCTTTCAAAATTTATGGTGATGTACATATGACATTCAGTTAATTGTAAAAAAGAGGGGGCTGTCTTCTATGCTCAAGGACAGCCATTTCAAAAAAGGTCTACAAAAGTTCTTTCAAATGTTTGAAATCTTGGAAACCATAGCACTCATATGCACTATTACAAGTTACATTATTTTATTGTATCATAATTATTTTTTAATATTTCTTCTCATTGGGAAAATTACATAACATCATACATGTCAATATTTTGGGATATGTGCAGCAGTGGATAATAACAATTTCAAGCCATTTAATAGAAATTACATCATCCTGTAAAGGGCTCTTGTGGCAGGCTGAGACTCCTGTTTTTCTGCTAAACTCTGTTTTTTTAAATGTGACCTCATCACCCTGACTCATTTCTCTCTCCTTTAACTGACATCTAGGTTTGCATGTGTCCTGGAAGAGGAACAGACTTTTCTCTTACAGTGACTAGTACAGGGGGACTCATTTTCAATTGCAGCTCTGCAACATTCCCATCAAAGCAATAAATAAAGGGATACTTTATTTTTCTTATTTCCAGAAGAACTACCAAACAGGATCAATTCATACGTATGCACACATGCAGACAGAAACACTTAAAAGACTTCACATAAAAAATGTAGTCAATGATATAATTATTTTGGGGTTTCTGCACTCTGATCTTTCAAATAAAATGCAGATACTTGCTTTCAAATAATATTTATTGTTTTGCAATTTCAGATTAAAGCTAATACCTCATTAAAAAAACCCCCACTTTTCATTTAAAAACAAAACAAACTTGTCAAAACCAAGATGATTTGTTATTTCTATTATGGTAAAACTAAATACCTAAACCATATTTCCAAGTCAAATCAAAATGATTTATTCAATACCTTACACCTCACTCAGTAGGACTGCAGTTCACTCTACCGTGGAGGCATTTCTAAAGCTACAGAGTGCATTAAAAGAGGCTCTTTCAAAATAAAAGTACATATGGAGCCTTGGATGCATTTTTTAATCAGAAGAAAATATTGCTGTTTACTCTTAATTTTCTACTCTCCAAATGTTCTAAAAGAGAGCTGTTATTAAAGGTGATGAGATGAGATGAGATTGGTCTGAGCTGGAAAATGTGTTTCTGCACTCCGATTTTGGACAGATATGTGTTCTGGCTCTCTTATCTGATGTGGATGAAATGGGTTTTCAAGGCAGGAGAAGATGAGGACAGCAAGGGAGCCAACTGACATAAAATGTTGCCAATTCTCAACATTTTATTATGAGTCTTGAAATGTTTGATATTTTTCTTAAATCCTCATCTGTGGAAAGAAGCTATTAATGGCAGCCTGAGGTCCCATTTTAGGAAAAAAATTGTAGGCTTCATGATTGTAATCTCTGGCATGACTCTGGAAACTCAAACCCAGAAGGCAAATAAAAATGCATCAGAATATGCCATTGTGAAACAACAAAATTTTAAGGCTCTCTCCTTAATTTAGACAATCAGTTCGTGATATCTTTGGTGCCAGTGATTGCAGCATCTGTCAAAGCAGCACCATATGCATGGATTACAGACAGGGAGAGCAGCTGCACCAGAAGTACCTGCCGGGGAGCTGGGAAAATTTGGGAAGGAGCCCTGAGACACTTAACATCAGCAGCTCCTCTCATGAGCTTCATAACTCAGCAACGATTTTATGGTGGTTTTGGTTTGGGTTGGGTTGGTTTGGGTTGGGGTTCTTTTCCCTTCTCCTTTTCCTTTTCCTTTTCCTTTTCCTTTTCCTATTTTCCTTTCTTTTCCAGACATACTGGCTAGGAAATGGTTACTTAAGCCACTGCAAACTCAGAGACTGAGGAAGACAATGTCCCTGCACATACTCCCTGGGAAGCCTCCCTGTTATTCAGAGGTGGAAGGAGGCAGGAGAAGTCTTTTTAAGATGCATTAAAAAGGCAAAGTCACTGTTTATAGTCAAAAAATGGCTTTTTAAGATTTCACAAGTTCTTTATTTAAAGACAAGCAAACAAATTCAGGTCACCTCCTTATCCCATTTAATTTAGGAAAATAACTCTTGAAGTAGATTTTCCTCCTGTATTTTTCCTGCTGGAATCATCATCTTGTGCACTGAATCAGGAAAAATGAGAAAGTTTTATCCATTTTTCTTCAATTTGGTTCATCTGATATTTTTGATGAATCTATCATGGCAGGGTATCCCACAGGTTTTTCCACTCCCCCAGCACCTCTGCAAAACAGACATCTCACCTGATGACTCTCACAGAAAGCCCCACAACAGGTTAAAGTGGGAAATTATTCTTTTCACCTATAGAAAAAAAAATTTAAACCCCATCACAGGCTGTGTGTTGCACTAAAGTTTTATCCATTTTTCCTCAACAATAGCCATGTATCAAGTCTGCTGGGATAAATTTTGACTGGTCTCCAAAGCATGGCCCCCATCTCACTGGGGAGTCAATGATTGTCTGGATGAATTACTCATCTACCCTGTCAGACTTCTGTAATGAAGATCATTTTTCTGGGTTGCTATGTCCATAGTGACAAAACTACATTATAGAGGAGCACAAATAATACTGTTTTGCCATAGGCAGATTATGGTGTAAACTCGGGGAATACATACGACGCCAGCATAGCAACGGGCTGGGAGGAAATTTGAGAGGAGGGAACAGAAGGAAATTCTGTTCTTGGAAAATGCGTTTCACAAATAGAGCAAACCATATATTTCCCTAATTTGTCCTGCATCTTCCAGGTTAGCTCTGATGCTAGTTAGACTGCTGCTGAAGCAAGTTAACAAGAGCACAGGAAAACTCTGGATTGTATTTGAAATTTCAGGGAACAAAACCAGTGGACTTTTGTGCAGGCTCGATTTACTGTTGT
Source organism: Chloroceryle aenea (assembly GCA_013399075.1). NCBI lineage: Eukaryota > Metazoa > Chordata > Aves > Coraciiformes > Cerylidae > Chloroceryle > Chloroceryle aenea. The sequence goes on from VWZY01008825.1 coordinate 346,099, forward strand.
CGTGGTTTAGGGTCAGNTTAAACTCCTCTGCTTACTTTCAGAGCAAAACTGAGCAGACAGGGACTCATTAGTGTTAGCTTGGTGAATTTGTATAACTGTATGATTTTAGGAGTACGAGCTCAATTCTCTTTTGCCCCAAACCTCAAAAATAACACGTATAAATGTAATACTTGCAGAATCTGAACTCAGATGGCTCCTTTAGGGTGGGAAGAGGTGAGGGAGGGTCTGTGAGACCAGAGCAGAGGGCAGAGGAGAGCTGTGTGTGGACAGTAGGGAGAAGCAGGCAGGGTGCAGCTGTAATGTATACACATATATATGCACAGCAGCACAGCTGCAGCTATACATGAGCTTATGCTTGTGCTTTTCCTTTTCCACTAAACAGCATGTAAGCCTTGGCCTGTAATTAACAGCTAGAGCTGTGTGATCTCTGGGTATCAGCACCAGCAGATCGATGTTTGGTCTGGGTTTGACTATGCCCAGACACAAAGCAGCCATGCAAGGGAGGGATCGGAGGACATCTACAGTCCTTACCTCTGCTTGTCTGCTTATCCATGATATGGGGGCAAGTGTGTAAACAAGGGTATACAGAAACAAAGGCCATATTTACAGAGCAGAGCTAGAGAAATTGTCTCTGTGACAGTGAGCCTGTGCAAAAGAGTTGGGGGTGAAAGAAGACAGAAGCCTGCAGGGTTGGTGGAAAAGCATCAACTCTTCTCTTAAAGCAAAGTACAGGGACACATGGTCATTGAGCTGGGACTCACTGATGCAAATTGCATTATATAAGTGCAGCTTCATCCTTGAGTTATACAGCCATGTGCTGTCTGTCACAATATAACTGTCTAAACTATCCATTTTTATACTATACCTGTTCTCATATAAATAATGATGTACAGTAATATCAGAGAAATATTTATTGCCCCCCTGAATAAAAAAAAAATTAAAAATAAATCTTTCAGAGAAGTCTTGAACCCTAAACTGAGTACTTATGCTCACTTCATGTAATAAGTGTTTTCTAGAACTTGAATGTACCTACATTCAGGGCAACCCATACACTTTTCATGCAGCTGGAGCTGATGCTTGCTACAGCATGTGGTGAATGAAAACACACAAAAGCTCTCATCTCTTTTAGCACTAAGTCTGGTTATAGAGGTTGAATCTCTTCATTTAGCACTGCATACAAAAAGGAACTACTCACAATTATATTCTACTGGCTCAGTGGTAGAAGAAATAATCTCTGGGTGATGCTAGTGATAAGGGGATGAAGTATTCAACCACCCCAGCCACACCTGGAAGAAATTATCTGTCTGCTCTTCTTTCCCACAGCTCAGGTGTCAGCACACAGAATCACAGAGAATTGCTCGGGTTGGAAAAGACCTTCAAGATTGTCAAGTTTAACCTCCAAACTGCAGGAAAACAAGATGCAGGTTGCTTTCTGAGCAAACTTAAAACCATATTGCAACAGATTTTCCACCTTTTTGGTGAGGGCCTTCCTCCCTTGTAAAAACTGCATGTTTGCTATGTAAAAGAGAGAAGAAATATATATTGTAATGATCCTAGTCCCAGTGTACCACTTATAACTGTGTTATTTATGTCAAATACCCATCGAAGTGAACCTGGAATCTGAATCTCCAACATCCAAACCTGATATCTGCGAAGCTCTAGAGGCTTTCTCAAATTTGTGCTTGTATTGTGGCCTGATGCAAATGTATCCCTCCTTGTAGACTATCAAAAGGACAGAAGAGTAAGGCAGCTTGGTGCCATAGGTGTTAGGATTCAAATCACCCTAACAGGAGAAGAACCCAGAACCTGGGTCTTCTGAGACCCAACTAACCACTGAGTGAGTGGATTAGGTACCCAGCATGGTCACTACTCACATCACATACACACCCCACCATGGATGTAGTCCTTTACTTTAAGGTAGCTCTTACATACTGGTGTTTTATAGGTTTGCTAAAATAGTACCAGCTGTGATATATACAATCTAAGCATTTTAATGACTTTTGGCTAAACCTTCATAGCTAATAGTTAAATTGCCAAATGCTCCATAAAACAAATATGCAAACAATTTGCTAGTTAATCATCTATCATAAATGGACATACACAGCTGCTGAGATATATAATTGCTGTTTCATCAGGGTTGGTACTTTATTTACATAATTCCCTTACTGATTTTAACATAGATTTTTTTCTTCAGAGAAACAAAGAGAGGAAAAAAAATGCTAACATAATGTCTCATTAAATGCAGCATGTTGAAGAGACAGATCTGGTCACAGCTGGTGGATAACAATAGTGATTTTCTTTGATGTATTTTTAAAAATAATTGAAATTTGTATATCTGCATATTTATATATATGCATGTATGTGCAAGCATTGTTATTTTCTGATACAAAATATTTGTATGTAGAATAGGTACACAAATGTTTGTTAACATATTCAAATTAAGATATGTTAAAAGTGAAGAAAATAGGTCTTTTATGGAAGTGAGAAAGATAAAACATGAGCAATAAAATATAAATCAGCATTTTTTCTTTGATTCTGTTCAGTATTTTTGATTAAAGAGAATATCAGCTGCTAATAGAATCCATGCCATACAAATTCATATGTTTTCTGGAAAAGTACATTAAGTGGTTTAGTGGTTTTTTTTTGTTCTTTTTCATTTTGTTTTCCAGGAAAAAAATCCCAGTTAAAAGTGGAGTAACACACCTTACTAGTGTTTTGCAATGAACGTTAGAAAAAAGGGATTGATTTCTGATTTTACATCTCCTTTATCAGGCTCTAGAAAGCTGATGAAATTACTCTAAGCCTAGAATACATACTACAATTGTAAAAATAACACTGGCAATGAATGTACTTGCAATACCCAGGGCTGCTTTCCTTAAAATATTCTTTTATTTGAATGGAAGCCCACACATACTGACTGGATATTGACAGTATTGGATTCAAAGAAGCAAGGTGTGGAGAGTAAAAAAACATGTGGTTTGTAAGCTGTGGGTTTTTTTGTTTTGGGTTGGTTGGTTGGTTTTGGTGTGTTGGTTGCCTGCATTTGCTCTCTTTTCTATGTTCTGTTTTTTTTAGATCCAGGTATGAAATCTGGGAATAAGTTCTAGCAATATGGTTTCACCTATTTTGTGAGTCTAGACTTTGGGGCTATTTACAACGAAGGTATTTCCATTCCTCTAATTTGCTTCTTCACTGGCGTTTAGTCCATTCTTTAAATCCCTCTGCAATAACAAAACATTAAATTAGCTTCATTACAATGCTGAAGGAAAAATATTGGGAAGCACTAGATCCTATAGCTATACTTTGTTTTTCTTTCCTTACCAAAGTTTTTAGATTTTCATCAGAAAGATGAAAGAGCTGTCTTTCAAACCTGAGGCAAGATTAGCTTGCAGTTCCCAAATGGTCTTTGCCTCTTAGGTATAAGACTTAATTTCATCTGAGGTTCATTTCTGTACATCTACCAAAACTGGATGAAGATCATCAGTGTTTCACTGGCTTTCAGTCATTATAATTTGACCTCAATTCAAAAACTGATTGAATGGAAGGTAGAAGCTTCTGTATCCTGCTCTGGTATTACCACGTACTTAACTTTAACATGCTGATCTCTAAATTACATGCCTGTAAGGCCAAACATTTGATGCTACAAAACAATGCCAGAGTTGGCTTGGCTTGACTTTTATCTGGCCTCTTTGAAAATATTTCTTCTGACAGTTTTTAACAATATGATTCTTCCATTTGTTTTCTACCCATTAGGTCTACAACTGTACATACTTTCTGCTGCTCCTGTTCCAGACCCCAGGCATTTGCATTCCTGAGAATCTGGGAAGTTATTTTGCCACCTCTCCTTTGATCTCATGAAAACGTCCCCTCTCCTTACAAAAACCTGGGGACCATTTTATATGATTATTAACATTATGATACCATTTTATATATGCAAAAAAGCATCTCTTTGAGACTTCATGGAAAGCATTTGCGATCCATGAAAACCCTGACACTGAAAATGAAAACCATAGACTGAAAGCATCCTTCAGCACCTTGTGTAACCCAGGAAATATTTTCCATGTCTGGATGAAGCAATCCTTCACAATCCCTTATCCACTCATTAGCTTTCATGCTCTGAGCAGTGCCTTCCTCTTCTTGGAATAAGTCAGAGTGCCTGCAGAAAAATGAGCATATAGTCACTTCTTTTGGAGATCTATCCTCTTACATAGACACCAGGAGACCAAAGGCAGGTTCATCATATAACCTGACTCTGACACTGCCTGTCTTTTTAGCACTTGACTTTACAATCTTGGTGTTCTTTTAACAGTAGTCTAATTTAATTTCTTCCCTTTTTAAAAAATAAAAACCTGAAAGTGTCCAATTTATTGTTCTTACCATCTCAGGAGGAATAAAAACTCCAGGTAGTGGATGACTTGAAGAAACTGTTGGCAATAGCATGCTGTTTAAGCCATCTTCTGAAAAGACTGCCATGCTGGTTTTATCAGTGGTTTTGCAGGCATATTGTGATGGCAGACTGTTAAGACTCAGGTCTCTGGTCCTATGCTATTGAAAGTGCTTTAAAGACTAATGCTCCCCTTTCATCCTTCATTCCCATTTCGCTATGGCCCCTTTGCTGCCATCTCATGCTACTTGTCTTCTGGTTCTCATTAATCAGAAGGGACACAGCCACCTTCTGGAGGCATGGGAAGGACTTCTTTAGCCAGTACGCTCTCACATGCTGGGGGTTTTAAAGTGGGAGAGCTAGCACCTGGAGCAGTTTGCACTGCAGAGTCTCCCAGTCCCCAGCTGAACTAGTTCCTGGGCCCACATGGACAAAATAATTTTTTCCCCTCCCACACCCAAAACCTCTTTCTTGGAGACAGGAAAATTAATTTTGCTGAAAGTTTTTCCTAGAAAATGGGACAGAGCCTGACACCCAGTATGATTTTCTTAGAGGTGGTTAAAAAGTTAAAGTTCTAAGCAGCTTCAGGTAAGATCTCATGCCATCTCTAGCAATAAAATGGAGCGAGTGAGGGCACATCTCTCCCGACCTGTCCAAGCTACCAGGGACTGAGGGACTGATTGACTACCAGACTATTACAAAGTGAGTCCTCAATATAAGCATGAGCTCATGGATGTGGAAGTATAGGTGTTGCATACAAAATGTTCTAATTTATATTTTTCTTCTTAGGGCAATAATTTCATTTCTTTCAGTTTGTAAAGCAGTAATATGGACTTGAACCTTTGAGTGCTCTATATATTTTTTTTCTTAAGCCAGTGGGTCAAACTCTGTCCTTTAATGCACCCACCAAGACCCACTAATGTCAGCTTTCCTTTAGAGGATGAAATAATAATATTTAGTCCCAGAAAGTAGACCTCAAAGTCAGAGGCTTTTATAAGCATGCTTCTTAGACCAAAGGCTTTAGCAGGTGGATTCTAAGGATTTTATTATGAGGAGCTTGACATGGAGTAGAAATTCTGAGCTATGAGGATGTGCTCTTTCTCTCTGTCAGGATAACATCAGATGTCGTGGATGCTGAGCTACAGATCCTTTGCCTTTGTTTCAGCTGATATTGATGGCTGTTCACCTGCCACCAAGCAGGCTGTGAAACAAAAACATTTCAGCAAATGTATTTTACAGTAAATGCTTTTTCTAGAATGAAACTGTGATTGAAGTATGTAATACTAAGAAAAGTATATTCAGGATAAAACAAATACCAATAAGGTGTTAAAGTTTTTATATATCTTAATGAAGGGAAATGACTACTTTATAATCAAAATCATACATTGTTTTGCTATTTCATCACAGTGTTGTTCTGTGACAGACATTTCACACCTCAACAATTCATTAGATGTTCAGTAGTGAACTCTTTCTGGGGAACATCTCCTAGTACAAACCTGAACATGAGTGAAAATGCTATGAATAGGAAATTGCCAACAAGGCAAGAGGCATGGAACACTATCAACACTCACAATTCCCCAGAGTAATGGAAAAATCAATTATATTTTATGGAAGGCATTATATAGATACAGATAGAAATTGCAGTTTAAGGCATAAGAAGCATTGCATGACATTTCTAGCATCAGAACTGGCTTGCTTTTTGCTCTGCCATAGAAAGTCATACTCTTCTTATCTGATGTGATCTTACAGTTATAGACTATAAGCTGCAGGACTGTGTGCATGCGCATGTCTTCAGAAACCAGGAACCCCTCAAGACCTGACCTGCTTCAGTTTCCACTTTTTTACCATTGTTTACATTCTTGTGCTGATAATATTTATGTGAACATAGAAAAAAAATGAAGATAGATTTTGTTAAAATGTCTACTCACAGCCTGAGAAGTGAATTAAAGAAATACTCCAGCCACCTTTCCATCCTCTCCATCCCCAAACCATGCTAAATGCATGTGCCATCCCTGCTTCTGGAGACTTTGTGACTCATTCCCTGCAATATTAGTGTTTCATTATTATTATAAAATGTTTTCCATTACCACCAGTGACTACAGTGCTGATTGTCAGAAAGAGGCTTTTTTTTTCTGCAACAGCAGCATTGACTTGTGTTCAGCAGCACAGTCCTTATGCTCCACCTGCCATTTATTCCGTGAACCCCAAAACAGTGCTGTCCTGAGCAAAGTGACCCAAAAAACACCCTCCATAAACAGCTTATTGATGTCCTCCTCTGCCATGGCAGTTGTTTCATCTTTCCATGACATGACTGTGGTGACAGCAGTGGTATTGGTCTTGCAGGGCAGTCCTGGTCTTCTATACTTCAGTACTGGCTGTGCTGGCTTGAGATGATTCCATGGATCATGGAATATCACAAGGATTTCTGACTTTGAGCCCAAATAGGCCAAAGGGAAAGAAAAACAAGGGGGAAAAATCCTGTTTCTCTTGTATCAGTCAACTCATCCTCTGCCACAGTGCAAAAAAAAATACTGTGTTTACAAGGGGAACAGCAATCCAACCTTTTTTATGGCACCAACGCTGTCCCTCTTTCCTCTCTTACAGGTGGCAGTGTGACTAGGAAAAGCAAGCTTGCTTGCTCCCTCCATAGACACACTCAGTTCGTTTCTGTTCAGCAACATCACAGCCAATGTTGCACATGCTTTAATGGCTTTAAAAACATCTTCTTTTCTCCTGTTCTTCCTATACTTCCTGGTTAAAGCTTGAATTGGAAGTAGTGTAATAATTGGCTTTGATCATGTGAAAAAATGGCTTTGATCAATGTGATCCCATTTTTAATGGGAAGTTAAGGAAACAACAGGTACGGGTTGTGACTCACTTGCTTAGATGAAAACATCTAAAATCTGTCAGAGCTAACTCTGTGCTAATCACCCTGGGCTCACTTGCTAGTCTAGGGCACAATCCACCTCACCCTAAAGCAGGTGTCAGAAACATGCCAGTTTATTGGGTGCCAGCAGTGCCCCTTTCTCACTGCTGGATGCCAAGCCAAGGCAGGGTGGATAGCTCAGATGTGCAGTGTGGATTTACATAGCTAGATGAGATGAGTCCTAAAAAAATAAAATTGTCGAAAGCTGTCTTGTGGTAAAGAATATGGTGAGTCAGTACACTAAGAAGCAATTAATAGCAATTCTTTGGGGATTTATTTTCTTTCTCACCCATGTCCTTTTTTTATGTCTTCAGCTCTATAGCTATAAATAGAGATGAGTAGTTGTGTGCCTGAAGCAATCATTTATCTTATCAGTGTCATCTCACTGAAGTGTACAATTAATTTCTGGTTCAAAAATGCCAATTGATTGTAATTTTCTCATTGTGACTGAACAACTGCAAAACATTTATTAATTATTGCACTGGCATACACAGGCAGTTAGCAATTTTGCAAACTCACCACATAAATCTTCCCGTTAATGGCAGAGAGAGAGAGAAAACTTCCTGAAAGGGTCAGTCTAAAACATTAGTTCATTTCAGCTCACACTTCATGGATTATCTCTTTGCTCCTTTCGTTTGCTATTTATGAACTTCATTATTTCCCCATGGGAAACACAAGACAGGAATCTGATGGTGCTGCAGGGCTGGGTCATGGCATCCTGTGCTTCCTGCTCACTCCTGCAATGTAGGAGTGACCCAGGGCTGGAAGGATCATAGAATCATAGAGTGGTAGGGGTTGGAAGGGACCTTTGGAGATCATCAAGTCCAACCCCCCTGTCAGTGCAGGAAGACTTAAGGCAGGCCACACAAGAACAGATCCAGGCAGGTCTTGAAAGTCTCTAGAGAAGGAGACTCCACAACCTCTCTGGGCATCCTGTTCCAGGCTCTGTCACTCTCACAGTGAAGATATTTTTCCTCATATCGAGGTGGAACTTCTTGTGTTTCACCTTGCTACCATTACCTCTTATCCCATCACAGGGCACCACTGAAAAGAGGCTGGCCTCTTCTACTTGACACCCACCCTTCAGATATCTGTAAACATTACAAATGTGCATACAGGATACTGCATGGACAAAGCAAATTCTGCTGAGTATGGGCAGCATTGCCCTCAGGTCCTGTAGAAATGTCTCATTTAGCCTTCACCTAGAAAGGAAAGTCTGGATGCGTGTGAGCCTGAGGAGTGTGGAAATTACCGCAGAAGTCCAATAGGTGTGGAAAAAATACTCAACAATTTTGCTTGTCTATTACAGTCTTTCCTTTCTCGCATAACTCACCTTGGCAATGAAAATACAAACTGGTTGGAATTAGAATTGTTATTGATCTTTCACCGTTTCTGACACTGCAAATCAAGACTTGGAAGCTCTGTGAGACTAAACCATCTAATATTTTCTTCCTATCTCATTAGACTTTTTCCTTAATTCATTTTCCTGGGATAACAGGTCAGGAACAGCAGAAAGTGTGAAGGAGTGTAATCAGCTCAATCACTGGATTGAAATCTTTCAGTTATGAAATCTGAGAGTAAAGAATATAATGAATGCATTAGATAATATTAATGATAACAATAATAAAGATCTAATATTTTCCAAAGGAGCAAAGATTCCATTTTTCACTTTGCATTTGCTACTTCCACTGAAGGCAGCATAAAGTACAGAACAGGTTTACTAAAAGTGGATCATGCTGAAATAACATGATATCCTTCCTTGACAAGTAATATGTTTGCTTTAAGAAAAACAAAAATATCATTTTTAGCAAGGGAATTGTAGTACAGCTCATTTATCTGATTTTCAAAATGCAGTTGACATTATGTCACATAGAAAACAATTAGTTAAAATGAAGAACATGGAGATAGCAGATGAATTCTGAAATAGATAGCGAGCTGGCTCGTAGAGTGATGACAAAGGATCACACTGCAAGGAAAAGTACCGATGAATAGCTGCCATATGTGCCTCTCAAAGCTTAGTCTCAGGACTGATCTTGCTTCATGTTTTCAGTAATCATTTTGGCACACAAAATAGAAGGGGCTGATGAAAGATACAGAACGAGAAGAGCTCAAGCCTGGGAAGCAGGAAATGAATACTGTCATACAGATAGATCTGAATAAATTCAGTCATACAAATGCAAGGTTGTGTATGATATAACACAGACTCCTGCTACAGGCTGGTAATGGGAGAGACATGTTAGCTGATCACTCAACACTGGGAAAAAAGAAAATGCACTCATGGGGACATATCTGTTCCCATATTTGCAATAGAAGTGCTAATGCCATGTATAAGCTTCTGCTGGGACTTTATATAGAAAGTTGCCAACATTTGCAGTCATCCTAGGACAAACTCAAATGTGTATGGTCAGAAAAATGGACTAAATGTACTGAATGTAATAAAATGTACTAAATGAATTAATGTACTAAAATGAACAAGGAAATCGGGACCTTGTAACAGAAAAACAAACAAAAATCTGGAATTACTGAGCTTGTGCTGGAAAGGTTGAGTCACTCTCTGGAATTGTCTTCTAGAGTTACTAACTGCATTTCAGTGCCTCTTTGTATTGCAGCGTTTAGGCATGTCTTTCCTCTTCTCTTTGACTGGTGTTCAGTTGATCAGCTGCAGCAGGTATCATCTGGACAGGTCAGGTAGTGGGTAGCATGGCCTGGCAACATGTGAGCAAAATTATTATGCTAAGGTAAGAAGACTGAGGGAAACATAACTTCCAAAAGACTGTACCAAGGTCCTCCACACGCCATTCCATTAAATATTTCACTACACGTATCAGTTGCTGGCCTGCCTCTTTATCTGGTGAAGTGGCAGCTTTTCAAGTTCATTTTGGAGTTTGCTGTCAGTTTTGACACCACTCAGAAGACACTTCCAGTTTTCATGCTGATGCTCATCCTTGAGGGCCTTTTACATTTCTTTTGAAAGAGTCATCCAAATTAGGAAAGCAACAGGACCACAGGGCTGAAGCAAACAATTGCACAGCTCAATGGAGAGTCTCTGTAAGTATTACGCAATTAGTTTGCCATTACTTTATAGAAAATTCAGGCAAAATGGAAAATAAGCAAACACTGACTTTATTGGCACTTAATTGCTGCATAGGATTAAAAGCAGTTAGTAAGTATTTAATAAATAAGCTCTTCAACAAAAGTACAAGAAAAAATTAAGAATATCAGCAAGGAGAAAGATTCCAGAGACTCTCTAGGCATAAAACCTGACACTATTTTACACAACTTTTAGCAAGTTCTGGTTTTAAGGCAAATGGAAGACTACTGAGAAGCATTTTTTACTTACTCTTTCTTTTGTTGTGTCTTTTTACAATCTCCATGTTAGATTTAGTTTCATAATCCAAACAATTCTATTTGTACAAGCATAAAATATAGATTTTTGTAATTTAAGAAAACCAGACAGCAACCACAGCCCTGTATATACATTTTACATTCTTCTATCTATTTTTAATGGCTGTATCTAAAATAAAAAGATACTAACTGCATTTTCAAAAAAAAAAGTAGCTTCAGAGGTCTATGAGTAAAAAGGTGAACTCCATTTCTTAGTAAATATAAAATGGAAATTATTTAGAATTTGCAGATATTCTATAAGAAAAGATTTTTTGTAGTCACTAAAGGCAGGAAAATAACCAGAACCTGAGCAGTACTTGCACTGTCTCGGGTGTTCTGTTCTTCTCCGGCACTATTATGGGAACGAGTTGTTCTCATAGTGGCCTTAGGTGGACAGTTGGGTCCAGACAGTGGGGAAATGCTTGTGGAAAACTTGTGGAAACAAAGTGCTTATTTCTCTAAAGGTCATTGCTCCTGGACATGGATGGAGAGCTGCGAGCACTTGTTCAGCTGGATGACCCTGAAAGGTCTTGAGAGGTGCATAGCATTGTCTGGCTGTCCAAACTGAGGTTAAATGTTGTCCATGTAGTCAGTCAAAGATTTCAAAACACTTTTCAGTCGTTAGATAGGCATTTCCCTTCCCCTCTCCTTCACTTCTGAAGAAAACAAACCAACAAACAAACAAAAAAAAGGGAGGTCCAGAGTTTAACTTACTTGAGCCTGAGTGGTGAAGACAATCATGTTCTCCAGAGTATTAGTCCTCTGTAGACTATTTCCTCTGCTAATCCCCCTCCGGTCATAGGTATGATGTGAATGTTGGACAACTGATACCGAGATTCTGTGCTATCAGTGCTAAGTACTAGTTGAAAGTCTCAAGCCTTGAAATCACAGGAGGAATAATTTGTATTTCTGCCCTTAAACCTTAGCATCATAGAATCATTTAGTTTGGAAAAGACCTTTAATATCATCAAGTCCAACGATAAACCTAACCTGCAAAGTCCACCACTAAGCTATGTCCCTAATGATCTTTTAGATATTTGTGGGGATGATGGTNATCTTTTAAAGATTTGTGGGGATGATGGTGATTCATCATTTCCCTGGACAGCCTGTTCCAGTGCTTGATAGGCCTTTCAGTGAAAAAATTTTTCCTAATATCCAATCTAAACCTCCCCTTGATACCAGTTCCTCTTGTCCTATCACTTGGGACTTGGGATAGGAGAGCAACACCCACCTCACTACAACCTCCTTTCAAGTAACTTAAGAAAGCAGTAAGGTCTTCCCTCAGCCTCCTTTTCTCCCAGCTCAGCAACCCCAGTTCCCTCAGCCACTCCTCATAAGACTCGTACTGAGTTTAAATGACTCAAATACACTGTTTTAATTCACTAAATATTTCACCTCCTCTCCAAAAAAAGCCCTAAGTGTGATGCACAAAAGCAATTAATAAATTATTCAACTCAATCCTGTGACTTTGTGCATTAATACATGAAGCCTCTGACCCCCTAAAACATTAATGTTTTAGTGATTAAAGAGACATTCTGGCATAAATAGGTCAAATACAGAGCTCTGGAGCTTCATTCACCATCTGAATCTGAGCTGGTAGTCTTTCCTTAATTATAAAATTCTAGAAATTAAAGGAAATACAGAGAAGCCTGAAATCCTATAAATAGCACATAGCAATGCTTGGATTCTTTGGGGTTTCTCAGGTGTTGTCATGTTCTGAACTGTGCAGCCAGCATTCTTCATACATTAATAATCAAGAGGAGAGACATTAAAGAAGAGGAAATATGTGAATAATACAAGAGACAAGGGAAAAATAATGAAAGTAAATGTCCTTCACTTGACATTGGACATGATCATTCTGTCCCTGTGCACATAAATTTCTGGCTTCAGGTTTGGTAATAAGGCAGTAAGTTGTTTTTAAGTGCTACTGAAGACAGATAAAGACACCTCCACTTCCAGATGGCTGGAGTTCTGTTTCACATAGTACTGCAGAATTAAGGCCTTTAAGATAACAGGCCTAAATTTAAAAGGCCTCTTAGCTTCACTGAGTTATGTGCAGTCCCTAGCATTTAATTTGTCAGAGGAAATGATCGAAGAAGTCAGGTGAAGAACACAGGTTCTCAGTGACAGATGTGGTAATTTGAAAATGACATAGCTACTTACTGTGTCATAAAGTTACAACTCTTCAGACGCAGAGCTCTAACACTGAACTATCCAACTCTATTTTCAAAATTTAAATGTTCTTATCTGATGACAAGATTAATCTAAACTGACTTGAGATGTCTAATAGTTATCCTCATTAAAAAAAAATCACTATAATCAACAGTGTAATGTGCACCCACAGAAGATCATTCATCCCAACTATTGAATGTTTATTGGAAGACCGGATGATTATTCTCTTTCATGCCGTCTTCATTGATTTCAGAGGTATGGGCAATGCCTAGCTTAGATTTATACAGATGTTAGGCCTTCAGGGTCTGGTGAGATAAATTGCATCCCACAATGGCAGACGGGGAACTCCAAGGGATCAAATCTCATACTCTGTGTGCTATTCAATGTCCCTGAAACTCATTGCATTAAAATGACTCAACATAACATTTGGTGTATGCCACACATTTAAATGATGTTTAAAAGCAATAGGCAATGCTTACAGAGAAAGTGAAATGTCAACATCAGAATAACAGTTAACAGAGATATTTTTTTCTGAGAGGGGAAAACATATATTTCTCCTGCCTTTTCTCTAACCGAAGTCTAAAGAAGCACATACTCCATACCAGATCTGTGTAGAGAAAATCTCCCTTTTGGTGGAACTTGGCACATCCTGCTGAATCATGCTTAGTCCTGCTAATGTTCAGTTAGAAGTAGTGATTAAATCTTCCTAGAAAAAGAATAAATCTGAACTATAAAATAAGTATTCTGCTTGATCCCAGCATGACCACAGTATTTACTGGGAGTGACCTTCTTGGAAAACTGTGCCACTTTTATTTAGAAATGGTTTTGAACTACAGAATGCAGGTTTTTGGGCACCACTGGTTGGCACAATGCACATGAGGGTTTTCGTTTGAGCATCTATAGAAATAGAGTCCAGTGACAAGTATCTATTTGCATGCTAAATACAGGTTTGCACAAATAAATGACAGATTACATGTAAGCACTCATCCATACTAATCTGTCAAAAAGCAGTTTGTGCCATATTTTGCAGTCATGCTTTTGAAGTCCAGCTGAAAATACTATCCTTTCCCCACTTAGATCTCAATAACATGAAAATAAATTAAAAAAAAATCACCATTTTTATATTTGCATGAAGCAAAATATCTTTGTCACATTAAAAACCTTACACTGTGACTATGCTTTTTGTGTGACGTGAAGGGGCTCCATTCTGACAAAGGTTGGGAAGGTGTCAGGACTGTCAAGTGGAGACCATGACAGGTTCAATATTGCATTTTTAGCTGACTTTTCTGAAATCTCATGTGGTTCCTCCAGTGCTGAGCTCCTTAGATTTTCTGATTTTTTTTCTTCCTACTCAGCTCAAACAGAAACTCCAGTAGCCTCCAAAGTTAAATTTGGATTCAAAGGATAATACTTTCTGTCTTCATTTACATGGAATTGATGGGGTTTTATTATTGACAATTATAGCCTGTGGATAAGTCCTTTTTTTTTTTTTTTTGTACTTACAAAAGTGTACATGTAATACCTATTCTGTACACGGTTAAGAGATATTATTCTAACATTTTGCTTTCTTCTCTAGCTTCATGCCATGACTTGGAAATGTTTATATCCTCCTTTTGTGAGTCATATGCCTCAGAGTCAGAAGAAAAAAACATGACAGTTTGTAAGCTCTCATAGTAGTAATCCATGAATAAAATGGCTATGGGTTTCCATCCAATATGCTGCCCACTAGCTAGTACTGCATTACAATGTGGAGATATGGATGTTTCCTGCACTAGCAATGAAGATGTCTGAATTTTGTGCATAGTGAGCAAAGGAAATAGCTGTTTAATTTTCTGTTACAAGGGAAGCTCAGCATATCACTCTTTATTTAAAAACATTTGAGCTTTAGCAAATACTGAAAATAAATTCCATGCAAAGCATGAACTTGCCAATGAGAGCATTTCTGATTATATGTCTTTGCTTTCATGCTCAGTGGAGTATATCAGTTCTCATTTGTGAGTGCACCAGCTTCCCAAACCTTGGGCTACATCGACCAGAATGGCATGATTTCCTTCCTTTTTACCATGGTGAAGGTACTTTGAGGCATGTTCATTATGGTTTTTATTCTTCCTGTAATAGGACTGTGCTGACACTAGTCATTGAATTAATGAGAATAGGTGTCTTTTTGTATTTTCTCTCTCCTGTTCACACTATTCTCCAACCTCCTCAATCCCTTTCTTTGAGTACATATCTGCTGCTTTGCTCATGGGTAATATTCTGGGTTTCAAATCAATTAGTATGTAGCATAAAAAGGTCTTTGTTAGGTGGTGTTACCTGAAGCTCCCCCTCTCACTGAAAACACTTCCATATACTGTTTCTTTAATATATCATGAAACATAGTCAATAGCTAAAATATATAGAGTATCCCAAACTGGAGTGCATCATATTTAATAAATCAGATATGAAGGTGATTTCCAGCTACGGGACATAGGTTTGCAAAGGTATATGTGCACCAATGCCCCAGAAAGGGAGACAAGAGGATGTGTTCATGAAAGTATAACAGCTTAGTTTTCATTCTCTTTTCACTGAAACAGGGGAGTATAAGAGATGTCTGTATTATAAATCATGACAAAGAAAAAAACCTACTTTGATGACGTATTTATCAGTTTTTGAAAATTTCCAGGAGTGGTTGTAAAGAGAGGCATCATTAGAATGGGCTGAAGAAATCTGCAAAAATGAGATTGTATCTGATACAGCTGATGCCAAAGGGCTAGAGATCATTATATGAACATCCAAATTCTTCAGTGAATGTCCTGCATTAGGATGGTGAGTTGTAAAGAATATATCCAGAATCCAAAAATATTATCTAAGAGTATAAATAGTCTAATAGGAGAAAGAAATATCTTGGCATCAGGGAGGTAAAAAAACCAGTACTTCTGGGTACGTAACAGCTTGGGTCATAAGATTCAATACTAGCTACAACTTCCTGGGTTTATATTTTGGCCAATAGTTTATTACTTTTCACTTGTTAGTATGGAGTGGTTTTTTTGTAGAATAAGTATATTTTCTTGTACTTTGAATAAGAGTCAAAAGTAATTTAGAAGTACATGGTGTTCATAAAGACCGTGACTTTTCCTTAACAATGTCTGCCATCTTGATAATCATATGTTAAAAAGAATTTCTCCACACATTTTTTCTCCCTTAATTTTGATTTCTAACAAGCAACTGGCAATTTTTAATCCTTTCAGATTATAATTACTGTCTAACTAATACAATTAATACGAGTTCTTTTTCAGTATAATCATTATACTGGTGACTAGGAAAACAGAACTATTTACTCACAAAATAACTGAGCCTTAAATCGTGCAGAGGAGAGAACAGTAAACAAGTTAAAATAAAAGTTAACAATAGGCAACAACTTCAGAGGTTTACTTAATGAAGTTATAAGCTACCTTCCCCTTTATCATCTTCTGTTACTTCATATCCTGGGTTTGAGTTTTCCCTGAGTTATCTGGACTGAACTGAGTACACCAATATTTTTTTTTAATGGGCTGATATACAAAATAGTAGAGATAATATGCACAAAGGCTCTTGGCCAATGAAACAGGCAGTGACAAAAGCAGGGGTTTGTTAGGGCTTTTAAATGCTCTCAAAAGTTCAAGTTAACATAGGGTACACACTGTTTGCAATTGCAAGACATTTGCTGTGAAGCTGCTGTGAACTTACCCTGGTTTAGAACTGTAGGGAAACACCAGATTTTGTCCCTGTCAGTGTTGCTCCTGAGCCTGTGTAAAATGGAGTGCTTCTGGTCACTCACTGGGAGCAGGGACTCTACTTGGACCACGCCAGGTTGACCAGGCTCTGTTCTTTGGGTGGCTTCTATCTATTTTTACCAACTATGCAGAAAGACATACCTCAGGGTTGCATGGAGGAAACCTGTGTCTTCCTTCTAACCTACAATGGTGCAAAGCATAAGGAGTGGGAATTGTAAAGCCTTGTATCTTCATGGCAATGGTGAATAAACACAGCCCTGGGCTTGGGAATGTCACAAATGCACAGTAAATTCACAGAATCACAGAATTTCATACATTGGAAAAGACCTTTCAGATCATCTACTCCAATCATTAACCAAACACTGACAAGACCTTAACTAAATCATATTACTAAGCACTACATCTGCATGACTCAGACAACTGCAGTGATGGGGACTCTGCCATTGCCCTGGGCAAGCTGTTCCAATTCACTGTCACTTCCAAGCAGCAGCCCCCTTTGTATTGGGATCTTTTCTGGATATGATCTCTGCTATAAAGACAATGGTAAAATATTCATGGTGGTTCTTCAGAATTTGTCCCATTGACAATTTTGCTCCCTAAAATCCTCAACCCTCACAGTATACTTCTATTTACTCTAAAGTATAAAAGTATAGATTTCAGATTCACATGGGATTTTCAGATCACACTTGGATAAAGTGACAGTTAAAATCAGAAATAAATATTACATTGCTGAGATAAAAACCTTTCAGGTAATTTACACTGTAAATGTTAATAACTGTGATGTTAACTCCATTTACTGTCCAACTGCACTGCAATAACAGGCTGGTATATACCAGAGGACTGAATGCATTATGCAGAGATTTAATTTGAACTATTAACCTTTGTACTAATCTTTGAAATTAATAATGTTTTTTGAACTTTTGCTCATTTTATGAGATATATAAACACAGGAAGATCCAGTTATTTACTTTAGCTCATTCCTGAATTTTTCCCAAAATTCTGAGTTTGGATTAATTGTAGTTCCTTTTAAAAGCTTCAGTTTGGGAGATTTCATATGTATTTGTTGGAATAAAATTGTTCTAAAACATTGTAAAAGCATTTTATCTGAAATCTCAAGATAGACTGTTAATTTATATAGAAGTAAAAAAAAAAAAATCCAGAATTTACAGTAAATGCTTACTGGTTCCAAACAGGTGTTGTAGTACCTAAGAATACTGTATATTTACTGGCATTAAAAGCAAACACTCTGAGGGTAAAGTCCTTCAAGACTGATAGCAATTTATTTAACATTTTCCAATGCTACTCTAAAAAACTGTGCTTTAAATTTATTTCTAAAATATATAAACAATAGATGTCCCTTCCAGTTTGTGCTGAAATATATATGAGAGGAAGGGATGAAATGGAATGGCAGAAGATCTGATTTACTACGCTCTTTACAGCTGTGGATAGTATGACCGAGTTATATAAATAAATGACTCACTGCAGAAAGGTCTAAATTGTATAATCCAATCCAACAAATTCCAACTGTTTTAGCTAAAATTGATGGCTTTTTTTTTTAAAGGCTGTTCTATCATGTCTGGATTTATTACAGGCAGATCTTCCTATTGATGTTCTTAAATTCAGATAAATACATTTTGTCTTAATGTTTAATGCCCATAGATGCATATATTTGAAAGTGATGATCTTGATATATGATGTCATGGGTCATAAACAGTGTTCTCCAGATCATTAAAAACAGCCAGATCACAATTATCAGTTATTAAATGAGACAGGTCACAGTGCTTCAGAGTAAGCTAAGCCTCCTCATTCTAAAGGATTTGAAAGCTACATCTTCTGATATAAATACACATGTGCATATTTAAGCATGCAGTATAGCAGTATACAGGGTGAGGAAACACACACCAACACAAAAGAAATCTGTGCTGGCTGAATGAAGAGACTAGGTGACCCAAAAGGACTGTACTTCTTGTTTTCTCATCTGTATTTGATGTGTTTTGTTTTTATTTTCCATGCTCTCCTTTCAGTACAATTCTTCTAAAAGTATATTCTTAAATTTAATGTACTTTACTGTAACTGAATAAAAAATAAACTGCATTTCTGCATTGCATGAATAACTACCTACTGCTGTGCAGTAATATAAAATTGACATAAAACCAGACTTAGCTAATTGTTCAATTATTATCCAAAAAGGAGATAAGTAGTATGTAGTGTAACATAAATAAGAATTAGTACTTTTCTATGTCCTGTTTTGCCCTCAAGGATTAACCTCATTCTTACTGTTTGAATGTAGAAAAAAGAAACACAAATACTTATGACATCCCACACAAGGGTTGTAGCAAAGACAAGGAAATAGCTTGAATGGACATCAGTGCTCAAATCCCAAGAGATAAAGCAATTTTTAAAAAGCTTTCTGTTAATTGTGATGTCTAAAGAATGCGTAAGGATCAAAGTTACTGCCAATAATGGCACATACCTCAGAGAATCCTCAATTCTCCTCTAGACTATCCTTCTCTGTAGTTCCTGGAACTCAATTGCTTCAGGTTAATTAGAAGTTCAAGGACAAATGTTTTGAAAAAAATAAGATCTCAAAAGAAAATCTAGGTAACAGATTCAAAAGCAGTTACCCTGTGGATGGTTGTAATTAAAGACCCACTACTACCATTGCACTGTACTACTACCATTGCACTGTAGAGGTGATATTAGGTATTTTAATCTCCATGAAGATGTGGTTACATGTGCTCTTCTGAGTCCTAAAAAATTTGGGTACTAGAAAACAGTCCGTGTTCATTGCATGTCCAGTTAAAGGGGTTTCACAGGTATTGTTTTATAATATGTCGAGGGACATATTTTGTCTTGAATTATAACAGTTAATGCTCAGTGATACATGCCTAGGTGGACCTTATCCAGCAGAAGCAATAAGAGGATGTAATCTCTGATTTGGCCAGCAAAATCTCTGCCCAAAGTGCTGCTTGTTTTATGGACATAAGTAGAAAAAATATTCATTTTCTGCATCTCCTGAGCAATGGCTTCTGATAAAAACTGTACTATCTGCTCAGAGTGAAATGTGAAATATTTGCTGAAGATGAAGTTGAGTCAACAAAACTCATAGAATCCAAAATATATTGCCATATGGGTGTTTTTCTCCTGAAATGTTAATAGGCAAAAAGCTAATGCTTTTATACAGCATGCCATTCAGTCATAGGAGCAGTTACTTGCTTAAAGCAAATGACATCTAGATACTGGAGAAAGATAAAGTTAAAAGTCAATTCATTAAAAATGTTTTTCTTCTCAATGAATGATTTGGGTTTTTGAAGTAATTTGAACATAAAGAGTAGGAAGGAAGAAGAAAAATGTGAAATTTTATTGTACCATTTTAAGTTTGATTATGTCACAGTGAAAGTAAATGGCAATAGAGTATAAAGGGATCTAATCCATAAAGGAAGAGAAAAAGGTTAAAGAAGTCAACAGTAATTAAATGGTGACTGAAGCTGAAAGAAAATTCATCTGTGTTAGCTGAAGGCCATTCTTGCCTTTTGGGATGTTATGCATCGGTGAAGAGGGGAAAGAAAGGTTTTTCTTGTTTTGATATGGAAATATATGTCACATCTTCTTAGCTTATGGTGCTGTGACTCAAGACTGAACTGAGTTTCTGGTACGCTGATTCTAGTGTCCTACGCATGCTTGTGGGTATTGAGTAAAGATAAGATGCTCTAACAAAGCTTGGCAAGGTCAAAAGGCATGGGAGCTTCAGCAGTTTCCATGCTGTTTTGTCTTGGGGAAAAAAAAAAAAAGAAAAGCAGCCTAAAGCAAATGAATCTAAATAGGGGTAGCACTGACACATCCATGTAAAAGCTGTGCAATACCTATGACTTGGGGATGCAGTGATCCACCCACCACATATTCAAAGTCAGGATGTTTGGCCAGCTCTTCTAGGGGGATACTGGAATGTGCTGGCATGAATTGATATGAAAGGAACACATATTGATACTGAAATGCATAGAATAATAGAATCATAAACTGTTTTGGGTTGGAAGGAATCTTTAAAGGTCATCTGATCCAAGCCCCCTGCAGTGAGCAGGGACAATTTTAACTAGATCAGGTTGCTCAGAGCCCATTCCAACCTGACTTTGAATGTACTCAGGGATGGGGTAGCTACCTCTCTGAGCAACCAGTTCCAGTGTTTCACCACCCATTTCTTCCTTACATCTAGTCTAAATAGACCCTTTTTAAGTTTAAAACTATTAACTCTTATCCTACAACAACAACAAAAAAGGTCCTGATAAAAAGATTGTCCCCGTCTTTCTTGCAGGACCCCTTTAAGTACTGAAAGGCCGTTATAAGGTCTCCCCAGAGCCTTCTCTTCCCCAGTCTGAACAACCCCAGCCCTCTCAGCCTTTCTTTATAGCAGAGATGTTCCACCCCTCTGATCATTATTGCGGCACTCCTCTGGACATGCTCTAACAGGTTCATGTCTTTCTTGTGCTGAGGACTCCAGAGCTGGACACAATACTCCNGAAGACCTTGTAGTTGATTGCTTGTGGCAGAAGGAATATTGAACCATGGCAATGAGTTATAAACCCAGCAATATTTACTGGTTAGAGACCAAATATTTTATATAGCTATGTAGATTTGTGAAATAAGTGGATTAAAATGAGGAAAACAAGTAATTTGCATTACTTAAACAATAACAGACAGCTACTAAATGTTCTGAACTACAGATTTTATGAGCTTTTTGTCACTAGAGAGAGCTGTAGATACACATAATTAATAACATTTATGACAAAAAAATACATTTATTCCTCCTTCAGTGAAGAATTAGCACAAATAACAAATAAAGCATAACAGTCTTTTCTCTCATAAACCACTATTGGGAATCTTACCCTTCTGCTGTGAGTGTGACACTAGCTGCCTGCCATCGACTTTTTCCAGCTTTTCAAGTATAACAAGAATAAGAATTATTTGAGAGGACCACTTCAAAAAGTAGCTCAGAAGGAACAGTCATTTTATTATTGCATCCTATTAATAATATCGCATCCTATCTATCCAGCCACTTAGGTACAGGCATCATCATGAGGCTCTTTTTTGCACAGCAGATCACTTTTTGACCACTCAAAATTTTTCCTTTAGCTTCAGCAAATTCTCCTCTGCATATCTTTGTGTTTTAAAGGCCTCAAGCCCAACTTCTAACCAGTTTGTAAGACACACAGCCTGTTTTCCTTGCCCAAGTTCAGACTGAAGACAGAGTATTGCAAGACCTATTGTTAAAAGGACATTCACCATCTTTTTTTTTTTTT
>VWZY01008825.1:368169-440334 GCA_013399075.1 Chloroceryle aenea
CCCCTTTAAGTACTGAAAGGCCGTTATAAGGTCTCCCCAGAGCCTTCTCTTCCCCAGTCTGAACAACCCCAGCTCTCTCAGCCTTTCTTTATAGCAGAGATGTTCCACCCCTCTGATCATTATTGCGGCACTCCTCTGGACATGCTCTAACAGGTTCATGTCTTTCTTGTGCTGAGGACTCCAGAGCTGGACACAATACTCCAAGTGGGGTCTCACTGGAATGGAGTATATAAGGAGAATCATCTCCCTTGTCCTGCTGGACACACTTCTTTTGACACAGCCCAAGATATGGCTGGCATTGTGAGCTGAGAGTGCACGTTGCCAGCTCACATTCAGGTTTTCATCCACCAGTACCTCCAAGTCCCCTGCAGTGTTGCTCAAAATCTCTTCATCCCTCAGCCTGTATTGTTACTGGCACTTGCTTCAACCCAGGTGCAGGACCTTGCACTTGGCCTTGTTGAACCTCATGAAGTTCACATAGGTCCACTTCTCTAGCTTATCCAAGCCCCTTTGAATGCCATCTTATTCCTTAGGTGTGTCAACTGCACCACTGAGCTTGGTCTCATCTGCAAACCTGCTGAGGGTGCACTTGATCCCACTGTCTATGTCACTGATGAATATATTAAAAAGCACTGGTGTCAGTACAGAGGGATGTCACTTATCACTGATCTCCATCTTGACATGGAGCCACTGAAGTTTTAAAAATTTTAAAACATTTTAGTGAATATTTTAAAATGTCAACAGCATTGCCAAGTACTTTAAGTTTTGGTTAAGTGCTTCAGAGGCTGCATTTAACAAAGTTCTGCCAGGGTATGAAGAAATGAAGCTAAAGCTGTGGCTTTGATCAAGTTAAATACCATTGATAACAAAAGCAACATCTAATACTACTCTAAACAGTAGTGTCCAGGTCAGGCAAGAATCCACTTACCAGAAGTCTTATTCTTGCAAAAATTGATGCTGCTTCCAGGCAACAGAGCCTTCTAAGATGGGATATAGACCCTGTTGTCAGATGCTGAGCACAGGCTGTATCTAGAACTTGTTATGAGATGCAGAGCCTGCAAGCAAGGCTTGCCACTGTGCAGAAGACCTTGTAGTTGATTGCTTGTGGCAGAAGGAATACTGAACCATGGCAATGAGTTATAAACCCAGCAATATTTACTGGTTAGAGACCAAATATTTTATATAGCTATGTAGATTTGTGAAATAAGTGGATTAAAATGAGGAAAACAAGTAATTTGCATTACTTAAACAATAACAGACAGCTACTAAATGTTCTGAACTACAGATTTTATGAGCTTTTTGTCACTAGAGAGAGCTGTAGATACACATAATTAATAACATTTATGACAAAAAAATACATTTATTCCTCCTTCAGTGAAGAATTAGCACAAATAACAAATAAAGCATAACAGTCTTTTCTCTCATAAACCACTATTGGGAATCTTACCCTTCTGCTGTGAGTGTGACACTAGCTGCCTGCCATCGACTTTTTCCAGCTTTTCAAGTATAACAAGAATAAGAATTATTTGAGAGGACCACTTCAAAAAGTAGCTCAGAAGGAACAGTCATTTTATTATTGCATCCTATTAATAATATCGCATCCTATCTATCCAGCCACTTAGGTACAGGCATCATCATGAGGCTCTTTTTTGCACAGCAGATCACTTTTTGACCACTCAAAATTTTTCCTTTAGCTTCAGCAAATTCTCCTCTGCATATCTTTGTGTTTTAAAGGCCTCAAGCCCAACTTCTAACCAGTTTGTAAGACACACAGCCTGTTTTCCTTGCCCAAGTTCAGACTGAAGACAGAGTATTGCAAGACCTATTGTTAAAAGGACATTCACCATCTTTTTTTTTTTTTTATGAGAAAGAAATTGATATGCTATAAAGACAAATTAGGATGAATTCAACACTAAAATTTCACATAAAGAGATTAAAGCCACAGGAACTTTTTATATGGAAATTCACTATATGTAGGGCTACTAAAAGCTGAATCTTTCAGTGCTTCAATTTTAGGCATCCTGGAACTTCAGGCACCCATTAATGTTCAGCGTGTCCAAGTAGACCACTGTGTAAGTGGAAACTGTCTAGTGTGCTGGTGCCTTTAGTGGAGATATGGTCATGCTTAGTGCCAGCAGCTCAGTGAGGTGTGGAGATGACAGGGGCTCTGTGTAGCTGTAGCACAGAGGTCGTTGGCCATTTTTGCTTACACACCCCATGGAGCAGATTGCTTATTCCCTGCATGTCAGCCATTGTCGTAACTCTTTATGGTCTCGCTCTTAGCTTATATCAATGTGCTTTTTCTCTGAGGTTTAAAATATCTCACATTTGCTATGCACAGGTGGTTTATGGCTGTACAGAGCATACAAATGATCCACAGCTCCTCTGACACCGGGGTTCCTATTCTGCCTAAATGCAATCACCTACTGTGCCAGCAGGTACAGCTGAGCTTGTCACTGCAGGCTCGTTGTACAGTCCGTGGAATGTACTGTAGACCTCTAAAGTGGGTCAGCTGAATCATTCCTCAGAAACTCACTTTTCTTTCTGCTGAGGACAAAGGGAACTGAGGATGACTAACTCACATGTAAACAGCCACATTGAAAATGTTTTGGCTTAGGTGACATAAAACCTGAAAATAAGGATGAGTTAAAATGGTAAGCAGCAATTCAGTGGGAGTTTTGAGCATCTCAGTAACATATAAACATTGGATTTAGGTGCTGAAGTAGCAGTTAGTCATATAAAATCTCTTTCTTGATTCAAACCTTTGGCCCAAACTCAAAGGCACCCACATTATAGACTTTGGGCTTTTGAATGAGAGGTTCAGTTTCCCCCTCAGTGTCTCAGAGGAGACTAACAAAACCCAGGAGGCAGTGGACCAAAGCTGGGCAGACCCTGCGGCAGAACCTCGAACCCTGGACAATCTTCTGCAGACCAGCATTTAAAAGTTTCTGTCAGAGGACTCAGGCTTAGTCTCTATCTCTCTAAAGATGGGGTCTGGGCAAAAGATCATTTTAGCATATCTTTCTGATGCTGACTCTGTATGACTCAGTTTAAAGCTGGGAGACCATGGCTGAGTTCTCACTGTGATCTCAGTGAGTTTGAATCTATACCTCCCAATGTGTTCCCTAAAGACCAACCTACAGGGTCTTTTGGACTGAGGAAAAAGCAAAAATGCATTCCCTCTTGCTGAAGTTCTACTTTATGTTGATTCTTTGAGCCATAAGGAAGGTCAGTGTGGCTTTGCAGCTTAACAACATTCACTGTGCAAGGGTGACAGCTGAGTCCTGTCACTGTACTAAAAAATATGTATGTTACTGAGTGGTCATTAAATGTGAAAACAAAAAAAGTCACAGGTGATGAGACCTAATACAAGAATTCCCCTCCAAAATAAATGTTCTTCTATCTAGGTAATTCTTTCCAAATGTGGTGATAAAAGTAACATCTTCAACAAGGAGGGAGGAAAGGGGTATTGCTCAAAAATAGCCTGTCTGCCTGTGGATTAGGTTATGGAAATAGGTCTGAATTACCTTGAGAAAAGGAAGGAATGGACACCAGGCCTTCCGCATTCCGATTTTAAACACTTTGCAAATATCAGAAAGGGAGGAAAAAGGCAACACAGCTTCCTTCATCTGTTTTCCAGGCAAAACCAGTTTTTATAATAATTCTCTGACTGTGCTTAATTCCAGTTGAGTGTGTCAATTAACATAGCTGGAAAAACACTGCTTTGTACAGAATGAGGAAATCCTTCAAAAAACTGAAGTCATATCCAAACAAGGAAAATAACCTAGAAGTTTGACTATAAAAATGCAGTAAAGCCAGCAAAACTATTAAAATCATAGTATCATAGAACTATCTGGGTTGGAAGGGACCTCTAGAGGTCATCTAGTCTAACCCCCCTGCTGAGTGCAGGGACATCTTCAACTAGAGCAGGTTGCTCAGAGCCTCATCAAGCCTCTAAAAATACTTTTTTTAAACAGTAAGCCTTCCAGCGATTCTGCAGGACTACTTGATGATCATGATACAGAAGGAAAAGCTCACTTCAGAGAAGTTAAATGAATTATTTGCATCAGTGTTCACTATGGAAGAAGTTAAGGACATTCCCTCTCAGGTGTATTGTTTCTTTTTTTCATTGGGTTATGAGTAGAGTATCACTCTGAAATTGAAATGACTGCAGAAAAGGATAAGGAATAAATGGACAATTGAGAAGTAAAAAAAAACCCAAAAAAAACAGTGTAGATGTTATTCAGACCATTGTTCTAGGACAATGCGAGGATGCAGTAGTAGAATTATTAGTGAGGGTGTATAAATTCTTGCCTGAAATTGCCTTAGCAGCAGGACTGAAGAGTGCCAAATGGGACATCAGTATTTAGAAATTATTCCAGGGAAGATCTGAGGAGCTGCAGGCATGCAAGACTGACATCTGTACAGAGTACATCAGTAGCATGTTTAAGAAGAGAAATAATGCACATCTGGAACTACTCCATGTCTTTATCCATGGAAGTATTGCTTTATAAATATAGAGTTCTTTAAAAAACAAAAAAAAATATGTAGAAAAGGGTGATCTGGTATGTATGGTCTACTTGGATTCCCAAAAAGCTTTTTACAAAATCTCTAGGTAAAGATTTTAAGAAAACTAAACATCTGTGGCCTAAAGGGGAATTTTTGTTTAGATGAATATCTGAATGAAAGACAGAAAACAGAGGGTAGGAGTAAATGTTTAGTTTCACACTGATATGAAATCACCAGAAGAATTCTGCAATGACTATTTGATATATTTAAAATGTATTTAAAGGAAGGAGTGCTGGGGTCAAGTTTGCTAGTTGAACTTAGTTACCCAGAACATCAAAGGACAAGGGTCAAATATGGTTGACCTTATGTCACTAAGCAACTAGGTAATAAAATGAAAGGTGAAGGAAATTAATTGTTAATAAATACCAAGTGACGTGCATGGGAAAATTCTAACTTCATCTAGAAAATGATGGATTCTTAGATGATCTCACCACTCAGGAGTAAGATCTAGGTGCAAAGTTGGATAGCTATGAAAAAATCATATAAATATTGCCTAGTAGTCAAAAAAGCAAGTCAAATGTTAAGAATTTTTTTTGAAAGGAGCAGAACAGAGAGCATCACTACGCCACTGTATACAGCCAAAATCTACCATTGTCCAATATACAAAAAATCCAGAAGGGTGGTCTTGCTTTCTGCAAAGATAATGGTACACTTTTCCAGTCAATATGAGGTATCTCATCTTCAAAGATCTATATGGCTCTGTTATGCTTCACTTTCCATTTTAATGAAGTATAAACCACTTCACTTTCTCTGGCTGGTCAACCTCCCTGGTTCAACTGAACTGAACTTCCAGAAGCACTTAACTGCCAGGACACAGAAGTTGAAGGGGGATTCTTATTACTGTTTTAATAAAATTCCATACTTGGCAAACTTGTCCTTTGCTTTTGTCCTGATACCTATATGATGGTGTGTGTGACATTAGAAATGGAGAAGATTGCTTTTGTGCTAAACATAGGAGCGAAAAACATAAATAACTAGTTGAGTATCTTAGTTTTCCAAACTCTGATCTAACACATATAATGACTTCTAGGTTTCACATAGAGAAAGATATATTTATCTTTGAGTACAAGAGTAATCCTGGTAACTGTAACTGTGTCTGAGATAATCAGACCACCAAGTTTCTCACCAAGTTTCTGCCCTGAAGTTTCTGTGGCATGAGGCCACAATTGCTTTATATTTTCATTTCTTGCATTGCTCAGAAACCATCCATTCTGGGTTTGGTTCTAACTGATATGTTTCCAGATTCTTATAGATTTATTTTATGGGGATATACTTTGTTTTGAAATAAAATAAATTCTCACAGATGAAGATACCACAGCTGAATATGTTAACTACTAATCCATGATAAGGCCATGAATATTTGTTGGTTTCTAAATGATAATGAGCATGCTGCCTTCTGTCATAGAAATAAATCTTTAGTAGTAAATTCTAGACTACCTGACAGAAAAGTGAATAATTTTTCTTTAATGTATTTTGATAAAGACATAATAAAACTTAGTCACTGATAAATTCAGAAGAAATAAAGGCAACAAATATAAAAAGCAAATTTCACATAAGATATGACCGAATTATCTTGTATACAAATATGATTCTGAAATCTTTAATTCCAACAAGAAAAAGAGTCAGTAAGGTCTTTACTCAAAGGTTTTTAACAAAAGGAAATAATTACCACACAACTTAGGCTTAAACTGTGATACTCATTGCTGAAATATATTACACAAGCCAAAACTATAAATAAGCTTACAAAATAATTGCACAAATTAGTGAAAGATAATGTCCACTAAGTGCTATTAAACCAAAAGAATTAGAAATAAGTTCCAGTTATTGTAGTCCATGACTCACAGACTGCAGGAACCAGTAGGATGTACCAGTGAAAGGAGTGTGGGAGGACTGTTTTATAAGCATCATTTCCTGGACAATGCCAAAGCCAAAATAGTGCGGTTTATACTTTCCTAATCACAAGGAATACCAGCCAAAGTTTCTTCTAAGTATGAACAGAATTGATCTGAACCACCTTTCTTTGTGGCTAACAACTTTTTTTAAAAAGAGAAAAAACCCTTTAACAGTTTCTTGAATGATCTTTTAAGTACAGGTTGCATCATATATAAGTAGTTGCAATACACCAATAAGCCAATCCAACATTTGCAGTTAGTACTACCATATTAACAAAAAATAAAGGGGTTGAGTCCTTCCACTCCCTACACACTAACCTGCTCTCCTACTGTAAGGTTTTTTGGAGACCAGTTTTGATCTGTAGAAATGTTTCATTCTTGAAAGAACTCTTTTTATTCACAGTGGAATACACCTGAATTTCACAGATTTCCACCAAAAAAAAGAGGGGTTTTTGTGAACAGTTAGTGAAAGAAGCCTAAGGAAAATGTGTACCTAATCCTATTAGCTGACTTAATTTAGAATTATTAAAAGCCTTGATACACAGGATTTAACACAATCTTTCTAGCAGGGTATGATGTAATCTATTTTTGTTCCTCAGCTAGCAGATGGCTTACCTTTAAGTAATTTCCAATATGTTAGGAGATCAAAAGCCATCCTTACGCCATGGAGGCAGTAATCGTTCCTCTCTGCTGGGGGTTGCTTGGTACTGTGATGGGGATATGCAAAGGCTGCTGGCATTTCCAAACATAGAAGGCCGACATTTCTTCAGACTTTGAAGTTAATAATCCTTCAGAAGTTGAAAAACTGAGAGATTTTTCAAAACCCTTTTAATGTTCTATATGCCATGTGCTAAAGTAAATATCTGTAAGCAATCGCTGCAGAGTGGCTCAAGGAAGCGCTGCAGACGCGCGAAGGGTGAGATCCATCGCAGGGCACACAGGGCATGCTCCTCTGCCATGGCAGCGCAACTCCAAGGAGGGGAGAGTCCAACTGGGGACCACAACTTGGCCTCTGGACCCCGCTGATCATCTCAGTGCGCACTGAAGTGGCCTGCCATTGCTGGACCTGGGCTGCCACCCACTAGGCCTCTGCATGGCCTCGGAGCTCTGTTCGAGGCAGAACGATGTAGCACAGATTCAGTATGGCCACTTCTTCCCCGCAGAGAGAGCAACCATTTTGTTTGCCCGCAAATGAGAGACTCGGCCCCAAAACACCTATTAGCAGATGGGTTCAGACAATCAAGGGGAGGTGATTAGAATTCCTTGTGACAGCACTGATAGCACTCCATGCAGTTTCCAAAGCACACACATTAAATTGCCTGGTCTTCAGCCGTATGCCAACTTTAGAAAGTTTATAAAGTGAGACAAGTCATAAAAAATATTGCTAACTGGGAACAACCTTTCCGGCTTCTGATCACATTATAGTTATGCTGTACTTGCAGTTTTTGCTCTCCTTACATTAAAAATAACAGTTAACATCACCATTGCTCTCTCAGTGTGATTTAGCAGTTGGAAAGTTCCAATCAACTTTGTCCACAGGCAAAGGGTGCAAAAATTAGTACCAGAAATAATAATGAAAGGGTCTGTATTTAAGTGTCGCTAATATTGACTCATTAAAATATTTAAATAATTTAAAATTAACTCTGAAATTAGGTTAACCTGTACAAAGGCCTAAGATTACTGAAATAACTTAAGGCCATTTCATGTTATATTAAAATGAATATTTGAGTTAAGCATATTTACCCTTGAAATATTAAAAGAGTCCCACAGTTGAGGAGCAGGAAGTCAGTGACTGAACACCTGGAAAAATGTTTGGTTTTGTCAGCTGTAGCTTCTCCACAGGTGCAGAGAAGGTGTTTTTTTCTGCATTTGGACTTACTCAAGTTATTAATTCAATCTGAGAACTGATCAAGTACTGAAAAACCAGGAAAGTTTCTTTTTTTTTTTCCTTTCAATCTGTGAATAAAAATTGAGTGGGAAAGACTTGGATGTTTTAGTTTTAAACTCTTAAAAAGTGGAATGATGAGAACCTCAGGAGCCTGCAGACTATCCTATCATAGTTGGTTTTAATATATTTTGATAACAAAAATCATGTTTCCAGAACATTCCAGTTATCTAGAAATATTTTTATAGCAGTTTCCTGAAAGCATACAAAACCAATTTATAGGCTACTCTTGAGACAAACACTGATCATCTAGTTGGTAAGAAGTACTATGTTTTATGAGCATAAGGCAGTGCAAAAATGAAAAGTCTGAAAGATGTGGAGTACGCCATAATATCGTTACCAAAAATATGCAAAAAGAACACCTGCTGTGCAGCACAGCAGATACTGCCTAGGCAGTCTGAGGTGCCCAAGGGTGGCTACAGCATCTGGAAGCCAAGGCAGAGGTGTGCCTGCCTGGGGTGGCAGCCACACCAGTCCCTGGGAGTGGGGGGGCGACCCGACCCCTCTGCAGGGTGCAGGTAGAAGTGTGCTGGCTCTTCTGGATGTGGAGGAGCCCCTGGCTGCTTGTCCCACTATGCAGCCTGGGATGAGGCACTGGGTGCTGGAAAGCTTCAAGTCCCCATGGTCAGGCAGAGCTGCTGCCACCGTGTCCACGCACCCTGGTAGCACAGAGGATCAAGAGGGCTCATTAGAAGCTCTCTGCTGAATTCAAGCAAGTGCAGAAACCTTTTTTTCACTGTTTTAACTCCCTCAGCAGGAGAACCGACTCAAAGAAAGGTTAGGGCAGGCCTGTACCTGGGTTCTGCAGTGAAAAGAAAGGAATTCTACGAAAAGCACGGCCAGGAGTATTGTCTTGATCCAATTTACTTCTGCTAAGGTTACAGTAAATGTAGCAACAGTTTCAATGTGTTCACAGACTCAGAAATCAGCTTCATTTGTCCAGACATGAACACAGGAGGATATCAGACATGGCACACTCTGGGGTAGGGTTCAGCAGCTGATTGCTAAGAACAGGAAAGGAATGTTGCTAAGGATATTCTTTATTTGTAATCATGAAAAACCCCTCCTAAACAGTCTACTATTTCTGACATACTGTAAATGTCTGTTTTACCTGGGGGAACTAGAGACTGAAAAATGACAAAATGATAGTTGCCTGTGACAACTTCTGTACTAATTGTTGTAAGAACAGCCTCCTAACATCTCCCCAAGCAACCTTGACAGTCTCAGATACGGAAACCCTGCCCCTTGCTCAGGACCCTTCTGTTCTCTCCCTGTGGCTTGGGGATGCCTAGCGCAAAGTGGTGGTCTCAGCTGTAACTTATTCTGGCTTTTTTCTTCCTGTCTTCTTTTCCTGAGAGACAAATTTTCTGTGCATGGAGATTTACCCATCTTCTCTGGGACTTCTGTGTCCAGACTGGTTGCACACCACTCTCCCTTGCAAATCTTTGCCACCTGCCTCATTGTGCAGAAGGATTTCTGACATCCCTTTTTCTAGTTATTGGGGTGTATCTGTCACCCCACCTGCTCATTTTCTCCCCCTGTGGTCTTATCTATTTGCTTCTCTTTTTTTTCTCCATGTAATTCCACAATTTTTGTTGAGTCCCGTTTACTTGTCAGTCTGAAGTGAAGAGGTATCTGGTTTAACACTATTAACAAATTAGGAAACAGAGCAGGGACATGATTTATTCAATGTAACGCAAGTTCCTAGAGCTTTAGTCAGTCACTTCTGCTTCCCCCGTAAGCTCTCCACTTTTAATAAAATTCACCTTTGCTTTGACTTCAATATCTATTATTAATGAGAAACCTACACTTAGAGAAAGGCTAAAATTAACTCATAGCCTCACTGGACAGTGTTCATAAAAATTAAATCTGTTCAGAGAGGTGGAATCAGATAACAAGCTCAAGCAACTAATAATGTGCTGTGTGACAACAGAGGGAAAAACAGTCAACCATCCCACATTAGGAAGACACCCTTGTATAATCCGGTGAAATCAAGTAAGATTTCCTTTGGTGCCACATACCTTGCAGAAATATCTTAGTGCAAAGCAGTTTCTTTCAGGTAGAGCAGAAAGGGAAATCAAAAATCTACAACAGCAATAAGTGTCTGAGGAGAAGTATGAATCTTGTAGCCATTAAAATAGAAGGGAAATGTATCTCTGATTTGCACTTGCATTTCTGCTGGGTATTCTGTATTCTTTCCACGAGCTAAGCTAGACCAGATGCCCAAAGGAAACAAAATGAATGCGTCCACAATAGGCTGTGAGCAGGGAACAGACAGGGTTCACGCCAATTAAAAAAATGAGCATGTCCTCAAGTTCGTGGCTCAGTGTCTAGGATTCAAGTCCCTGTCTGAGCACACATTTGCAAGATACAGACATTTTAGCTATGATTCCCAGGTATACTTGCTGCCTGAAATATGAACTGAGGAGGAACCTAAGGCTGGCATACTAGCAAAAGCAGAAGACAACAGTTTCTTCTGAGCACGGCACAGAAAACAATTATGCACAAAAATCTCTCTGATAGATATTCTAGTGCAGACCAATGGTACATAAGCCATTCCATCCCAAGGTGTCTGGACATAAAGGGCTTGTCAAAATGAATGTTACATGACTACCATGTATCTGTATATATAGAAAAAAGCATAGCACAGCAGTCACTGCACAGCACTTTCCGTATTCCTACTGTGTAGCAGGCAAAGATTTTTCAGTTCATACATCATTCACAACTTGCTACAGGGATTCCACAAAGCCAGTACATATCTTTTGCACAAAGGAAGGAGGAAAAAAGAATAGATTCAGAAAAGAAAAGATTATGAAAGTATGTCTGCTGCATGAGTAGTCAGTGTCAGGGGCACTAACAATACACAAAGCTTAGCAAGAAGCAAAATAAATAAATAAACAGTGACATAACCTCTACCCCATCCAAGCCACTATGAAGGAGAGCACTACCTCTAATATCGTGTATCTTTTCACAGCAGAGACAGCAAGCAACTGCCAAAGGGTTTTCTTCCTTTTCCCCAAGCAGTATCTGCACCATTTGGCACATAAAGGGTAAGGAAAAGGAAGAGACTAGTAAGAATTTGTGGGGGGAATCAGCTCACTCAGTTTCAGCAAGTTACAAGATAGGCAACTCACCTAGCGTACTTATTTAGGCTCTTATAGTGTGTAGGGAGAGAGAGTCCCCTCCACCTTTCTTCTGTTTTCTCAGGCCATTGTGCAAACCCAGACAACAACAGAAGTGCACATAGATGGACAGGAGATAAGGACGATTACATTAACTCTTTAGACACAACACCTACCATGTTGACCAGGGGTTGTTGAGCCCAAAATGTCTCTTGCTGAGCAGAAGATTCTCATCTTTTCTGCAGAAGATAGTCTGTACAGGGACACACAGGAACATTTGCTCACCAGTGGACCTGTATGGTAATACAAAATAACAGAGTCATCAGTTGCAAAAGCAATTCAACAGACAAATTTGCAGCTAGAAAGTTCAAAGGCAGTGACAAAACAGAGCAGATTAATATAGCTCTGGATAATACTTTTTGGGTAAATCTCTTTTTGGGATTGAAAACAGCAAGACGAAGAAATTCTTTGGCAGAAATAATTTGTGGAGCAGGCACAGCTGCATGAAGAGAAGATACACCAAAAGTGAACCACCTTTTTACTCTCACTACCCCTGCAATTTTGTTAAGAAAGTGCAATAATACCTAGTATGGTTTATGGCTCCAGGTAATGCCTATAGTTGTGTTCCTTGATGCACCGTCCTTAATCCACTATTTTAGTAAACTATGCTAAAAAAAAAATAATTGAAGGACTCCATATCGGATTTATATCACCATGAGTATCACTATGCATAAATGGTGATTAAAAAGTAGTAATACACATAAGGCAGTGCTGCAACATAGTATCAAGCCCAGATCAGATATAATCTAGAAATGTGTTCTAACTCTGAAATGAATACTGTAATACAGACTGCCTGCTAGTTCAATTTCAACCATATTTTATCTCCTGGGGTTCTTAGCTGATTGTAGAAGAAAAAGGTGCCAAGACAGTCTCTTGTATTAAAATGTATGGGTTACATATGTACCAGGTTTTATACACAGTTTAGACTTAAATACCAGCAGCATAAGGCATGTTGGGATGTAAACTGTTTTCAGATGTGTCTGCAGGCTTGAGTGGAAAGGAAAATATTAATGGTACTCAATCTGATGGCAGTCAGGACCCAGTAGGTGATCTGCGAAGTTCTGAAGGGGAGCTGCTGTATTTCTCAAAAACTATAACCTTGACATTGAGATTAGCTCTGTTTGCTCCCTTATACAGCAACGTGTTGCATTATGGCTGTCTCAATATTCCTGGAAGTGTTTCAGAGATTTTGTGACCCAGATGTGGATTAAGTGTAACACTAACTATGTACATGCTGGAGATGATTATGCTGGGAGCTTTCAGATTCCATTCTGCACATGTAGCACTGAAAATAAACTTGACTTGTACTTATGAAATTCCTTTTGACCATAAGAAAAACAGGAGGAAACCCCCTTTGGAGATTTCCATAATGGGAAACAGGAAACAGGGCTGTCAGAAGTGGAAAGTTTGCAGCACAGGAAAAACAATGGACTATATAAACATAAATGTCATTATCAGATACTCTGCAATGGCCTTGCAATAGGTCTAAAGTTGAAAATATGTAGTGGTTTGTGTTTGCATTCAGATCTAAAGATTGCTTTATAGGCTATTCCTGTTCCTGTTGAGATCAAGTGGTATTTTCATATTGATGAATGGGCATAGGTTAAAACTCAGGAGTGGTGGTTTAAAAAAGACACGCTTTATGAGAGGTTTCAGTGTCTTGACTCATTTCTGCTCCTTGATTTTGCATATCTTCATAGTCAAAGCAGTTGAATTGGAGCAGTTATCACAAATCTTGCTTGGGTAGAAATGCAATAAGTTGCAACGATATCATCTAAATAGTAAAAGCAGTATTATGGTATTTCAATGTTCCATCCATGGCTTTCTCTACAGGATTGATAAAAGGGCAAATTTTTCATCAGTATGGGAGACTTTTTTAGGGAAATTACTGCAGAAGCTTGATTAGACCTCAGTTAGGAACAGTCTTCCA
The DNA here is from genome assembly GCA_013399075.1 of Chloroceryle aenea. Lineage (NCBI taxonomy): Eukaryota > Metazoa > Chordata > Aves > Coraciiformes > Cerylidae > Chloroceryle > Chloroceryle aenea. Next base: position 381,688 of record VWZY01008825.1, read on the forward strand.
AGGCTTCTCTCAGAGGAGGAAAACACAGAGGATGCCATAGTCTGGCTACCTGGTGCTTGAGGACTGCAGAGGAAGAAGCTGATTATCACTTTGGAGTATTCCAGCAGTGTGCCAGAGGTCAGCAGTAGTAGAAGTACTGCTTGCAGACCCTCTTTAAAACAATTCAGCTGTTTCTTGGAGCAGATGGCCTCTTTGGCTCCCAGTGAAATGCAAAGGAATCACAAAAGAGCTTATGGCAGCTTAGACTTTAAGATCTGTGTGGCAACAAAATTCACTAGAACAGAATCTAACCAAGTCAGAAGCTCCCCTCTTTTTAACTCTGAGAGTTTTGCAGATAAATGTTACTGCCAGTAATCCTACTAAGGTAGCTTTCTAGCTACCTTAGCCTCTAAGACACAACTACGGAGCAAAATTTGTACCCTCAACCCACAGGCTTTGTGGTACTACATATAGGGAAGGAGAGGCCTCTGATTCAATATAGATGTTTACATTGAGGCGGTCAGCAATGCCACTAAGAGCAATGAAACCAACGCATGCTTCATTTCACTACAAAGCTTTAGAAACAGCCTCTGTAAAATGGTTGTTTCTCTACATTGATTGTAAATCGAGACTAGCTTGGGCAATGTAAGTGCCAGTATTTATGTTAGATGAATTCCACCCCTCACTTGCATTTGCCAAGTACATTCAGGCACCCAAGAAGGTTACCTGCATGGTTCAGTAAGTTACCCTGAAAAAGGCTGAATTCATCTCAGCCTCCTCTGCAGCACTGACTTTCTTTTGCACAGACTGGCTGGCTGAAGATGGTGTGTGACAGGGCCAGCTCTCTTATGCACATGTCGCAAACACAGAACATTTTAGAGAAAGAATATATTCTTCTCCAGGTGGGATATACATGTTCTGGGCTTTCCACTGCCTTCAGTAACAGAGTAAAGCAGATGTCTGTTGCATGCCACTTCTTCTCTGATTCTGAATGACTGCTATGGTGAGAGTTGGATATCGGTCTCTGACTCTATTGACTGATATAGCTCTGGTGAGAGAGGTTTGTGTTATTGATTGGATATACTGAATGTATCCCTTATCTTTTATCTTTAGAGACACTTCACAGCTCTTTTATTATTCCTGTATTTGAAATCATATGGTTGGTTTATATCAATATCTCTTACTTTGCTAAAGCCAGCACTAAAGATTTAAAAAAATCTCTTCTTTCTCAAGAGTCAGAAATTAAATGTGTTTATAGCCTCTAGAAAATTATCTCTTTCATCTCAACCAAATTCACTGGCAATGTTTAGATCTGATATTCGGCTTACAACCATGTTGAAAGAAACACCCAGAAGTGAATGAGTAATGTAATTTCTGTGTTGAAAAAAAAAGATTATCTACCTGAAATGGCACCGTCCACTCTGGATGATCTCTTCTATCTTAATATAATGTGATTCAATCAAAGCTGCTTGGTTTAATAAAAAAGTGAATTAGCTAAGCAGAATCAAATCATGCCTGTTCATCTTCCAAATATTCTTTTCCCTTTCACCCTACCCTGCTCACAGGGTGCTTCACCTCCCCCTGGGAACTGAATTCTAGCATCCCTTAGGTATCTACAGCCTTGGTGACCAGCTGCAGATAGGAGATCTCTTCTGAAGGAGGTCCTGTTTCCCCTGCCTTAGCTAGTAGGGCTTCCACTCCCTGTGTATGAGAAAAGGGTTTTTGCCTGTGATGCTCAGTCCCACTGTGCCTCAGTATTGATCAAAAGTCCTCTTCCTGGCCTCCATTTTTAGTATCTTTCTTTCTCAGAGTCTTTGAGCAAATGATGAACTGATTGGTTATGTAAAGAGAGCACAGAAGGGGGCACCTGCCTTTGCAGTCACCCCTTACTCCATGCTGTTCTGGATGGTTCTCCTGAAATGGTGGTTAAAAAGTGGTGATTATGCCTTGCGAAGAGGACAGTTGAGGGTTTCAATTTGTCAGAGTATTCTCTGCATTTTCTCATTCTGTAGTTCTGTGGAGCTTTTCCTAAATGAGCTGTGGCTGAAGGAAGTACAAAAATTAACTGCCTCTCTTCAGGATATAAGGTGTAAAATTAAAGCGATGAGAAAGAAGAAACCATGCTTCTAACAGCCAAAGGCTCAACTTCTGTCAGCTCAACGCTGAGCTCTCCCCACCATTGTCTGCCCTCAGAATTAGATTCCAGTTGCCGTTTTCTGAAGTACTTCATTGACTACAGCTCAAATTTTCCTTGTGTATGATTTGAAAAGCCTGGCTATACTTTCTGTTCACCCCAGCCACATAATTTTCAATGACTCCTTTACTCTGGAATTAATGACAGAGCACACTTCATGGTCCTGTTGTACAGATAGTAGGAACAAATGACTTCAGACTGCTCTAGTCGTTGAGGAGAGACAGAACCTCCATGGGGCAATTCATCTTCTCTGTCTTAAACACATGTTTTAGGATGAATAAATCACCCTCTAGAAGTGCCTGTCTCTTCCCATTGACTACTAAGGGACCCCAATGACTGGCAGAGGATAAACTCCTAACTTCAGAAGTCTAAGATGAAGGCTGATGAATCCCATCATAAATAAACTGCTGAGCATGTCACCTTGGCTGCGCTCCCTAACTGGAGAGAGACTTCAGACAAATGTTAGTGTCCCCACACTTTGTGTCATCACAGAAAAGTTGATTTTCTTGAAGGACTGAAGAAAAATGTTATTGAAGTGCTGCTTTGTCAGTACCTTAGAAGAAGAAAGAAAGGCGGAATATCCTAGGGAGAACATTAAATATGAGCTGGTAGCTGCCAGCAGGAACCCCAAGCTATATGTATTGACTATTACGAGGTTCCTTTAACTTTGCACCGTAGGATTATGTTAGAAATAACTAAGATAATATTTTGAAACTGTTTATGAAAACAACACAAATATAAAAATCAAGGAAATAAAAACTTTCATTTCAGAGCATATATTCTTAGGCATATAAAGTAATCTGGCATCCTCCACCTTGCAGGATATGCTCATTGGACAAGATTGCATCCATTTTCTAGAGGTGTCTGGATAGTGTATGCAACTTGGTCCATGCAGCAAGGGAACCCATAATGGGGCTGCTGGTCAGTAACATAACCGCTTCTTCTTTACACTGAAGTACAAGTCCAAAGCATGGTAGGAAATATTTTCAACATTCTTCCAGAAATGAAGTCTTTAGCCACAGAGGAATACTTTCTCCCTGAAAACTTATTTTTTCCCTCTGTCCATCTGATCAGAAAAAAAACAACAGCTTTGTTCTGCAAACAATTCATAAAAGTAAACACTGAATATTTAAGAAAAAGTTCTTAATAAAATGCAAATGAGGGCAAATAAATTTGGATGGATAATTTTCTTCCTCTGTATATAAGGTTCTTTTATAGCAGCTGGTATTACTTGAGGTTATTTAAAATCTTGAACCTCTCACAGTGAAAAAAAACCCAGAATAACAGAAACAAAAGCTTGGAATGTTTTGTTGTTGTGCAGGTTTGATTTCAGTCATAATTATTTTATTCTTAGTTTTTCTGTTTTATCCCAACAATGTCAGTACAGCTCATTTTGCTCAGCCAGTTTAGGAAGTGGTAGAGTTGAAGTAAATGATGATTCAGGGGCCAGCAGATGATGCTGCAAGTGAACTCATTTTCAATGATCAGCATTGCTTAGACAAACAACTTTTACCATCTCTAGGACATTAAATCTCATACAATGTACTCTGGACAAAGTTCATGACTTATAGCCAACAAACATTGAAGAATTAATTTTGAGAAAACCCAGGTAAAGGAGAGTACCCGGAAAGCTCACTAATTTAAAGTCACACTTGGGTTTTTAAAAGAAAAGTTGCAATAAGTAAAGTTTTACAGAGATTAGTTTAGTCAGAGATAAAAAGGTTTACAGTGCTGAGGTTTCCATCCTTCATCCCTAAATATCTGGAGTGACTGAAGTCCCAGTTGTCTAGAAAGATCATTTTGCATTTAGCAGTATTTAACATGTTGAGTCCTCATCAGCTGAAGACCAGCCATGACTAATGCCTATCAGTTCAGCCTCATGGAGACAGATGCATGCTTTAATCTCTTACGGTTATGCAAAGCATCAGCGCTGTAAATTTTACCTTATTGCTTCCTTCAAGGAGAGCACAAGGAAAACTGCACTGCAAATGGATGCATGTATCTGGCAGTTACCTCACTTTTAAATGGCAATTAGATGTTCAAATTGCACAGACTGGGAGCAGCACTTGAAATACCATCAAGGAAGTGCAGAAGCTAGATACATAAATAAAGCATATTGGATTGCCTCGTGGCATAATTGGCATCACTACTACCGCTGGTCTTCTTAGTGTATCCAGTTGCTTGAAACTAAACATCTTTGCATGCATTTTCACTTGCATGGGACCATTTTGCCCAGAGTCACTGTTGCCCCACAGAGCATTATGGGAGGCAGCAGGGCCATGGCTGTGCCCAGAGCATCTCTCCACTATAGACCCGACCCCGAGGAAACTGTTCATCTATCAAAGCACAAAGAGTTAAAGCAACAGGTGTAGTATCAAAGATGACAAGCCTTTCCCACTTTCATCTCTGAGAAAAGGACTAGTATAATGAAGATAAATAGGAATTTTACAGACAGGTGATCACATGATAACAGATCTCTGTTATTTAATACCACCAGAGCTATTTCAAATAGTGTTAGGACTTGTCTGTGCCCACCAGTATCAAGTTTTGCTAATCAGTGATCTGTAAATGTGTATGGTTCATTAGGGCCCCGAGAACAGCTGTCTGTGTCCGCTCAGGATCAGATTACAGGATATCATTAACTTGGATTCTGTATCCGCTTCAAGGCTTTTGTTACAAATAACTCATAATTCTTTCTTTTTTTTTTTTAAAAAAAAACCTGTCTTCAAAACAAGGAGAGCTAAAGACTAAGGTTTCTGGTTTACCTGGTTCTGTTTAGTATCATTTTAATGCACATTCAAAAGAAAGCTGTAAATATAATGTTCATTGCAAGTAGTGTAATAAAACACAGAATATTTTCATGCCTCTTGCAGATGCCTGGGCTCAAGCTTCATAGCTGAATTGCTTTAGTGGAACTACTTAAATCCACTCTAATCTCCTACCACCTGTAAAATATGTAAAAATACATATATAAAAAAAACACATTATATATTTCAGAGCAGGATTTTCAGTTTATTTTAGTGACTTTTATCTGTTAAAATAATATATTGGTCTGTCTATTACTGCATGACTTTAGTTCTGGAAACAAAAGGCTGAGTATGCTTCTTCCCATGAACTGTACTAATTACAGTAAGGGTTGCTTGATTTTAAATGCTTCCTACTACAATAAGAAATTTTATATGGCAGATGTAGAAAAAAAGATGTTATTTTTTTACTTACTTTTATGAGGCAAGTTTCTTCTTTCTACTTTTTTTTTCTGCATTTATTCTAAGAAAGGTTAAGCAAATCAAAGAAAAAGATGGATTTACAATTTATTGAATTGGAAGCAGGATTAAGAATCAACCAATGCATTATTAACTGAATGTTACTCAATTGTCTTTACTATTATTCTTCCAGAGTAATTAAACAATCACAAGTTATATTCATGAATCATTTATTCAAATAAAAATACCCAAATTCAGTGGTCAGCATGAATAATTATACCAGGAAAAAGGCAGAAAAGAACACATTGCTGGGTATAGTCAATGTGAGTTTATAAGATCCTGTTTTATTCATGTCAGATATTATGCAATTACTGATTAGCAGATCTGTTATTAAGTACTAGGCCTGATCATTCACTACTGTTCTCATAAGTATTAGGATATATCTAGGATTAGATTCCTAGAATAGCTGGAATTCCTAGAACAATTTAACTAATTAGATAAGATTAATTAATTAAGATTAATTAGATTAGTAAACTATTAAATGCAAACTGTAGATATCTGGATATTACATGATGCTCAAGCTAGGGCTCTGGGATAAAAAGTGGTTTTGAAAGAAACTTTCCAGACTTTGTGGACAAAAATGCACCCTTGTAACAGGCCTTGCTGAAAACCCAGGTCGTATTCTGAATGGAGTGGATCTGAAGTAAAGCTGTCAGTCCATACCTAGACACCAAAAGAAATGGCTCAGTTGTCTCCAGAAGAAGTTAATAAAACATCTCTAAGAGGAGTTGGAGTAGCCCCCTCATCAGTAAATAACACTCTTCCTTCAAGTCCCTCAATGCACTCTAGTGGAGTGCCCCTTTCTAATTAAAAGAAAGTCCCAAATATATCAAATCCCTTAATAAAGCTATGGAAGCAAAGGCTGCCTGAAACAAAACAATACATCTGTGGAGGTTGAAGGTGTCATTTATGGCACCCAATTATGTTTCAGGGTCTTGATTGTCTTTTCTTCCTGGCTAACAGGCTTTTCCATAGGGATGATTTTAGATCATGATAGTTAAACACTGAAGCCTGAAATTGTTGGCTGTACCATTCAGCTTTCTGCAGACTGAATCCAAAAATGTTAATGCTCCTGATCTGGAATGAGTGCTTAATAATGTAAGTGAGCAGAATTAAATACAGTTGTGTGTGCTGTGCCCTTGAACTTGTGGCTGTGAAAATGTGTTCACTTTTGCTCCATATAAATGACGTGCTATGTACATTTTATTAGTGAAAGGGAGGTAAAATAAAACTCGGATTTTAAACAATTTCAGATTATTTTTGCTTAGAAGAAAAACATATTTCTCTTTAAAAATTTAAGTCACTGAGGACTGCTTTTGACAGAAACTGAAGCATGGAAAGCTTCAGATGCAGATGTACTGACCTACAGTCCTTGGCTGCAGATGCTAAAAGCCCCATTTTAAGGTTCCCCTCTAAGAGTTCACACCTTGCAAGCAGCTGAAACACTTCTCAGGGGCTGCCAGCAGCATGTCTTTCTGACAAGACAGCAGATCATCCCCTGAACCATTGAGAGCCTGTGCAGACCCTGAGGGTGCCCCTGGGCTCTGCAGGCAACAGTCCAGGGCTGCCAGGATAGGGGAGTCCCACTAGCACTGGGGCACAGGCAGTGGGGGAAAAGTGGGGACAGGTGGGATCTTTTTGGTCATTTGCCTGCTCTTACAGATCTTTTTCAGCTCCCTGGTAATATCCTAGCAGGAAATCTGCTTGGGCAAGATCTTTGTTCTGGTGTTCACAGTCTGCCAGCCCATGACGACAATTTAGACTGAGCAAAAAATTAGTCTGAAACCAACTTATCACTGGAATATTCTTTTAAAGCAAAGCAAAACAAAATCTTTTGTGGGCAAATTAGTTTCATTAAAATGACCAGCAGGTACTGCAGAGCTGGAAAGCTTGTGGCTTGGGTTGGGATAGATTTCTCCCAGCTGATGTTGCCACAACAATGGAAAGCACATTGTGGGTCATGTGTAAAGCAAAACTTCCTTCCTGGTTGGAAGAGCTCAGCACAGAGCACAAGCAACATACAGGGCCAGAAAGGCATCCTGTTGTACAGAGTCATCTAGTCCAAATCCCCAACAAAGCAGGTTTGCCTAGAGCATGTTACACAGGAACATACCCAGGCAGGTTTTGAATATGTCCAGAGAAGGAGACTTCACAACCTCCCTGGGTAGCCTGTATCCATGCTCTGTCACTCACCCAGGAAAGTTCCTCCTCGTATTTAGGTGAAACTTCCTGTGTTCCAGCTTGTGCCTGCTGCCCCTTGTCCAGTCACTGGACACCACTGAAAAGAGTCTGGATCCATCCTCCTTGCATCCACCCTTTAGATATTTATAGACATTGATAAGATCACCCTTCAGCCTTATATTCTCTAGGTTAAACAGACCCAGGTCTCTCAGCCTGAGAGATGTTCCAGTTCCTTAATCATCCTCACAGCCTCTGTCAGACTCTCTCTGTTATTCCCCTGTCTCTCTTGAACTGGGAAGCCCAGAACTGGACACAATGTTCCAGATGTGGCGTCACCAGGGCAGAATAGATGGGGAGGATGACCTCCCTTGACCTACTGGCCACACTCTTCTTAATGCACCACACGTTGTTTTGAAACAAAGAAACAACAGATGAGGTACTGATGGTTTTTTTCACAAAAGATTCGTCATTTAGCTCTGTGCAATGACTGCTATTGAAATTCTGGTGAACCCTCAGTTCTCTGTTGCAATGCTGGTGGAGGATTAACATTGGAATCTGCTGGCAGGACAAATCACAACAATGTGCTTGATGTATTTTATAAAAGCATTCGGTTTAATATAGGAATCTTTCTATCTGACACAGCTTAGTCAGTGAATGGCAATTAAAGTTAATCATTCAACTCAGTGCAATTTTTAAAATCTTTTGTTTCCAAGTGAATAATAGGGCTGCTGTAAATGAAAATATTGCCTCCCCAACTTCCTTCTGATAAAGTAATAATAAGAGACATGACAAAATGCTGTGAAGAAAACAAAGTCACAGCTTAGAGCATTTTCTTAAAGATCTTCTTGCAGCTGTGGCCCAAATTATAGGAGTTTTTCCACACACTGAACTATGGCTCTAATTTACAGTAAGTAGTTTTACCATGGGCATCTGGAAGTATGTGATTTTTCTTTCATCATATTGATTTATATGACTGTAATTATGACTATCATGGTGTTTGCGAAAAATACTAGTTCTCCTGTTACCTGCTTGGACTTGTTCTGTTGTGCAAACTCCTATCCGGCTTTTTCAAAAAAAAGCACATCTACATGCTGACTCCTTTATCCTATTGTCCTATCTGCTTTGTCCTGGCTGTGCAGGAGCTGGAGCAGATGGGGACTGGTGATGATGGCAGCATAGGTCAGCTGTGGGAAGCCTGGCCTGATGAAAACTTTATATGTTTGCAAAAATGTAAACCCTTCTACGCAAAGGCCAAAGAAAAAGATGACTCCTGCAAGTTGTGCCTCATAGCACAACTATTCATAGCATAGACACCAAAAACCCACATCCAAACATCTTGAGGCTCTCTAGCATTGAATTCTAGATCCAGATCTGGACTCACATTGTGCATTTTGAACTCATTTCTGAATAAGCAGGTGTAGCAATACCCCACTGATCTGACATTGACAGCTGTAGTCAAAGAGACATTAAAACACAGCAAAGAAAATGCCTCAGCGTGGTTAAATTCAAAAAGAAGGGACTCAAGCTGAGGCTTTGGAAGTAGCTGAAGAAGACTTTCAGATGTCCCTGTCTTTCACATTGGCTTGCCAGTCAGTGCATTTCATCTTGAAACTCGGGAAGGATCATTAACAGAGTAACTCATTCATCTTCACCTGCGTAAAAAAGGTCCTATAAAAATGCCATTGAATTCTCTGAAGATTCAGAGAAGGAACAATCTCTTCTGCTGTGAACCTGTGCTCATTATTGTCTTTAAATCAAGAAAGACCATTATGAGGAAAGATTGCTCTGGGACTATTTGGGAAAACTGGCTCAGAAACTGGGGTATGCATAGAGCTATCACTTCTTACAGAAAGCAAAACATTCTGCTGTGCCAGCAAACTGTTAGGGTTTATTTGGTTGAATTGACATATTTGTGTGGCCAGCTTGAAAGGGCATAATTTTTAGCCTGACTGCCTATGAAAATTAGATTCATATGGCGTTGTTGCTTGTCTAACTGCTTATCTGTGTATACATTTTACCTTACTGTCTTCTGGAATTTGATTTAGGTCTATAAAGTTCCTATGAGCTACATGAAAATAGCTAGTCACTTGATGAGGAAAATAATACGATTGCCCTTATTAGGGGAAAAGCATCAGCAAGTGTCTTCCGCTTTAAGAAACATCAGAGAATCTCAACATGGGCACTAACCCTTGGGAAGGATTGCTGCTAAATCCACTGCTCACAGAGCAATATTTAATGCTATGTTAATAGAAGCTACTTGTAAGTCATTCAAGTTTTATACCTCAGGAACTAGGAGATGCTGGAGACCTGCTCAGGAGATAGGCCACTTGTTTGGCAATGTCTTCCCATGGGTAGGACTTCATCACAAAGAAGATGAGCAGAAGATTCCATCATCTCTGTGGCTTCTGTGCTCTGACATTTTTCTGAAATTGTTGTACCACTTCAGTTGTTGATATATAGCTCAGGCTCCTATATAAACAGATCCATGAGATCATTGCTATTTGTGTGACTGCTTCATTTTCCAAGACCCATATCTTATCAAAACAACTTTTCAAGATGTTGTCTATTTCAACCAGGTTCACAATGGAGTACCTGACTGTGCCAGAGCCCTGACAAAAGTCCTCAAAAAAGGAGTTCCCACCTTCCTAGACACCAAAGGCATGAATACTGTGGGACCTGCATATGCTACTTCACCCTGCTTCGCTGTTCTCCACATGTACAAAATACATAAATTAAGTGGAAAGCGGCTGTTTAAAGTGTCTAAGGGCACACACTAACTTGCCAAGTATATTTACAGCACGTCTAAAAACTGTTGCTAGGATAACTAAAATGTTTATTGGCAGAATATGAGGAGAGAATTTTATAAAATGTTTGCTTCTGGACTATAAAAAGGAGGAGAGGATGATGATTGTACTTCTGAATGTCTGCAGCCCAAAAGTTTGCACAGTCCCAAATCCCAGCCCATTTATAATGATATATAAATGTCATGCCTTCCATATCTGAGTAGAAGCCAAGCTAAGGACACATGACATCTGTTCCAGATGAAAGTGATAATGTAATTCCATTTATATAACAACTTCCTCAACCCTTTTTTTGCAGTTACCAAGGAATTACTCAGGGCATCTGGGGAGGATCGCAGTGTAACAGTATTGGCCCGTTATAAGAGTTTGTAATATAAATTAACCTTGTGAAGAAGAGAGGTAATAACTCAGTTTCTACTATCTTGTAAATAATTATCCATTTGGCACATACACAGATATACTTTCATATGCTGAAATGGATATTCCAGACTTCATTTTTTTCCTGTGACATTACTGAAAAATGTGTCTTTGTTTATTTTTATTTGTGCAATAAATACTACAGGCTTTAAGTGGAAGCAATGCTGCAGTACTGCTCATTTACAATGCTTTTCATCAGCTTGGTACTTCTCAACCACATGAAAATCTAATCAACTGGTACAGTGCTCTGCAACTAACTACAGCTTACCACCACTTTAAGGACACACTCCCTTCCCAATATACAAACTCCTTGGTACCAGCACCTGCATGTTTTACACCTTTTATGTTACCACAGTTGTTAAATCTATTCTATCTCTCATTTGGCACCCTCATCTTTTAATCTATAGTGATGAATTCATAAAGGCTCAATGCTCATCTAATAAAAAGTTAGTCTCTACCCCAGTAGCACTTACTGAATCATCACTTTTCTTACAGGACATGAATTTTTCAACAGCTTGTGAAAAGTTGTGAATAGAGCCTTAATTAGAAACACATTCAGCAGGAAGGTATCTTACATTATGAGTGAAGGAAAGATCTGGGTAATATTAAGCAGCTGTTAAAATACACAATTAAGTCAATCTAATTGTTATTACTGGCAGCCCCAATGACAGATGAGCGGTGAAATGCTTGACTGAACAGGCCTTTGGTCAAACAACTGATGTTGCATAGCTGTTCTGCAGTAGGCTCCTGACCCTCATTGAATACAGAGATATAATAGTGACAATTAGCTGAAAAATTATTTTGTATTAGTATCAAAAGCATTGTCCTTCTTCCTGTTGTTGAAAAATACTGTCTGGCTGAATTCAGACTTGAAAAGCCCTAATGAGAGTTAATAGAATTGAAGGACACGAACCACAAAGGCAGTTTGATCTGACACAGATTCACAACTTCTTCCAGTAATTTCCACTCAGCAACTCATGGCTGAACTGGAACACAGCCCATGGAGTCTTGTTTTTACAGATACCTGGGACAGAGCTTCTACATATATTTCCAGAACTTCTAAAGGTTCTAAAAGTTTCAGGATAGAGGTGACAAAACCAGCATAACAATTTCTTGCCTTTCCATCCTCTGGCTACTCCCTCTCATTTCTGTGCTGCTTCTCCTTATTTGTGCCAGTGCAACTCTTTGTGGATCCATGCTGTAAAACAGATTGTTGTAATGATTAAAATCATAGAATCATTAGCGTTGGAAAGGACCTCTAGGATCATCAAGTCCAACATCATCCTAACATCTCTCTATCCATTAGACCATAGCCTCAAGTGCTATGTCTACTCGTTTTTTAAACACCTGCAGGAATGATGACTCCATCACCTCCCTGGGCAGCCTGTTCCAGTGCCTAACCACTCTCTCAGTGAAGAATTTCTTCCCAATATCTAATCTAAACCTCCCCTGATGCAACTTGAAGCCATTTCCTCTCATTTTATCAACAGCAATTTGGGAGAAGAGACCAACACCAGCCTTGCTACAATCTCCTTTTAGGTAGTTGTAGAGAGCAATAAGGTCCCCTCTCAGTCTCCTCTTCTCTGGACTAAACAACCCCAGTTCCCTCAGCCTCTCCTCATACGGCATGCTTTCCAGACCCCTCACCAGCTTCATTGCCCTTGTCTGGACCTGCTCCAGCATCTCAATGTTCTTGTTCTGTGGTGCCCAAAACTGAACACAGTACTCAAGGTGCAGTCTCACGAGTGCCAAGTACATGGGCACAATCACCTCCCTACTCCTGCTGGTTACACCATTTCTGATACAGGTCAGGATGTTGTTGGCCTTCTTGGCCACCTGGGCACACTGCTGGATCATGTTCACCAACACTCCCAGGTCCCTTTCTGCCAGGCAGCTTTCCAACAAGTCTTCCCCAAGCCCATAGTGTTGCCTGGGGTTGTTGTGACCAAAATGCATGACCCAACACTTGGCCTTGTTAAACCTCATCCCATTAACCTCAGCCCATCACTCCAGACTGTCCAAATCCCTCTTCAGAGACTTCCTACCCTCAAGCAGATTGACACTCCCACTTAATTTAGTGTCATCTGCAAATTTACTGAGGGTGCATTTGATCCCCTCATCCAGGTCATCGATAAAGATATCAAACAAGACTGGGAACCATGGGAAACCATGGGAAGCTCTCCATTTGACTTAATTAAGGAAGAAACTTGTTGTTAATTGCCTCCTCATAGACTGAGGCATTGCTACAAACGTGATTTAGTCTTATCCCACTTATTTACATCCAAAGTGTGTATAAAATGCCACTTTTCTTCTATGGCAAAGCCTTTACAACCACTACGACTGTATTTCTGTCACTGTGCACTAAGTGAGCAAGTTTCATTGTAACTGTCAATTAGAGAAGTTACTGGAAGTGTGAAAATTGAACATAAGGATTCAAGTAGCTGGACAAGAGCATGAGGGATCTCTGATATAAAGAATTAATTTTATGCGAAACTGCAAGCAAAGCAGTCAATATCTTATTTTTCCCTTTAGTATATAAATGCCAATCATGGTGTCTTCCCTCAGCAAGGCCTGTCTATTGACATCCTAGGAGCCTTTCTGAGATCCCAGGAAGCTAAGGAACAGTAATTTCCTTACAGGGTCAGCCACAAGACTGTCCTCCATTATTTGAGCCTACCTGCAAGACTGGGTGTTGACAACTAATTCCAAAACAGAACTGGATCTCCTTGTCTCCTTGGATCTCTGTGTAAGTTCTGCTCTTTGAGGACTTTACAGAATCAGCTGGTCTGGCAATCATGTCTGGCAGTAAGGGGTCGAAAGGAAGCATCTTCCACTGAAACCTCTGCTCCTTGGCTAGCATGATGACTAAGTAACTGCACTGTCTACATACAGCCTTGCTGTTTATCTGGATTAGGCTTGTGTATGTGGGAAACAGGTTGTCCTCAGCAGCTACACCAAGGCACGGAAATTTACTCCTGAAACAACTTAACTTCTTGGTAAATTCTGTTTCTTTTAAATCTCCACTCAGTACTTTCTCCTTTGTCCCCATGTCCCAGGAGGCAGGTCTTAATCCCTCAGCATTTACTGCATGCACACCCCACGGCTGAGGAGATGAAAATGGAACTTTTATGTGTTGGTGCTGGTTTTGTTCTGAAACGTACTCAAATACATGGTGATGGGCATGTTGAAGGAACCTGAATAATACAGAATATGCTGCCAACTCTGTTTGAAATCACTTTCTTCCCAGTGAGGTGGTTCTGCTTGTGCCTTCATCCTGTGGAAAGACATTGTCATTCATTTAATACAGCTTTAAGTGGAAAGATAAGAGTATTGTCTCTGTGTGGGGCACTCATCTAAGGCTTTGGTTCGTTTCTGAGCTGGTGAGCAAACAGGAGAAGTTACAGGAGGGAATACAGGTGAACAACGTAGAACAAGCCAGATGAGATCCACAAATGAATCGTTCTCTTTTCTAATCTATTCCTTTAAAGAAAAAAGGAAGGAATAAAATTGGAAATAAAGCACTAGTTTTTTAACAGTCTTGCAATTAACTATTGAAACAGCTTGCTCTGGATTCTCCTTCATTTGAAGGCTTTCAAACAAGGCAGGATGTCTTTCTAAAACAGATTCAGACAGAATCAGCCTTGATGTCAGGATTCCTGTGTCGTGTGGCCGCTTAGATAAGATTTTTGTTACATTCCTCCTGGCCTTCGAGTCTCACTGAGTTTTACTTTAGTTGCTCTCCTTCTGCATGGTGGGAAGAAGGCATATTATTTTAATTAACCAGCAAAGCAATGATTTTCTTCTTGGCGATCGTACATTTCACACATATATATATAACAGTTGTAACTGTAGACCCATGTTAAAAAAATCTGCCTCTCCATCATATCTCTGTTTTTTCTTACTTCTGCTGATGAAATTTTTAATTTTCCAGCTGTGACTGAAGCCATCACCAAGAATAGAAGTCAGTTCCTTGTTCTAAACCTACTAAGTTTAAATATCAGACAGAAATAAGCATAAAAATAAAACATAATATAAAGGTGCACAGCAACATAAAAAATTTTGATATATCTGTGTCAATTAAATAATGGGACTTTGCTGCAAATCATTATCTCCCTAGTATGATCTTAAAAGTATTGTTTATTTAAAACATCATCTAGTGCTTAAACTTAGGCACCTGATGTTATTCTGGAGCCCAAGGGTTACCTAAAAGCTTAATGGGCTGGTATGTATAACACGAGGCCAACAGAGGGGGTTTGTGACCTTCCAAAGTGATATCAGGATGACAGGCAAGACAACCATAGAATCATAGAATTTTCAGGGTTGGAAGGGACCTTAAAGATCATCTAGTTCCAAACCCCCTGCCAATGGAAGGGACACCTCCCACTAGAGCAGGTTGCTCAGAGCCCCAATCCACCCCGGTCTTCAAAATCTCCAGTGATGGGGCTTCCACCACCTCTCTGGGCAACCTGTTCCAGTGCCTCACCACCCTCACGGTGAAAAAATTCTTCTTCCTAATGTCTAACCTGAATCGACCTATCTGTAGTTTGATAGGTCTTTACCCTCTAGTCCTGTCAATGCCTGACAGCCTAAAATGTCCCTCCCTTGAATGTCTCCAGAGATGGGGCCTCAACCACCTCCCTAGGCAACCTGTTCCAGTGTTCTACCACCCTCATGATAAAGAACTTCTTCCCTACATCCAATCTAAATCCACTGTTTTCTAATTTAAAACCACTGCCCTTTGTCCTTTCACTACAGGCCTTTGTAAACAGGCCCTCTCCAGTCTTTTTATAAGCTCCCTTCAAGTACTGGAAAGTGGCTATGGGGTCTTCCTTGAGCCTTCTCTTCTCCAAACTGAAGAGTTCCAGCAACCTCAGCCTGTCCTCGTAGGAGAAGTGTTCCACCCCCCTGATCATCCTTGTGTCCCTTCTCTGGACCTGCTCCATCAGGTCCATGTCCTTCCTGTGCTGAGGGCTCCAGAGCTGGATGCAGTATTCCAGGTGAGGTCTCAGCAGAGCAGAGTAGAACGACAGAATCACCTCACTCGATCTGCTGGCCACACTTCTTTTGATACAGCCCAGGATGCGATTGGCCTTGTGCACTTTCAGGTTCATCAGATGGTCATGAACCTGATCTTCACCTGCAATGGGCAGTTCTTTCATCCAACCCCTGCCATTATCTTCTGTGACTCTGGGGGTGTGGCTGGAGCCCTTGCCAGTGAAGACTGAGGAAAAGAAGTCATTGAGAACCTCAGCCTTCTCAGTATCACTTGCCACCAGTTCTCCCGTATCCTTTCTGAGGGGACCCATGCCTTTCCTAGTCTTTTTCGTGCCATTAATATACCTATAGAAATTCTTGGCACTTCCCTTGATCTCCCTGGCTAGATTTAATTCTAACTGAGATTTAGATTTTCTAACCAGCTCTCTTGCTGCTCGGGCAGCTTCCTTGTATACCCTGCATTCTAGCTCTCCTTCTTTCCACTCCTTGTAGAGTTTCTTTTTTCATGACAGCATTCCCAGGAGCTCCTTATTCATCCAGGCAGGTCTCCTAGCATTCTTTCCTGCCTTTCTCTTTGTTGGAGGCCCTAAAGTCTTAACAGTACCTGTGCTTCACCATGGAGTTCCTGGGACAGCAATTCTTTTCCCAGACGACTAACATATAAATCAGATTAGATTTTTTTTTTAATTCAAAAACATATTGTTTTAAAAAAGAAAATAAATATGAGATTAAGACTTCAGATAGCCTGTCTTCATTAATTTAAGGTGGGGTTATATTACATTATCTAAGAATTTATCCTATAACACAATTACTTGAATAGCATCTGTGATAGGTAACTGATTTCAAGAGAATTATGTTAAAGTCGGGGCTGTCAATGAACCTTTATGACAGTAAACTAAGCTATCATTCTGGTCTCCTTTCAGTCTTATTTATGTCTGGCTAACTGGACTACCACGTAGAAAGTATACAAACCCAGACATTAAAAGATCTATTCCAGATAACAGATTATTTTGGAGGTGGCAGTGTTAGTGTTCAACATTTCATCAAAATACCAAGCTGGTCCTGTGGGACACTGGAGAATATTTCCCTTCCATTTGAGGATTTGGTTCTGCTCAATGTGACCTGTACTGCAAACACTGTGAAATGATGGTTATTAGTTTGAACTTACATTTTCAGCCTTACTGCAATTACAATCATTAAAAGAATCTGGTACCGGTCTCTGTTTTCTTTCTGAATATTAATTCTGTTTATTGTCACTTGTAAGCATCAACCAGCACTCTAAATAGATTAATTAACTGCAATTTTATTTATAGTCACCCCAAAGAAGAAGCATATGTCTAAACCAGCTCCCTGCCTGCACTGTCCAAAATACAAATTCAGTCCTTTCTTAAAAGATGCCTATTTTGACACATTGGACTGAGATCCCTGATGCATGTGTTCTGGCCTTCAGGCTTATCTGCAACCTACATCTGATTAATGTTTGGCTTTTAGCGGCTATATTTAGGAGAAAAATAATGTCTTAAAAAGTCATGATCTAACAGCAGAACTCTAAATCAGGCCAGCTGTCAATACTTTGTCAGAAATGAATATCAAACTTCCAAAATCCAAGATCTATAAATTGGAAATTAGATAAAAGAAAGTAGAATAACAACAGAAAACAGTTTAAAAAGAGGTATGTATTGTTTTTAGCCAATAGATTATTAATAGAATTTTCCTCTTTCACAAGCTGTTTTGAAATTGTAGTAATTTTGTATTCTGCTGCTTTTCCATAAAGCTGTGATTTTTGTTGTTGTTGTTTTGGTTTTTATTAATGTTTATAGACGTTTTGCTGCTCATAGGATGGCC
This sequence comes from Chloroceryle aenea, assembly GCA_013399075.1. Taxonomy (NCBI): domain Eukaryota; kingdom Metazoa; phylum Chordata; class Aves; order Coraciiformes; family Cerylidae; genus Chloroceryle; species Chloroceryle aenea. Next base: position 399,363 of record VWZY01008825.1, read on the forward strand.
TATAATATGCAGCAAGTTGGTAATAGCACTATTTTGGCTCGTTGATTTGGCAAATATATCTATGTACGCTTAAAATTTTCCTTACTTCAAGCAATATTGTCCAAGAAAACACTGCAAGTGATTTGGTCCTGAATTGAGGGTAAAACCTATAAATAAATGCTCACAAAATGTCTCTTGATGTTCTGATAGAATTTCCACAGCTGAGATATTTCAAATTTCCTTTCCTGAACTGCATCTCTGTTAAGTGCTCTTTAAGACTGTTATTGCAGAATTCCTTTTAAGAGACAAGGATCTCCCCCTCTATTCTGCCCTAGTGAGACCATATCTGGAGTACTGTGCCCAGTTCTGGGCTCTCCAGTTCAAGCAGGACAGGTAAATACTGTAGACACTCCAATGGAGACCTACGAGGTTGATTAAAGGACTGGAACATCTCTCTCATGAGGAAAGGCTGAGAGCCCTGGGACTGTTTAGCCTGGAAAAGAGAAGACTGGGAGGGGATCTTATTAATGTCTATAAATATCTGAAGGGTGGCTGTCAAGTAGAAGGGGCCAGTATCTTATCAGCTGTGCCCTGTGTTAGGGCGAGAGGTAATGGTAGAGAGGTGAAACACAGGAAGTTCCTCCTCAACATAAGGAAAAAATTTACTGTGAAGGTGACAGAGCACTCAAACAATCTGCCTAGAGAGATTGTGGAGTCTCCTACTCTAGAGGCTTTCAAAACCTGCTTGGATATGTTCCTTTGTGACCTGCTCTGGTAGGGGGGTTGGACTCATTGATCTCCAGAGGCCCCTTCCAACCCCTAACATTCTGTGCTTCTGTGGTTCTATGATCTCACACCAGTCACTTTCAGTGCCATCCTCAAACTAATATCGTATTTTAAAGGAAATGTTTAAACAAGTGCATATGCTTCCATTTTCCATTTGAAAGCAAAATCACCTGGCCATATCCATCCAAACTGAAACCAGTTATATACAACATCCCACCCATCTTCTCTGGGCACTGAAACACCAAGAAGACTTATATACAAAAGGAGAAAAATCATTATTTAGTACTGGATGAGCAATATGAAGAAATCTAATAATAAGATATAACCACCAAGGAGATCTCAGTACAAGAAATAAGAATAATTTACCCTAAACACTTGAATGAGATTCATTAATTTCAACTATCTACAGATAGTTGAACCACAGAACGTAAATTTTCATTAGGATTCCTTGATAAGCAGTGGAGAAAGACGGATTCTTTCACAGTACATATCATCCACTTTCAATATAGGCGTTTACTGTAGGTAGGATGAGTAACACTTTAAAGATGAGTATCTCTATATAGGCTCCATCCAGAGAGACTATATAATTTGCTTAGACTAGACACCTAAATTGCAGATAAATAAAATTAGGGGAGTTGGATCTTGCCCTGGGTGCCTGGCTCAAAAGACAATATTTTTCAATTTAATTAGAAAATGAATGCCAAAAGCTTCTGATCACTCATGGTCTTTCTTGGGCTTCATATCCTGTCCAAGATCTGCTGCAGAATATGAAGACTTTGCAGAAACTCTGACATAATAGGGCATCCCACATTTGTTAGGAAAGGAGCAAAGCATCTGAATGCTGTTTCTGGTGGTGACTTGGAGCTCACAAGCCCAGACAGACCCAAATTAATCCGAGTATTGCTAAGGTGTGCTCCTGACTCTGCACCTTTGGGGAAAGAGGACTTGTCATTGGTAACAGCAACTGATTTCCAATGGCCATGTCAGCTCATGGAACTGAGCAAAGAAGCCCTCCCAGAGCCCTAGAAAGGTAACTCAGCAACACTGCTTCCAAAATTCTGAGTGTCTTGTTAATGGAAACACAGGGTGTTTAGTACAGCACCATTTTTATTTGGGTGAAGTCTACTGAGTGGGATTGTGACTCACCCTGGCCCCAAAAAACGCTTAGCTATGTCCCTAGACTGGCACCACTCAGTCTGTAGTACCACCTCAGCGTCTCTGCCCTCAGGCCTTGGGTAATCCATGGTTCAGATAGATGACCCAGTGAAGACTAAATGTTGACTGCAGATGCCCCTTTCCATATCTACCACCGAAACTCTTACGTGCCCTAATACTGAGAACCAAAACCTGTGTGCTACATGAAACGTATCTAAATGCCACTCTGAACCCCTTCTTCTCTCTCTCCTCTCTGAAGACATTTAGAGACCCCTAAGGCTATAAATTTTTTTTCTGTTTAAAGGAATTAGTGTTGCAGCCATGCCTACCATAGTAGTTTTTCTTGTCAAAACCTGTAGGAGCACCAAGGGTCTCACTTGACATCTCAGACAAGTTTCTTGATTTGTTATTGTTGGCTTGAGACCCTCATAGTGGTTGTAACATGCAAAGAGGTGGTGCCAACAACATCTGCATGGCCAGAGGGACTGCATGAGAAGGTTTGTCTCATGAGCAAAAAGCTTTCACACCAGTGATGCTCATTCCCTGGTCACCAGGAAAATTATCCATATTGCATTTTTTTGACATTGCTCTTGTCTGGAGCCTGATAGTGATGAACCTTTTCATTTAATACACTCACAGGACACCTACTGCTATAGGAACGTAGTTTTTAAATGCTGGACTTGAGATGATTGAGACAGAATTTGCCTGGCCATGTAAAGCCTCAGGCTCAAGAGTTTCCAAAAATCTTTGACACTCCTCCTGACCCATTTTCAAGAATAAGGATGGAGAGAAATTATTCTTGCCCATGACCAATTCTGTCAAGCTGTTATTTAGGATTTTGTCTTTCTGACACACTTTACCAGGAGGACTGGAAAATGTGCCTAGAGGAGAATGCCTCCCCATTTAGGATTGCAATGTGGCATTAGCTCACTTAATGAGTTCCCAGGAGCAGGATGGGCAATGGTCTAGTGAAAGCAGTCTCGCAACAGTTTCCCAACCCATCTGGTGCATGAGCTTTGGACAGGTGCATGCATGGGTCCTTTGTGAAAGCAAAAAAAAGAGACATCTCCATCAAATATTTTGACAAGTTTCTTTTGTTTCTTTCCTCTCCCTTAGTAGCACTCCCAATATTTCATATAGAGGTAGTGAAGGTCTCAGATAATGGGATGGTTCAGTCTTATTTTTTCCAGATTGATTTTTTACAAAGCTTATAAAATCATACAGGGAATCAAAGTTAAAGGACTGTTATTATGACTGAAATGTCAATAATTCAGTGTCAACAATAAAGCTACCAGTGCAAGCTTAATCTAGTCTCTTTGATGTGTGTACATTATGATGGTCTTTTAGTTACACAGAGATTGCTTTGTGGTGAGGTAGTCATCTCTCTGTGACATTGTTGGGAATTTGCTGGTCTGACATCAAAAATAAGTTTGGAGTTTTCCTCACAAAGCAGCGTGGTCTTGGTGTGCCTCTCCCATGGGGCAGGAGAAAAGAAGGGACCTTCGGAAGACTTCCCTCACTGTCTGCTGTCAATGCTGTGTCTTGACTGGTCCCTACTCAGCATGTAATGACTACATCAGAGCTTTGGACCTTGGCTTAGAGAAAGACAAGAAGCTGTATTTTGTATATGAGAGAATATTCTGAGTAAAGAAGGAGTATCAAGGGAGAAAGAAGGAGGATTTTCAGATCGTCAAGAGATAAGGAAGCTTGATAAAATTATGGAAAAATAGAACTTTCCTCCTTTTCTGGAAGAATTTTGGCAGTGTAAATGAAGCAATGTGTTATACAATATCTTGATAGCCTCCTAGCAGTGAGGAAGTCATGGCAAAGCCACAGAAAAGTAGATTTACTGGTTGTATCTGCTTTTTATTTCAATATATCACATTCATACAAAGTATTTTTGCATGCATATTCACTATTGTGTTCACAACAGCTAACATACATGTTATCAGACCATCTGCTGCAGGGTCAGTCTGTGCTGACTCAAGCCTTCTGAAGGACAGGCATATTTAATGAAGAAAAAAAAGAGGAAAATGTAAGTTTTATTTGAAAGACATCCTAGGGTAATATTATGAATAAGGACATAATTAAACAATTCTGAGGTAAATTTTGATTAAAGTGGCTGAGTTTTAGGGGACTCTATACTTTTCTACAACTGCTGTTTTAAAGAACAAATTATTTTTTTCCATTTTTGCCAACAGAGGCTTTCAGTTTTCTAGCATTCTTGAGTATCTTTGAGTGAACATTTATTCATATAAAAGCATGTATTTGTTTTTTTAACATAACTATTGTCATACACATAGCTGCCAGAAGAATTAGTGGGGAGGTGCAGATCAACATGATTTAAGTATGTTGACTTTCTACTCCGGCAATACATCTAAGTTTGATAGTGTTTGTAAAAGACTTGCCCAGTTTCCAAGGGAGTAAAAGCTTAAACCAGAACAGCTGGTGCCCATCTCAGTCTGTGTAAGGATGCAAAACTATGAAGCAAGTGATGCTCCCTTTTCACTTGGACATGTGGTTACTGGTTATTAGACAGGTTCCTGGAGCCCAACGAGTTTAAGAATTAATTCAGCTTTGGAGAATCGCCTAGCAACAGTGTCTGGGAAACCACTGCTCTGAGGGATTTTTCACTTTGTTATATTTTCAAATAAAAAGCAATGGTGTGCAAAGCCTCACGAGATCAAAATCTAAGCAAATCAACATTCTGCATCCAGCTATCATGATAACAGGAATCACAAAAATAGACTACCTTAGACTACTCAAATTATATGGAGAAATATTTGTGCAAAGTCAGTCTAACTTAAAAGTTAACTGGAAGTCAGAGGTGCAGGCAACATAAAATCAGATTTGATTTTAAACATGTATGGTCAGGCAAAAATGCATCCAGTCATATTCCAGATCCATATTGTATAGGATGCATTATACTACAGATATAGGAGGTAACTGCAAATCACCAAAATGCCATTATTTGAACTGGAATTTGACCAGGAAATCCATCTGGACTTCTACTACAGAAAATATTATTTTGAGACCTGGTCCAAAATATCCTGCAGAAATTCTTGGAGATGGGGATGGCTTTTTTTTCCCCTTTCACTTATTTTAATAGCCATTGGATTATTAAAAAATGGTGTCATTTAGACATCTTTTAAAAAATAGATCAGAGCACTCCCATACCAGGTTATGGTGCTGTAGTCAGAGGGACGGTCTATACTATGTACAACATCGGAATCTTCATGTGAGCATAATAAGGGAATATGGAGCAATCATTTAGTACATTTTTTAGTTCTCAAGACTGTAATCTTGCATCTGTGAGAAAAGTAGGCCACATACTGTGGATGTCTCACCATTATCTTGTGGGGACAAAATGTGTAACTATGTTTTGACTTGTATGCCTGTAGGAGTTCCTTTCACACACATGGGAAATATTTGTTCTTCAAATAACCCAATGTACAGGGCTGTTACTGTGAGCCAAATAAGCAATAACTTTTTTTTTTTTTTGTATGAGAGATATATATGCGGACTGGCATATAATCATAAAAAATTATTCAATCAAATGTGCTAATAATAGCACATTGATGTATGAAATTCTCAGGTACATAAAGAGGTGCTCTGAAGTGCAGAAATATTTGGTCAGCTGAGAGAAAATAAACAATTTTTAAGTATAGGTTTCTGAGATAGGGAGTGATTGGATCTCCCTGCTGAGGAAAGTCCCCAGTCCAAAGTCACTCTCAAATAAACTCCAGAATAAAGCCAGTGGTGTGGTTTTCCTTTTGTGAACTGTGCAGTTAATCATCATTAGTAGTAGTACCACAATGGTGTACAAACTCTCTGCCAAATCATCCTTCTCTACCAGAATGTCTACATGCCATATATAAAAATAAAAATCCCCCCAAATTAAAATGCATGTGACAAGTAAACTTTTGTCAGGGATCAAGGCTGGGCCAGCTACTAGACAAATGACNCATATCTAGGATATAATACCTTGCTGGTCAGTTTAGGTTCACCTGTCCTGGCTGCTTCTCCCCACAGGTGTGGCTCTTTCTGCTTTTTACCTCAATGTGATACACAAGATTTAGCAGTGACCTTGGTCTGCACAGTGGCAAGTATAAACAAGAGCCTTTCTGCATGCCAATCCTTGGTAGTAACTCTAAACATCAAGCACAATCACTGCAAGAGACAGATGCTGTCTGTGAAAATCTACTTTTAACTTCAGAAAGTGCAGTAAGTTAGAAGAGACCAAGCTGAAGATAAAATCACGGAACAGAATTAGCTCTGACCCATCTCAAACTAGGAGAACATTATGGTCAGGAAACCATAACAAGAAATAATAAGCAAGTGTTCAAGTGTAGGATNAAGAGGTAAGAGAAAGGGAATAAGGGAGAGAGAATTATGGACTGGGAAAGAAAATTAAAAGAGTTTTAATGAAAATAATAATAATAAAATGAAATATATACAAATATGTACAAACCTGATAGTAAAGTCAACCCCCCTGATTGCAGTTATGCCACCATCACTACTGATGCTGTGGAGCAGGCACTGGGGAAGTCCCAGACTGAACTCAGCAGCAGATAGGAACCATATTCAGGAGCCGGATTATGGAACTGTATTTGGAAACATATGGACTAGGATCAAAGGCAGAGTGGACAAATTCCTTCTCTAATGCTGTCCATTGAAAGAGTCTTGACCCTCAAAATCCCTCAACTTTATATTGAATATGACATATCTAGGATATAATACCTTGCTGGTCAGTTTAGGTTCACCTGTCCTGGCTGCTTCTCCCCACAGGTGTGGCTCTTTCTGCTTTTTACCTCAATGTGATACACAAGATTTAGCAGTGACCTTGGTCTGCACAGTGGCAAGTATAAACAAGAGCCTTTCTGCATGCCAATCCTTGGTAGTAACTCTAAACATCAAGCACAATCACTGCAAGAGACAGATGCTGTCTGTGAAAATCTACTTTTAACTTCAGAAAGTGCAGTAAGTTAGAAGAGACCAAGCTGAAGATAAAATCACGGAACAGAATTAGCTCTGACCCATCTCAAACTAGGAGAACATTATGGTCAGGAAACCATAACAAGAAATAATAAGCAAGTGTTCAAGTGTAGGATTCATCTCATCCAGCTCATCTTGTCTGCTTTGCAGACAATTGTACCTGATCTTATGGCCCTGAGTTCCCTGAGCAATCGGTGGTAAGAAATATACTCTTTCTTACTAGACACCTACTTTCAATTGATATTAATTTTGTCTAAAAGTGCTTGTTTTCCTGTACTGATTATAAAAGAAGACCAGGTAACTAACTCAGATGCATGTGCATGAAAATAAAACATTGGCATGTGGTCACATGTTGGCATCATTGTGGATGTATTTAAAGCACCTAATGGAATTTGATGTATTTAAAGTACCTAATGGAATTTGTAGACATACCTTGGGCCAAAGTTATCCAAGGTACCTGGGCATTATTTGCCTCTTTAACCTTTTTCAACATATATGTATATGTATATATGAGACCCTCACCTGATCCTGAGAGTTGAGCTCTGACTTCCCTAAATTCCCAAGTCTCCTCTTGAGGTCAATGAATTAAGTGGGTACAGAAGGGATGCTGGATTAAACCTACAATACCCGTTTTTTCCCCCTCACCTTTTGTGAGTCCTGTGTAACTAGGGAACATGTGGCAAAAGTAAAAGAGTTTCTAGTCATATACCATTTTCCACAATGGCCCTTGACCTCTGCTTTTTTGATCCAAAGATCACAAAGACATGTATATTTCAACATCTCCAGAATGTAAACCAATTCAAAAATATGAAGATAAAGAGGGGGTATCACCAGCTATATAGCAGAGTAATAAATATCCAGTGACATTAGAAGGCTTTTTGCAGGATACCAAGGGAAGTTCAGTCTCTCTGGACTGGATTGCAAAACAGTAACTCCTTTAAGTCAAAAGAAAGAGATATAAATTATCCTGGTGGCATTTATTGTAACATTAGTCTGAGCTGCATCCCTCTCTTTCAGAACTTTACTTAGGTGTCCATACCATGGAAACTGTCACTTTTCCAAATCTCCTGGAGGAGCAAAGGCTGGTAGAAAAAGAGGCAAACATGCAATAGGGGCCCTGGTCTTGTTTAAACCATGTCTTCACTGGCCAAAATGGCGGGTATTTTACCTCTGCAAGGTAAAGTTAATGTTAGTTGTCTACTATAAAATCATAGTGGAGACAAGACACTAATATCCTGAGGCTGAATGTCTCCTTTGCCATCAGAATGTTTTCAGGAAATCCAAGTTTTCAGGCCCACACATCTGTAGGGTCATGCACCATGGGTACTACCAGAATAAAAATAGTACATTTGACTTCCATGGAGCTGGTTTTTTTACTGACCTCATAGATGAGAGGAGTAAGGGTGCGGTCTCAGGATGGAGATACAGGGGAGACAAAGAGTATAGAGGAAACAATATAAGCCCTCCTCCATTAGAGGTTCCTGCACGACTATTCATCCAGCAACTCCAGATGAAGAGGAGTAGGGAGGAAGATGTCCATTATTCTTCCTCCTTGTTAGATGGGGACATGGAGAATATCTCCTTCAAGAATATTCCCTATGGAGGTTTGCATGCTGTACACTGTATTTTATACAGAGATGACCCTAAAGGCACTGCCTTATCTGGCAAAAGATGTGTTCTGCCGTTCTGACTTGAACGTGTGTAATGATTATTCTTCAGGTACAAAGAGTATTAGAGGTGATAAGATTTTGCATTTCGGTAGTATCATTCTTGAAATACCAAAAAGGCATTAATTAAACTTCCCAACAGACCTGTGTGTAGCTGAGCAAAATGCAGTACAAAGAGATTAAAGGTGCTGTTTTCAAAGTTTCTCCCAAAAAATCTTTAACTTTATGAATCCACATTTTAAAGCATTTTTCTGAGACCTTCACTCAGCCATGAATGAAGCTACAGATGCTCCAGAAAACGCTTATGGGGGTTCTGGGACATAACCACAAAAAATACTTCTACCCTGTTTCAAAAGTTATTCCAAGTCCGTGAGGAGTTTTTTGGTAATTGTAAATCCACCTTGAGAATAATCTGTTCTAAATTTATAGTTTGCAAGATTTATTTGAAGGTTCAGAGGAATGTGCCACTGCTTGTTTTAGGACCTCCTTCCAACATAGGCAACATAGGATTTTTCTCTTGAGCAACACAGAGCTAAGGCAGGGGTTTATAGGGTGAGTGAATCCCAACCAAAGGTATATCACCTGGATAGTAAAATTCTTTTGGCAAGAGCATTTCGTTGACCTGCAGTGTAAAGCATCCAGGACCACATTTCAGGAGGACAGGCATTCTTGACCTGGTGTGTGTTTGTAAGTAGGAGAAAAGACATAAAACATGGCAGATAATTGTTCACATGCAGCTTGGCCTGAAAGGTCTCACTGATTTTACATATTTCTAAATCAAATTGGCAAATGTGAAAACATGATAAACTCATTCCTCATAGTGTTTCTTTCCATAGTAACAGTGATTTAATCCCATATGGGCTCAGTTAAACAGCTTTCATCATGTTTGGCTTCCCATCTTGAAGTCTGTAGATGTTATAGGAGTTTCTGTGTGATTTATTTCTGTCTTTCACTAGCACTATGCAAAGAAGATGCTCAGTTTTCCATATTAAAAGTAACTGTTTTCCATTTAAGGGTCCACTTTCTGTTTGACTCCCTTCAACCTCATGGAATTACAAATTTAGAGGATTATATAATTTTCTGACTAATTAATAGGACTGATTACTAAAATAACTGCCATTGTTAAAAAGGAATAGATGCATTTCCATCAGTGTCAATGCAGTGGAAAAAAAAAAAGAGAAAATGGGATGTAAACTGGAAAAGTTGCTTCAGAATTCTTTTATTGTATTTTCATATTGCTGAAGACAAATCTCCTCTCTGTCTAGAAATTCTGTGGATTTTTCTGTATTTGCTTAGACTTTCTAGAATTACCAGGTGCTTTTCAAGTCGGGCAGTATGGAAATCACTGACTTTTTTATGAATGACATATCCCTCTGACACTATGTGAACATGGCCTACATTTGATACAGAGAGAAAGCAAGAGAGAGAGCAAGAGAGAGAGCACGAATCTCCCTGTCCTGAGAGCTGCAAACAGAATGTGTGCACCACATGGTACATAGAAATGTGCTACACAGTGACACTGTTGCCCAAATGAAAACAGACTATGGTATTATTGCTGAAGGAACTCAATGGGAACTGCTTTTCATTGTGTGAGATAAACTTCCACTACTGGCTTTACTGCTGATCTGCACCAATAGCGCAGACAACCCAGCAGTGCTGGCACTCATGAACAGATCCACATCAGCAGCACCGGTGCTACACAGCACATCCAGCCCAGTCCGACCTGGGAACTGCTGCTTATGCTGGTATCATGAGTGTCTGACTGCAGCAGCATGGCCAGAGCTGCTGCCACAATCAGCTGCACCCAAGGGCTGTAAGACATTCACATATAAAGTCTAGACAAAGGTAGAAAAACATTAAAATCTGCTTTGTTTGGATTTTCTTTTAGCTAAAGATAACCTGTCTGTGAGAACTTAAGTTTGCAGTCACATTAGGAAAACTGTGCTTTTACTAGTACAGTTTGTTTCAGTTGAAGGGTAAAATGATTTTATTGTAGCAGTACAAAGGAATCCTGTTTGTCTAACTGACTAAATATACTTTATTCCCATAATGTACAGGAACTCCTCTACCAGTAAAGCATTCCCAGTATAACCTGTGTTTTTCAGTCACTCATCTCCAAAGTGGCAAAAAACATCTCTAAAAGAGGGTATAGTAAGAATTCAGTTATCGGTGGATGGGAAGTGCTTTCAGATTATCACAAAGCCCAATTGAGTAAAATAGTATATATCGATATTACATAATCTCTTTCAAGGGTTTATGGCCTTATAAAAACATGGACTGAAAAATGTTTCTAGCTTGCAAACAAAATGTGACTGCTTTGACTACTTGAAAATGATGCTTTACTAATTTGTTAAAAATCAAATGCAAAACCTATCAGACACATATTAGTTCAAAAATCGTAAAGAGCATTCCTAATAGACATCATGATTTTACAGATTTTCTTTCAGTCATACTGGACCAGCTTTTCATTTATTTCAAAGTCTCCTGTTGTTATGTCTACATATGGCACATACTAGTTCTTTATGACTGTATCTTCATGAAATTCAGTAAGACAATTTATGTCTTTTAAAGTAAAAAAGACAGATAAGAATTAAAAATACAATTTATTTATTTAAAGCCTATAAACTAAATCAGTATTTTATTTTCCTGAGCACAGTCTGCCATATCGTATTTCGTTTGTAGCACAATTCCTATATTTGGACTTTCTTAAATGCCAATCCATGAAAGTTCTGTCCAGTTTACCATTTCCTACATACTGCATTGCTACTGAAAGTATTTCCAAACTCAAATAACTTTTAAAAAACGCAGTTGCTTGAAAGTTCCCAAGTGAAGAGCAAAGTGAACAAAGAATAAGCGAGATCACTGGGAAATTTCCTATTATTGTCAAGGCCAAATACAGTCAAGGATTAGTAGCATTTCTACACAGAGTAGCTTGGATTGTGCCAAAAGATGGGAAATTATAACCATCTCATATAGAATGATCTGGAGTGTTGTTCTCCATATACTTCCTCAGACACTTGTGAACTCTTGCATTCCCTCTGCTGTTCTTAAGAATCATAGAATGTCAAGGGCTGGAAGGGACCTCAAAAGATCATCCAGTCCAACACCTTGCCAGAGCAGGATCTCTTACACTAGGTCACACAGAAACACATCCAGGCGGGACTTGAACATCTCCAGAGAGGGAGACCCCACAACCCCTCTGGGCAGCCTGTTCCAGTGTCCGTCACCCTCACTGTGAAAAAATTTCTCCTTATGTTTCTGTGAAACTTCCTATGCCTCAGCTTTCACCCATTACCCTTTGTCTTATCATCAGGCATCACCGAGAAGAGCCTGGCTCCATCATCCCAGCACTCACCCTTTATATATTTATAAACTTTGATCAAATCACCCTCAGTCTTCTTTTCTTCAGGCTAAAAAGCCCCAGCTCCCTCAGTCTTTCCCCATAAGAAAGCTGTTCCACTTCTTTAATCATCTTTGTGGCCCTGCACTGGAGTGTCTCAAGCAGTTCTATGTCCCTCTTGAACTGGGGGGACCAGAACTGGACACGATACTCCAGATGTGTCCTTACCAGGGCAGAGTAGAGGGGCAGGAGAAACTCTCTCGAACTACTGACCACTCCCCTTCTGACACACCCCAGAATGGCATTGGCCTTCCTGTCCACAAGAGCACACTGCTGACTCATGGTCAGCTCCCATCAGCTAGGACCCCCAGGTGTTTTCCCCTTCGCTGCCTTACAACAGATCAGTCGCCAGAAAAGGGGCCCTGCAAAAAGCAGGGCCAGACATGCAATGACCACCAGAGATGTGACTATGGGCCACCTAAGAATGAAGCCCTCAGCCTCACACTTCTTGTACTCATCCACAGAGGACAGAACAAGCAGGAGAGGATGCACACACTGCCCCAGGTCCTGCGTTCTGGTCACCACTACTGTCCCTGGATGGCTGCCTGCTACACACTTCAAAATGCTCCTCTTGGCACTGGATGTCTGCCTTGCTGTCATGAACATACATTTGGCTATGCAACTAGATTTAGGCTGGATGTAGCTTGTATCAGCAGGACATAGAGATTAAACCCTTGGGCAAATCTATGGGCTTAAGGGGGTTAAATGAAGGACGGAAATACTGGTTCAGCCTTCATTAGCCCAGGGCATTGGATTACAGTGTTTTTTAAGGCCCTGCTCTTGTCTGTATTGGCAGAGACTTTCAATTTAAAAAGCGGCCTGTTGTCAGACACCCTAATCCATGCAATAAGAACAAACTCACCTGATTAAGACCAACTACATAAACAGATTAGGCAGCTGTCATGCACCAACAGGCATTGTATAATATGAGATGACACAATATGATAAACAGCATGCATATTGTTTGGAAACTTCTATATCTTCAGGTTGAGATGAAATAGTTATGGAACACACGGAGGCTCACTTCTATTTGGCCATTGTGTCTGTTTCTCCAGGACAAACACTCATTGAGTAATTCATCACACATGTTCCATTCATTCAAGCTTCACGCACACCTTGTATGCTGTGGGTCAAATTCTCTTCTCAACTGCTTTCTTTGCAAACCATTGGAAATCAATGGATGTGGAAGTGATTCACAAGCAATGAAAGGAGAGACGTGTGCTTTTTTTTACTGGGAAAAGGCTTTTGGGATTATTAGCATGAATTTCAGCAGAATTTGGACTATGATACAATGACTTTTCAGGAAGATTTAAGAAAAATGGATCTACATCCTCTTGCCATATGCTTTCTGCTATGAACATCTGGTTCCAGTGAGATCTCACTGTGGGATATTTTGTAATGCAAAAATGTGTTAAGTGACTTTTGCTCAGAGAAATGTTTGCTCACAGACCCTTTATTCTTAGTATTATATGTTCAGTAAGGCTCCAGTCTGTACATTACTTGTCTGGGGACAATTAAATATCTACAACCAACGAGGAGTCATTGATCTTACCAGGAATAACAGACAGGCTGCATAGTGAAGTTTGTTGTGAGATCTGGGTAAGAAGGAGCAATATGGAAGAGAATTCACAGCACAGAAAATAGCACAATATAACATGTGCTAATGGTATAATTTTTTTTTTCTGTCTGCTTAGCCAGTCATTCTCTCCTCTGAAACCATAGGCTTGTGGTAATTAAAGCTAGGCAAACCCACAATTTTTCCTAATGCAGTCATTGAAAATTAAACCTGTTCATTGAAGAAATTTATTCATGACCTCTGGTAATTTCCAACTTAATGGACTGAAACTTGAGGGTTTATATGCCTTCATTCAAATATAACATATATTCTGGATGTATACACATGATGAATACACATTAATGTAGCTCCAGTTTTTAGGTCTTGATTTCCCTGAATGGCTAAAGATTCTGTCTTTCGGAAATTAGATGTCCACTACTTTTTGGAAAGTCAAAGGCTTCTAAGGATTATCAAGTTGCATATTCAGATCAGATATACTGAGATCCTCACAGCATAGGCTCTAGTTCATTTTATGAGCTATTGCCCCTGTTGATATCATCTGGCAATGAATTCCTGACATGATTTGTATATATGAGTGTTACAGGCTTGCCAATCACCTTCTTCACCTTGTGAAGAAGAAATAGAGTTAGTTTGGTAGAAGCTTTCTTGAAAGGCAGATGTCCTTCTTGAGGTGGGATGCTGTAAAATACCTTGAACAGGAAGGCTTACTGTGGGGACAGATGAAACTAGGCAAGTGGCAGAAATGTTTGTCCAACCTGGGCATGAAAAAGATTGGGCAGAAAAGCAGTGGTCAAAGAGGGGTTTTTCTTGGACACAGAGACAAAAATGATTGAGATGCAGGGGTACAGCAGAGATTAGATTGATGGAGCCACAGCCAGACAGAGCTTGGGTCACTCATGCTGGGAAACCCTGGGAAGGTGTTCAGGATATTAAGTGTGCAGCAAACAAAAACAATAAGGAGAAGCTTCAGGAGCAGATACTAACAGTGTAATGGGGAATGTAGCACAGTGAGGTTGCTTTCCAAAAGAGTTGTAGTGCTTACACAGGTAGGTTTTTGATCAGAGACGTAAGACCTTTAGACTTTGAACCAGGTTGGTCAAGTCTATCCATCCCTCCATATCACCAGAATTCAGGGTGAAAAGAGAGATTCACACTTTTTGTGAAAGTCACACAACTCAAAAAATTTTCCCTTGTGACGTTGTGTAGGGATTGGGTAAGGAAGGCCAAGGTGCAGCTAGACCTGAACTTGGCAAGGGATGCAAAGAATAATAAGAAGAGCTTCTACAGATACGGCAACCAGAACAGGAAGATCAAAGTGTATCCCACATTGTGACCAAGACTGGCAAGCTGGAAACAACAGATGAGGAGAAGGCAGAGCTAGTCAACAAAACTTTTGCCTCAGTGTTCACTGACAACATCTCTTCCCACACCTTCTGAGTAAACAGACTGCAAGATGAGGAGCAGGGGGCAAAGTCCTCCCACTGTAAGAGAAGAGCACATTCAGGACCATCTGAGGAAAATGAACATATATAACTCTATGGGACCTGATGGGATACATCTCTGAAGCCTGAGGGTATAGACTGATGTAGTTGCTAAGCCACTCTCCATGGCATTTGAAAAGTCCTGTCTGNACCTGAACTTGGCAAGGGATGCAAAGAATAATAAGAAGAGCTTCTACAGATACGGCAACCAGAACAGGAAGATCAAAGTGTATCCCACATTGTGACCAAGACTGGCAAGCTGGAAACAACAGATGAGGAGAAGGCAGAGCTAGTTAACAAAACTTTTGCCTCAGTGTGCGCAATCACCATCAGCGGCCTCACCTTCTGAGTAAAAAGACTGCAAGATGAGGAGNGCACAGTGAGGTTGCTTTCCAAAAGAGTTGTAGTGCTTACACAGGTAGGTTTTTGATCAGAGACGTAAGACCTTTAGACTTTGAACCAGGTTGGTCAAGTCTATCCATCCCTCCATATCACCAGAATTCAGGGTGAAAAGAGAGATTCACACTTTTTGTGAAAGTCACACAACTCAAAAAATTTTCCCTTGTGACGTTGTGTAGGGATTGGGTAAGGAAGGCCAAGGTGCAGCTAGACCTGAACTTGGCAAGGGATGCAAAGAATAATAAGAAGAGCTTCTACAGATACGGCAACCAGAACAGGAAGATCAAAGTGTATCCCACATTGTGACCAAGACTGGCAAGCTGGAAACAACAGATGAGGAGAAGGCAGAGCTAGTCAACAAAACTTTTGCCTCAGTGTTCACTGACAACATCTCTTCCCACACCTTCTGAGTAAACAGACTGCAAGATGAGGAGCAGGGGGCAAAGTCCTCCCACTGTAAGAGAAGAGCACATTCAGGACCATCTGAGGAAAATGAACATATATAACTCTATGGGACCTGATGGGATACATCTCTGAAGCCTGAGGGTATAGACTGATGTAGTTGCTAAGCCACTCTCCATGGCATTTGAAAAGTCCTGTCTGTCAGGTGAAGTTCCTGGTAACTGGAAAAGGGGAAAATTGCACCGGTTTTTGAACAGGGTAGAAAGGAGGACCCTGGGAACTACTGACCTGTCAGCCTTACCTCTGCATCCAGGACAATCATGGAACAAGTCCTCTTAGAAGCTATGCTAAGGCACATGAAGTACAGGAAGGTGATTTGAGACATCCAGCATTGCTTCACCAAGAATGAGGCTGCCTCACCAATATAGTGGCCTTCTATTATGGAGTGACTATAATAGTAGACAAGGGAAGACCTATGGATCTCATCTACGTGGACTTCTGTAAGGCCTTAGAGTTGATCCCCCATGACATCCGTCTCTCTAAGTTGGAGAGACATGGATTTGATTGGTGGACTGTTCAGTAGATAAGGATATGGTTGAATGATTGCATCCAGAGGGTAGTGGTCAATGATTTGAAGTCCAGATGGAGATCAGTGGTAAGTGGTGTCCCTCAGGGGTCCATATTGGGACCAGTGCTCTTTAATATCTCCAACAATGACATAGACAGTGGGATCAAGTGCATCCTCAGAATGTCCACAAATGACACCAGAGTGGTGCAGCTGACATGCCACAGGGACAGGATGTCATCCAGAGGGACCTGGGCAAACCACAGAAGCAGGGTCATGTGAACCTCATGAGTTACAACAAGGCCAAGTGCAAGGTCCTGAACCTGGGTTGGGGCAATCCTCGGTATCAGTACAGGCAGGGAGATGAAAGAATTGAGAGCATCTCTGCATAGAAGGACTTGGGGGTACTGGTGGGTAAAAAGCTGAACATGAGCTGGCAATGTGCCCAGCTAGCCAGCCATATCTTGGGCTACATCAAAACAAGCGTGGCCAGCAGGTTGAGGGAGGTGATTCTCCCCCTATACTCCACTCTGGTGAGACCCCACCTGGAGTACTGTGTCCATCTCTGGAGTCCTCAGCACAAGAAAGACATGAACCTGTTAGACCACATCCAGAGGAGCGCCACAAAAATGATGAGAGGGATGTAACACCTCTGCTATAAAGAAAGGTTGAGAAAGTCGGTTTGTTCAGGCTGGAGAAGCTAAGGCTCTGGGGAGACCTTACTGTNCTTCACCAAGAATGAGGCTGCCTCACCAATATAGTGGCCTTCTATTATGGAGTGACTATAATAGTAGACAAGGGAAGACCTATGGATCTCATCTACGTGGACTTCTGTAAGGCCTTAGAGTTGATCCCCCATGACATCCGTCTCTCTAAGTTGGAGAGACATGGATNGTTTTCAGTACTTAAAGGGGTTCTGCAAGAAAGATGGGCACAGTGATTTTAGCAAAGCCTTTTGCAATAGAAGGTGTAATGGTTTTTAAATAAAAGAGGGTGGATTTAGACTAGATATAAGGAAGAATTTTTTTACAATGAAGGTGATAAAACACTGATAAAACAGTCTGCCCAGATAGGTGGTAGAAGCCCAGTCCCTGGNATATCTCCAACAATGACATAGACAGTGGGATCAAGTGCATCCTCAGAATGTCCACAAATGACACCAGAGTGGTGCAGCTGACATGCCACAGGGACAGGATGTCATCCAGAGGGACCTGGGCAAACCACAGAAGCAGGGTCATGTGAACCTCATGAGTTACAACAAGGCCAAGTGCNGGTCCCTTCCAACACAAAGCAGCCTATGATTCTGCAATGGTTAACTGGATTCCTGTAACTTTCCAAACACACTGCCAAGACCAACACTCCTTCAAAATATTTGGCTCTGTGGGCATGGTGGCCTATGAGGTGAAATAGTTAGGTTCTTTCAAATGGAAGTTAACTCTGAAACCCTATAATGCTAGATTAAATTTAGGCACAAAATTTTGAAGTCTGACTTCTTCCCAAACAAAACATAAAAAAATTAGGAAAATCTGTGCAGACTGCAAGACCACCAGCTCACTGTGTTTTTGTAAAATAGGTGGAAGTGACCTACTGAAGTAAGCTTTGAGAACTATGCAGTATTTGCTTCTTTCTCTTGCAAGCTAGAATAGCTGTGAGCACAACATGGCATTAGGAGAGATATTCAGGTGCCTAAACATAGGTGACTAGTGCAATATCAGATTATTTCTGGTGGGCTAACAGGTATATGGGAAACCCATTGCCTTCTGCAATGAGGCAGGAGACTGTAGGGTATTTAAATTGTGCTGGACTTACATGTTCAGGCACCCAAATAAGTTCGTAGGTGTCTTCAAGTGGAACTAAAGTGGCATGCCTTTAGAAATCCGTCCCTGAATAGCTTTACTGTATTCCCAAAGGTGATTAACAGGCCTGAGGTGAACTAGCAGCATGGGTTCAGCAGCATAGCTATGTGATTAAATTCCCAACCCCAGGCTCATTCAATGTTTTCCTGCTTGCATGCACATTTTATACCCCAAATCGCTGTGGGATCATGCACTAAGCCAAACCCACCTGTTCCTCACCAAGGCTGAGAGCTGAACTGGAGCTGTGGAAACACCCTCTTCCTTGGGAGGGAGACCTGACCCACTGTCATGCTTGTCCCTCACATGTTTGTTCCAGCTGTACCTCCTCTCCTCAGAGGTTTCTGCTATCTCACATCTGTCATTTTCCTTCTTTAACCACTTTAACAAATGTATAAAATACTCCAGCTTTACACATTTATGTATACTAAGATGTAATGCTTTTTGTTTAATGCCAGAAATAGTCTAAGTTGATTTCTGTGACTGTTTTGAAACATATGAAGAGTATTGGGGCAAGCAGCTTCTATTTGCTCCAGGGAGCTGGTGGTGATGTGGGACATCTCCTCTCCTACTTACATGGCCAGGATGCAAGGCTAAACCTGGGGCAAGCTCCAGTACCCACTTGCTGCCAGCTCTCTCCCCTGTCCTGGGAGCCAGCAGCTTTATGGGTGCTCCCTGTGTAAAGGCTGAGGATGGCGTGAAAGCAACCTCATCAGTCAGGAAGAGAAGTGTTGTTACTCAAATTAATGTTAGGATATTTTTCTTTTTCTGAGTCACAGCTAGAATTATTGCTCTGTATCTTATCTATCGTATTCAAGTTTTGAGTTACTTTAAATCAAAATAAAATGCTTCCTCTAGTGCAATTGATGCTTCTAATGCATTTCAGAATTTAAAATTATTATCCTTGACTGTAGCATAAGAGTAGAAAAAAAAAGAGAGACAGACTCTAACTTTATTCCAAGCATAAAACCATGTATAAATTATAAGGATTCTGGACAAGGAGATTATAATGTGATCTCAAATTATTAAAAGGCTTTAACACACTAAGAGAGCTCACAGCCTTTGGCACTGCTAACGTAGAATGTTTCACTAATGCTTAAACAACTTTTCTGCAGATCCTCCTTTTTTATTTTCTTTGATCATACTTCTGTCTTCATAGCAGCAAATGGAAAAGTTACAAGCAGAGCACCAGAATGCCTGGGCTGGCCAGGCACTGAAACAAAGAACCCTGGCTGTAAATCATGTCATTTAATTGTCTTCCAATTGCTTCTCAGCTATCGAAACTCTCAGCTTTTGAAAGCTAAAACACACTGTCCTTCTCCTTAAGGGTAAAAGTACTGGTATGGCTTTCTACAGCATTTGCCACTGGGAAAAGTCAAGGACCTCCCCAGCTAAATAAACCAAGATAGCCTCAAACTCTAAATGGTCTAAGTAGAAGATAATTAAGAAAACCCATCACACTCATACAGCATGTCATTGTCTGTTCAGACAAGCAAAGATGAAGCAGAAAGCAGGAGACATTATCCTTGAAATTTTCCCTGGGAAAGCAGGAGACATTATCCTTGAAATTTTCCCTGGGAAAGGGGGACTCTTCCCAGATACAGAGGACCAGGCCATTACCAGGGAAGCTATGATGAGCCAGAAATTGAAGCACAGTCAGGCTGAGGGTAGAGTGTCTTGGGGAGGTGAGGATAGCTCCTTTAACAAGATAGCTGCTGCCCCAGCAAAAGAAAAGGGGCTGAAACCCCCAAGGGGAGATAATCAGTAACTGGGCAGCCTGAGTGAACTCATTTATCTGAGGGTAGGGAAGCAAGTCAGACAGTAACTTCCACCCCAGGCAGTCCATGGAGAAACTAGGGTAAAACGACTTTGCAGGGCACAAATGCAACCTCTGCTTTTGTTCAGGTTATCAAAAGAGCTCAGGAACAGATTCTGAAACACCAGGAAATTCACAGTCAAGGCAAGATGTAGTGAAGCAAACACTGATGCAAGGTCCAGAAGACCTCTGTGGCCAGTGTCCTAGTTCTAGCTACCACAGAAGCAATTCTCTGTTCTGTGATTTTATTTTTTCAGTTAAGTCTTTTCTAACTAACTGCACTTTCTGAAGTTAACGGCAGATTTTTGCCAACAGTGTCTGCTTCTAGCAGTGATAACGCTCAATGTTTAGAGTTACTACCAAGGATTGGTGTGCAGAAAGGTTCTTGCTTACCCTTGCTCCTACAGTAACCAAGGTCACTGATAAATTTTGTGTACTGCACTGGAGTGATATAAGTGAAAGGGTCTTATGTCAGTAATGAGGTGGTCCTTGCAGGGAGGAGAGGACAAGACAGAAGACCCCAAACTGACGAATAAGGTATTACATCCTATATACATCATATTTGGGATAAATCTAAGGGAATATGAGAGTTAAACTCTCCTGCATCTGGTGTCCAAAGAGGACTTTGCCTGTTCTTCTGCCCTCAATTCCAGTTTGTGAGTTCCTGAGTCCAGTTCCAGAATCTGGTTCCTGAACCTTTTTCCCATCTGCTGCTGTGTCCAGCCTGGACTCAGGGAGTTCCATACTGGTTTTGTACGTATTGGTATATATTTTATTATTAATATTATTGCATTTTCTTTTTATTGTTACTGTTTCATTGAAGCTGTTTTAGTTTTTTTCCCAACCCATTATTCTCTTATTCCCTTTCCCTTCCTCATTCATTTAGCGGTGAGCTCATACTCAACCTGTGGCAACCAGGAAGCCCCATTGAAGCTGCTGTATTGCTCACTTTAGAAGGACCTTATATAGAGCATGGGACTCTGGAAAACTGAGAGCTCTTTTAGATGCCAACATTGAAGATCTGGACATAGACCCATCTTTGCTGTCATTATCTCACCAGACATTTTGCATAATGACCATATTGAGCACCTGTAGTAGGTAGCTGCAACTTTTCTGCAAGACATTCAAGCACAGGAGGATATCTGAAGTAGATCCTATTGTTTGTGCCCTTCATAAAAGAACGTCTGGGCCACCAGAAACCAGTGTAGTTTATATACCATGATCTTTCTATAGATATCATTCATTAATTTGGAATCTTGCCTTCCTCTGATTTGTGGATATGTCTTTCAACATTAGGCCAGTGACAGCATGGACAATATCTGAACACACACGCATTTCATTATATAACATGCCAAACAAGAAGTACACTTTTGTGCCATATTCCAAAGCTTAAAGCACGTATGAATAAATTTAACTCTGCTCCATTTCCTAGGGAGGCAGATTTCTCTCTGTTTTGTGCAGAGGTAAAGATAGGCACAAAGGGCAAGATTTTCAAAGATATGGAAGTGCCTGAAGATGAAGAAAGGCCTTCTGGGATTTGCAAAAGTGCTTATGCAGAGTAGCTACCCACTGAGATCAGTGTTTTGTATCTGTTCAAGAGATGCAAATCTGACAGCTGGCTCTGTTAGAACAATATTTGCTGAGGGTAAACCAACTGCGTACAACAGAGAATGGATACAGGACCCATGTTCCACTTCCCTCCTGAGATAGGACCAATGTAACATTCACTTGATGCAGAAATCTTGTACTTCTGTCCACAAGTGGCTTCTACCCTCAGCTTATCAGGCTGTTGCCACACTTGGCAGTGCTCTTGCCATAACCCCACCCTCTCCAGGGTCCCTCAAGGGAACTTTCTGCTGTTTTTCCTAACACATCTTCCCTTAGCAATCCTGTCTACCTTTTCCTGAAGCAGTCACTTAGCATCCAGTCATGGATTAGCCTTCTGTTTGAAATAGTTAATTTATCTTTTAATGTCTGAAGATCTAAATAATTTTGAATTAATCCATTTATGTATCCAACCTCTGGAATCTTTAGAAAAGGGTATCCAGAGGCTCCTCAGCTGGGCTTCTGTAGACTTGTGTGAATCCTGTCATCTGCTGATGTTTTCCATATGAGGTATGAAGAATTATTTTACAACAAGACTGGTATATTTAAAGTAAAGGCTTACATGCCATCAAAATTCCAGTTGTTCAAGCCATGCGTGGACACGTTCTCAACCACCTTCACCTGCTACTGCCACGCAATTTGACACCTGTGTGACAGCTAAGTCTGCCATTGGGAATGGGGAGGTATCAAGCATACAGATGTGCTCAGGGCACAGCTGGTGAATGTCTGAAAAATTGTAGTCCAGAGAGCATGGGGACAGCACCCCTTATCTGAAATGGTGCCCAAGCAGTCGCTCCTGCCCACAGGTCTATTGCAACCACTCCCTCTCAGAGACGGAGAAGACTCAGGTCCACTTCACTCTTTCATCGAAAAGAATTCAAACCAACATGCCCCACTTGCAACAAAAAGAAAATCTGGTGGGCAGTCAGAGGATACAAGAGTAAACATCAATCTGGAACCAAGCAGACAGTAAGGGGGACATTCAGATTCCTGTCCCTGACCTGCAGCCTCTCTATGTACTATGGCAACTTATTGCAGTGTTCAGCTTTATGATCATAATTTGCATTTTATGAGTAATTTGAGGGAAATGTATCTCTGCCTATGGTCCCAGCCAAATGAGCATTTTCATATGGAAACAATGAAAGGGTCTATGCAGCTTTGGTGCTGTGCCTTTTTGGGTGCTAGTGACAGAGAGTTTGTTGGCTCAAGGGCTTGTGCTGCTGACACAGCTCATCACACTCCAACCATTCCAGGCTGGAGCGTTAGTGCTGTAATCCTGAACAGGATGCTTACTACTGAAAAGCACACTCTGGGAACGAGGAGTGAAAACAACGACTGAAAAACAGCCTACAGCAAAATTCACTACTTATACATTCAGTGCTAATGTTATAGGGTTACACACACTGTTAAGTATTTTATCTGCAGTCACACCAGATGTGTGAACTCCCAAGAAAACCTCTCTCCTTGTCATGAAATGCCTGATACTTCATGTTTAGGCAGAATAAAAGGCAAACAAATTTAGAAAAACATTATATTCCTCACTTTGCCCTTCTGTGGCAATTGAAACAAAAGCCCGAGTATACTGAGAAGGGAAGCTCCTCAGTGCATGAACACGAGCTGGCTCAGCTTTGGGCTCAAAGACGAGCATATTGCTGGTGCACAGCATGGCGTGCATGGGAACAGGCCACTTGCTGGCAAGCCTTCCTCCTTTGTTCAGTCACTCTCTAGCTCAAAGGAAGTTTGGAAGACTGAGAATGCAATACTGAAAAATAAGCAAAGAGCTTTAATTACATACTCATCACTGTACTTCATAAATGTCAAAGAGGCACTGTCAAATTCAAAACACATTTGAAAAGACAATTTTGCTATTGATATTCTTTGTTTTAAAAGCCAGAAAAAAAATTAAGATGTATTAACTTTTCTCTCTCAATAGCTTTTATTCATTGTTAAGGATTTATACACTCAATTTACTGTGAACAGCAAAACAACTTGGTTCTCCTTTCCTCCTCTCTTTCTACTGTTTTATGTCTACTGGAAGTAAACAGCATAATGACTTTTCATTTGTAAATCCTTTACAGCTATAATCTTGAAAGTTTCTTCAAGGAAAAACTTGTCTGTTTATGTTGAGCTCTCTGTCTATACCTCTACACATAGAGAGACACAGAAATACAGAACATATATTTTGAACTTTCATGACCTGATGGCCATACCAGTTTTCATGTGCCAGAGGCACTGATCATCAGCAGAGAGAGGGTTCCACTGCAAATACCAGCCTTAACTTCATCACTTTACCTGGGCATATGATAAACAATAGAGGCAAATTAGATAATAAAATCTTTCTACAATTATTAAAACCTTGACTAACAAAAGCCACTCAAAAACACTTCTCAAATAAAATTCAAGCACTAGCACCTGTTCTCATCCATGATATAGCACATGTGCAGATTAAACATCAGAAAAGCAGAGAGAAATCCTTCCTCATTCATGTTGCCTACAGATGATTATTGCAAAAAATCTATTCCTAATCTAGTTCCAGTCAAAATAATGGAACATTAACTGATATAAGTTGGACAATTTCATCTTGCAAAGACAGAACCATTACACGTTTGGCAGTTTGATGTCGGAATGGCTAAAAATGAGGCTCTGGATCAATCAGTCTTGGAACTGATTTTCTCTCAATCTCTCCCAGCTCCCTCCCCTCTGCCTACCAGCCTCAGAGTTGGTACTCAGTGAAACAGTTTCCCAGCAGGGCAAGATGTTCCTGGTTCCCCAGCCATGAGAAGCATATATATCAGGATGTTTCTTAACTTTGTTTGTTAAAGATTCCACAAGCTTGCCCCAGGCAGGAGATTCTATAATTTTGCTGACAAATAGTACATGCCACTCTGAAGGGCAGTGCTCCTTACGATCCTCCTCTGTTGGCTGCAAATCTGTCCCAGCACCATCAGAGTGTTCAGATGAGCTTCATCAGTTGTAGTCATCTTATCAGCTAGGCACAGACTCTCCTAATGGCTTGATAAATATTCTGGCATCCCAGTATCACTATCAAGAGATTCAAATCATGCCCAGTTCTTATTGCTGCTATTGCTACAGAGTTATTGCCAATGACTCTTCCACTTATCTCTGTAACCAGAGACATTGAATAGTTCTTTTTATGTTTCCACTCCTGGTCACTGAAAGCAGAATTTGTAGAGAACTGTCCTCCACCTGGATGGCAAAGCACATAGCCCACATGAAATTTGAAGAACAGATTTAGTCTGTGTGAGAAACGCATTCCCACAATCCCATCCCTAGCTTGCTAATATAAATGTATACTGCATCTGATTTTTGCATTTCTGACATAGGAACACTGTATGTCCAAGTATCTCACATGGCCATTCTGTGCTTGGCATGGGTCTCAAAGCAGACATGGGTGAAATAATTTATTTTGTTATTTTTACACTCCCTGCATCCCAAAGTAAGAAAATCTGTATGATGCATATTTTGGCTTCCGTTAGAGGAATATGATGGCTGTCCTAGTGATTTTCAACCTTTCTCATGCTAAGCCTTCATCTTTAATCCTCCTCCCAACCAGCTGGGCTCTAGCTAAGATGTTCTTCCCCAGATAAAATAGTCATGATGACTGTTTGAGACTCAGTGTTCTAATACCAAGTGAGGGAGAAGAACGAGGGTAAAAAATAAAGAGGACTTTACTACCATTTGGGGATATTCAAGTGAAATCCTTTACAATGGAATCCTGACACCACTGAGTGTGTAAAGCTCGGCAGTACAGAGATGGTCTACATGTAACCTATAGCATTGTCTAGATTGCTCACAGTTTTTCTGAGATAATCAGGGCGGTTGAGGTGAAGATGTGGGATGCACGATTTTTTTTTTTTTCTTTTTTCAAAATGGCTCACATCCATCACAGGAGGACTGAAAGGAGAACCACATAGTAAAGGAGGCAATGGCAAAAAGGTCTTTGTGGTCTGCCCTGATGTGGAAACAATGAGGAGTTGGGTTGGAGGGATGCAAGAAGTGTGGAGCAGAAGTGCAGTGTTGGGAGAGAAAAAGCAAAAGTGAGATGAACCAAGATAGTTATTAAAGGAAAAAATGAGTCAGGGAAGAGAAAGAACAAGTTGGGAAAGATGGGAATGAGACAAGAAAAGAAGGAGCATGTAAGATTGAACTAAAACAAAAATACAAAATGTAGATGAAGAAAGAAAGCTTAAATTGAAGCCTTTTTCGATTTTATGCTAGACTAGCATGATAAACCATGTACCTCTCAGCACATGACATCATGTGGCTACATGCCATGCAAAAATGACTGACAGGTTAATCAACTGACATCACAAGGAACAGACACGTAGAAGAAAATCATATTTAAGCTGACAGGATAATTACTTTCACCATCCCTCTTACTGTCTCCCTCAGGCAGGAACCTGACTCCCAGACCAAAAGATAGGGAGAACTATCAACACATAGAGAAGTATTTTCTCCCTTGTTACATTCTGAGACATTTCTTCCATTCTTTGAGTCGGAAAACCATGAGAACAGAATGTATTCTATGATCAACATGTAGCCAAGATGAGTATTTCCAACACCAGAGAATCATTTAATAACATCTGCAACCAAGATGTCTTAGGAGGAGGTTGTTTGTTTTTTTTTAAATCTGCACCCTCTGCAATCCTTGGGGTTGATATAGAGCTCTGTTTATACTACACAGAAGTTTCACTTGAAAATGGAAATAGGCACTGATATAACCAACCCTTCCCTTGGTTCCAAGGCTTCCTGTTGTGATGGGACCCAGTTGTGAGAGATGAAAAAAATGGCAACTACCCTGTGGGAAGCTCCTCTAAGTTGCAACTACTTGGTGGTTTTCAGATCCAGACCCAGTGTGAATGCTGATAACCATCATTCAGTGATTTGAGATGATAACAATTGATATGCCAAGTTCAGTTTGTGTTCTGGTAGCATCTTTCGCTTTCACCAGAGTTCAGACCTGCCTTTCATTATAACTACATTAGCTAGCAAGGGAAGTGATGCATTATTATAAAGCTCTGTTGTGGTTTAGGGTCAGGGCAGCCCCTAAGACCCAACAGACGCTCTCTGTTAACCCCCCTCCCTCCCCAAAGGGAAGAGAAAAGGAATAAGGGAGAGAGACTTTGTGATTAGAAAAGGAAACTAGAACAGCTTTAATGATAATAATAATACAGAATTTGTACAAATATATACAAAACCAGTACCAAAACCAACCCCCCTGATGGTAATCACATCACCATCACCACTGATGTTGTAGAGCAGGCACTGGGGGTCCCAGACCGGGCCCTGCAGCAGACTGGAGCTGTTTTCAGGAACTGGATTCTGGTACCAGATTCAGGAACACAGGATCGAAGGCAGAATGGACAGAGTCCTCCTTGGATGTTCTGGGGAAGCAGTCCAAGAGGGGAGAAGAGCCCGGGAAAAGCCCAATACACCCTTCTGGATCCCTCTGCTTGCTACCAAATATGACGTCTATGGGCTGGAATACCTCGCTGATCAGCTGGGGGTCATCTGCCCTGTCCACTCCTTCCTAGGTGCAGTCTTTCTCTTTCTGCACCCCCCTGTGTGGTACACACCGTCCAGCAGTGGCCTTGGTCTGCATACCAGTTCTTGGTAGTAACTCTAAACATGGGCTGTTATCACTGCTGGCAGCAGGCACTGCAAAAACATGCTTCTAACTTCAGAAAGTGCTGTTAATTAGAAGTACTGAGCTGAAAAGTAAAATCACTGAACAAAATTAGTCCTGTTTTCACACAAACCAGGACAAGCTCATAAAAGGAAAAAAAGAACAAACTAGAGTTTCTGTGCACATATAAGCTGTCTGCAGGTTTTTCCTCATTCAATTTGTGATGCAGAATATGAATTTGCCTTCAGAACAGTGAAGTCAAAGAACTGCCAGATTAACTCCACTTGTGTTCAAGCATCTACTGTACTGTTGATTTTGCTTTGTATGCTCAGACAAGTGACATCTTCCAACTACGGAATGTCCCATATGTATCTGATGTTTTTACTTTGTCCAAGGCTTAAGTCAAAGTGACTGATCAGAGATACGATAGACACTGAGGCTGTCCATGTATTTCCACCTCAACAGTCTCATGGACAGGTTCACATACTTGCATGGAGTAGGTGCTAGATAAGGAAATATATGCATTTTTCCACCCTTTTCTATAACAAAGTACCAGACTCAAGTTGGTTCTTCCCACCATCTACTTCCTGTGCCTTGTGAAAATGGGGATACACCAATGCCTTTTGACCCTGCCAACTCCTCCTACATGTCCCAGCCCTCCCAGCTCTACCTGCACTGCTTAAAGAGATTTTTGGCAGATTCTTCCTGTACTGGTGCCACAGCAGCTTGACTTGAGAAGCAGACAGACAAGGACGTCTTGTCTAGGTTAAAAACACCACCACCACCAGACCAAGTCAGTCAGGCTCTGGGATAAAGAAAACTCAACTGCTGTTCCTTACTTTCTAGCTCTCTCCAGAAATTCCTTCTGAATAATGAAATAGAGAAAAACCACCCTGATATGACTGCTTATCCTATCAAATATTATAGAACATCAGAATAGTAGCTTCTTCCTTGATGCCCCATCCCATCACCCGTATCTAAGTTTAGCCTTTAGAATCACACAGATCAGCCTTTCAGAACAAAGGGAGAGGGGCTCAAAGGCAAATTACAAACCACAGCAGGATCTTTTCTCTGTCTAAGTGTTCTCAACCTCAGAGTGATCAGCCAGGCCTTCTGAGAGATGCAACCCCAGTCAACATGTCATGGCAAAATCTGACAGTACAGAGTGTTCTGCTGTTTATTCGGAGAATGTATTTGAATAATGAGTACATTTAAAAAAACATACTGCTGCTGCATTCATGGAAAAGAGAGCAAAAACCAAATTTTGCCAAATAAATTATGTGTTGCAAATAATTCTTTTTCCTCAGAGCCCTGTGTGTCCCTGGAGTAAAGAGTTAGCAAAGAAACTCTTTACCCAAGCTAGTGGTTACTTGGTAAACAGGATTTCCAGCTCAGAATTCAAATGTGAGGACAAGTAGAAATATCTTGTTTCCAAAGTGTACAAATACAGGCAGGAGAGACTCCTTCAGAAAAAAAATGTGTAGAGGACATATAGGACACTCAACACAGAACCTTCCTTTCATCAGAGAAGAAGCTGTTTTCAAAAATTATTAACTCATTAGAATTGTATGCACATTTACAGGGACAGAGAGCATTTTATTCTCTTCTGTTGGCTTCAGCTTAGGTAGCCCTCCAGGATCCAGGTGAAACATTGCTAAAATTCCTTGGCCTTTGCATGAAGGCCTGAAAGTTGCATTCTCTTTCCTTCTCTATAAAAACATCCACAATGAGCTTTTTGTGGGGACTTGTGTTCTTTTCCTGTTCAAAACCTCATTAGTATGTGAACTTCTTGCTTTTGGCACCTCAAATTTCCTGCATGGCCAGTACGTGGAGTTTACACACTTGGGGTCCAAGAGGTAGCAGCTCTGAGAACTTCTAAAGACAGTCAAAATCTTCTGAATGCAGTGGTTAACTGTTTTCCAAGGAAACTTCTCCTTAGATCATTTTTCACTAAACATCACAATCTTTTTTCCAAGGCAACTACTTCTTAGATTGTTTTTCACTGAACATGATATTCCTTTTGGACTTTTAGCCTCTTCCCTTACCTTTTCTTCATGAGTAAGTTCCCTCTTTTGCACCACTTCTAGATAACTGTCTTCCTTGTAGCTTCTATGTAGGCAAGGCCGAGAGTACCTGTACTCTCAGTGTCCTTCCTTCCCTATTACTTTCCCTTGCTTTCTCCTTTCCTTTCCTACCATTTCTTACCCAAACCAAAGGGAGGAAGGTAGCAGAGGGAGGAAGTCACTAACAAAATTTACCATTTTATTCCTTTTCTTGC
Organism: Chloroceryle aenea; assembly: GCA_013399075.1. NCBI lineage: Eukaryota > Metazoa > Chordata > Aves > Coraciiformes > Cerylidae > Chloroceryle > Chloroceryle aenea. The sequence continues at coordinate 428,967 of VWZY01008825.1, forward strand.
ACAAATCTTTGTAGTCTGGGGCCATGCCTGGACCTGCTGGCAGATATCTCACAGCAGAGCATTCATGAACAGCTGGGATAGTTCCCATAGTTGTGATGCCTCCAGCCCCAGTTTTACAAGATAGTCTAGGTCACTCACACAGTCCTGGAAAATGCAGCTTCTTCTGAGACAGGTGATCATACTCTGATTGTCTCCTTTCTGGCCTGTGAAGACATCCTTCATAATTTTAATGATCATGGCCAAGTCTGTAAGCTGAAACACTATGTACAACACCCTACTGTTCTTCCACTCCTACTTAACAGCTACATATGATAAAATAAGATGCTTAAGGTTTGACTCCAGTGAGAGCTATTAGTTACCACTCTTTCAAAGGTAACCCTTGCTTTGTAAGTGTTTCTTATTAGGAGACTACTTCAAGATTTGGAGTTCTTTTTTGTGCCAGTCTTGCAAATTTTGGTGTATATATGTTAATGTCAAAGCATTTTTCTTGAATAAAGGCTTACAGAAATGAGATTGTTTCCTTATGCCACAGGACATCCAGTATCCTCTAACCCATTTCATTGTATTTCACTATCCGTCTACAAGTGTGGTTCTCATTTATATAATCATCCTGTGTGGCCTGTGCTATGCTTCCTTACATGGCTGTTACCACATGCCTGCCAAGTCGGGCTCTACTGGATGGCTGGTGCTAATGGAGTTGAGCACTTTCTGTCATCCAGTGGTACATTGGCTCTGAAAATGAGAATATGGATTGCTTAAGAAAAAAATATGATCTGATTGATTATTTTTAGTTTACTCTTCTGCTGCAATGGGTGAAGTAGCTCACAAAAGGCATGATCACTGCTGAGCAAGAACAATGAAGAAGTATTATTTGTGTGCAGACTTCCCCACAGACTCTATCTTTGACGCCAGCTTAAAATGTTCCCAGTCACTGATGCATGGAAAATGTTCAGGATACAGCAGACAGTTCTAAAAACACCAGAACCAATCACCTGGGAAACAAGAAAAACAGAAAGTCAAGTCAAAAAGTATTTCAGCTATTAAACAAACACCACCCACCTGTAGGTGAGTGGCTAGAAGCCTGAAGCAATATGTGTAAATCCTTTTTAGGAGTTCCAATACTTTTTTGTTTTTTTAATGTAACAAAGAGAATTGGTTCCTCTTGTATTCTCTGTGTGATACTTAAAATCTTCTGTGCAATGATAAAACTAAAGCCCCCACCCCAGGTTATTCAATATAATTTTTAAGTTGATGTTGAAATGACTATGTGTTTGTGAAACATGTTGGGTAGGAACAATTCATCTAACTTGATAGAAAAACCCTAGGCTCAAAATTGGGCACAAATGGGATGTATGTTTCTCACATTTCACCCTCAGTCCCAGGGGATCTGGAGCCCTGCTAAAATAATCAGTAACTAGTATTTCAGTTTTGCAAATCCAAACCTAAGTCTGAAGATAACATAAGAAGGCTAGGCCTGAGCTCTTTTGAATGGTATCTGAGGCAGTTACCTCTCTATGGAGTTTGCTCTTTTCTTAGGTTGGTTCAGGAAATAGTTTCCCTTCAAGTGATGTTATACATTTGCATTCTTTTAAAATAAAAGCTCAAACTGTATACAAAACAGGTCCAGAGAGAGGAGTCCCTAGTGAGAATGCCTCAGTCTGCCTGATGCAAAACTTCACACAGCATTAACTATCTGGGTGACATTCAATACAAGTAATCAGTGAAAAAGAAGAGATGAAACTGGTTGTCAAGGCTACCTCTTGGGTACTGAAAAAATGGATATCACTGCACCATGTATACCTACAGGCTCTGTTGATACTGGACAGATGAATGTGCTTGGGTTCCTTATAGCACCTTTCCTTATGGGAAAGATAAGGAAATTCTCACTGCTGGCTGTAGGAAGGCAAAGGACTAAAATATTGTGTATCTCAGCCCTGGGGGTGGAAAGCATGTCTGGGGTGACTTTCTGTTTTTCTGTTATCACAGACAGAACAGAAAGTAGTCTTACAGAGTGATTTATGTACATCTGTGTGGCCTTCCAGGGCCAAAGTTTTAAATCATCAGTTCCATACACGAGCGCCTCTGATTCTAGTATTTTGGGAGTAGTAGAGGGTTTATACGTGCTCAGGCCATCTCATAATTAGGACCCTGAGAATGTTGTTCATTTTGAATTTCCCAGAATGGAGGCACCTAAAAATCACAGTACGTACAGAAAATGTGGTTTTAAATGTATAACAATTGTGTTTTGATTCATTTCAAAATATGTGCATGAACCACAAGAGTATTACTCCTTCATTAACACCAATAAAAGCGATGATAATAACCACCCTTCAGTGCTGTTTCTGAAATGGAACTGCTGAAGGTTAAGATAGGTAACCTTTGAACTGATGTATGTTTTCAAACCAGAAAGACTAAAAGGTCAAAGTTGAAAAGTATATATTGTAAATAGCACCAGATGGCTGTGGTGCAAACACAAGGTTGAATTCAAACTGCTGTGCAGTTAAAGCACATGCACTTGCTGGGACCCCAAGGGTGAATTACAGCCTCTGTATATGCTGGGGCTGCCCATTTTCTGACATATACCTACGCCTGGTCAGTATTCAGCCAGTGACAACTTTTCTTTCTTAATGGCTGTAGGATGAATAGGGCCAATTCTTCAGCCACAAGAGCCATTCCCAGGGCCTGTGATGAGAATTGGGTATCCAAGGACAGAGGTTAGCCCACAATCCAGTGGTTTTCAACTTTTTTGATTTGTGGACCCCTTACTAATTCACTCAGAGAAGCGAAAACCCCAGTGAAAATTAACACATGTGGATTGCTATGGAATATTTATGAGTTTGGTTTCCACAGTCACCTTTTACAAACAATTTCAAAGTTCTCTGCAGACCAATATCATCACTGAAAAAAAAGCCTCTTTCACACTCTATTTAGTCCTTTTGCAAAATCTAGTAGTTTACCTTAAAAACATCCTCTCACAGTTTCACTACTTAACAAAATGAATGCAGCTGTAGAGGTTTCATTTTACCTTGCACAGTCATTGGAAGGTTAACCTAATTTCTTTTGCTCTTTAGTTCTCACATTTATATGTCAGCAGATATTTGGGTTGCTTCCTCCCCCTCTCATTTTTCTCTCAGACAGCTGTGCAAAACTAGCTGTAAATTATTTGGTAATCAGTCAGGAGATTTTCTTTTCTGGGCTTGTGGTGTGGCATTTATCCTATCAGCTTGTTGTCTAATCTGAAAAAGTCTTTTTCCATGTGGGAAGCATTCCATATGTTGATCAACTAGATTTATTGCCTAATAAATTGACAGTAAATTTGGAATAATAAGCATGATGAGGAATCTAGATTGTGATCTATGTGGCCTTGATTCTTTCCAGATCAATCTTAATTCTCAGATCTCTTGCAGTCTTACCCTCGTTTAAGATACTGAAGACGTTTCCTCCATCTGCCACAGACACCTTAAAATGCAAAGTCAGAACTGAGAGTGAAGAGCAGCCTTCTTACAAGGTCTACAAGCTATTATCCTTTTTTAAATACTCTTTTTTTAAGTCTCCCTGCTTATTTATTTATTTTTGTTTTGTTTTTGGTTGTTTTTTCTTTTTTTATTGCAAGCACAGCGGAATGGGTCCATTTGTATCACTGTGTTTGCATCACACACAACAACAAAGTCTTTGAGCACCACTAGAATATAAATATTAAAGAAGGAGAAGAATGATTCCTAGAATGAGGGGCTTTTTTCAATACCTGTCTGTGCCCTCGATCACTTGATACTCTGATATGATAGGGTTCACTAGCAGGTGAATAATGCAACGCGAAGCCATAAAAGATGCAAAATTTTCATTTTATAGAAACTAATTTGGTTGAGAGGAAAGCTGTGACCTTATTCAGAAAACGACACAGACAGGATGAATTATTATTCCTGGTAAAGTGATAGAACCTGTGAGTTTACAAATGCAAATTTTATATCCAAAAAAACCCACATTATTTGAGAAATTATAGTCCTTTTCTAGTTATTTTGCACATCTCTTCAATTCATAATATTGTTTTATAGACCATGTATCAGGCTTGCATATTTATTAACCATGTCAAACTGTGCCCTGTATTGTACCAGCCTATTTATTCATTTCACCAGATCTTGTCACACAGGATTAAAATACAGTGACGAATTTTATTTCTTGACTACAATTTTTGGTAACCAAAACTGGTCCTTCTTCTTCATTTGTATAAAAGCAGCGTTATTGTCATATGTCTAACCATTCTGATTTTAACCCTGCTTCTTTCCCAAGAATATAATAATCCTGGTAAATCCACTTATTTTGTTTTCAGGTGTTCCAGGGCAAGAATCTTGACGCTAAAGTGCAATGCATGAACTGAGCCGTGACATTTTTTTTCTGATCAATTCTGTTCTATGTTTGTTTGTTTGTTTGTTTGTTTTCTATGCTATTCATTTCAGTTGCAACATGTTCTATATGCTAGTGTAACAACAAGGGTTTTCAGCATGCCTTCCAGGCAAATTACATTTATTGATGATAGGGCATTCATTTGCTCATAGAAATCTTACAATTCTATTGACAATTAGTTCTTGTTGTTCCTCTGAGAGAAATGGGCTAGAGGATACTGGATGTCCTGTGGCATAAGAAAACAAATTAAAAAAATAAAACAACCAACCAACCAAAAACAACTCCAATCAGGCAAGCCATAAAAATCACAATATCAATCAATCCATGTTTTCATTATGGTTTGAACTTGTATCTGTTTTCATTCTGGAGGTAAGCCTAGAGTAACTCCCCTGAAATGAATGGGGATTCATACCCAAAATAAAACCACAGTAAAGTCTTAATCTAGCCCTTCATCTCAGAGTGCAGAAGTGTAGATATGTATGATACATATTTTGACATGACTTTATGTACTTGGAACATTTTAATGAGATAAGTAAATAATTCACATACTGTGTTATTCACCTGTTCCCTATATAATTTAATAACTAAATCTGGTTTTGGAGAAGGAAAAGGCTCATACTTTAAGACTAAAGTAACTTGTGTAGAACTGTAATCAGAGAGATTAGCTAATGTTAGCATGCATCCTTCATATCATAAATACAGTTTCAAGGTTATCCAGCAATTGAAAAGAGTTAGACTTCATTATCTGACCTTCTAAAGAAAAAATCTATGCTAAAAAAGATAGCAACATTATTTTGAATTCTATTGTCAAGGTCTTTTTTTTTTTTGTATAACTACTTTGCTACAACATCTAAGACTGTTTTCAGACTGAACGTGTCTTAAAATTTTACCACTTAATTTTTTTCCTGACTTTATGTATGCAAATGAAAACACACTTGTCAGAAAGCTGTCATTTACTGGTAGGTGAATCCTAGATAGGTGCTGTATGAACTGTGTGACATCACCATTAGGCAAACTGTTCCCCAAGGCTACATAAATGTGTTTGTTTTCTTTCCTTAAAAGAAAAGTATTTGATACAGCTGAAAAGATTTTATATAGCACCTTTGGAATTGTGACATTTTGTTTAAATGCATTAATGATTTTAATGTATTATGACTGCATCAATATTGCTGTCTTCTGCTGCAAGATGATATGATTCCTAAGACTTTTACAGCTTCAGGTTTACAACAAGACTATACTGGAAGTCTTCCTTGCAAAACTGTGCACAGGATATGAAGGATAACTAGGTTAAAAAGACAAGTGGACGTTGTTCTTTAAAGTCTCTGCCCAGAGCTTCTCTGATTTTTTCCTAGCTTTTGCAGACCTGCATTATGGCAAATTTCCAGTACCCCCATGTCAAACTGTACTACCTCCCTGGTGTTGTCTTCTTCTTGCAGCATCAGAAGCTTCTGGTAGAAGCTTTATAGCTTTATGTTCCTTCTATGCACCACACCTGGACTTTCAAAACGGTAGGACTGTGACACTTCAGATCCATGAGACAAGTGGTGGCAAAGAGAAGGGGACTTTTTCTACCTCATATGTTGTCCAATTTGCCTACTTCTTCATAAGATGTACAGAAGACAAACTTTTTGCATGTTATGAGGACATAAGGGTTGGCAATAGCTGGAGTTTACTTCACCATTGTCTGTCAGAGAGGTCCTTTAAGTGTCAACTCAGGGCAGACTGTTACATTTCACTCAGAATCTGATTGTTCAAAAATTCATACAGACTTTTAATTGACACTTTAATGGGGTATCCCGTAATATCCAAACTTGGCTAGAGTCATGGACACCTGGATTTTGGTGGATCTGTTTGCCTGTTAGATTTATCAGAAGTTTTACTGGGCACCAGATAATTTTAAAGTCAAATCAATTAGTATTACATTAGCAAAACCATTAAACTATTAATTACAAAATCTAAAAAGAAAATATGTGAAGTCAACACAATCACAAAATCATTGAGTCTGGAAGGGATCTCTGGATTTCATCTGGTTGAACTCCTCTGCTCAGAGCAGGGTCAGCTAGGACAAGTTGTCCAGGATTTTGTCTAGTTGAGCTCAGGATGGGGACTCCACAACCTCTCTTGGGAAATCTGTGCCAGTGTTTGACTACCCTTATAGTACAAAAAGTTTAAATTTATGCTCGAATGGAATTTTCTGGTTTTCAGATTTGTGTTTCAGGCACCACTGAGAAGTGTCTGTCACCATCTTCTTTATTCCTCATGCAGCCAGGGCCACCTTGCTGTGGCCTTCCCTGATGAAAGAGCATTTTGTTTAATGTCCAGCTTGTGATTTACCAGGACCCCTGGGTCCTTTTCTGCAAAACTTGTTTCTCGACAGTTGGCCCTCTGTGTCTGCTGGTACATGGGGTTGTTTCTTCCTGGGTATAGCACTTTGTAATTCCCACTGCTGAACTTCACAAGGTCAGCCTGTTTTTCCAGTCTATTGAGGTCCATTTGATATATCAGCCACTCCTCCCAGTGTTCCGTGCTCTGTAAACATCCTGAGGGTTCCCGCACTCACATAATCTAGATAATTAATGAAGAGTTTAAACTGTTGGCCTCAGTATCAACCCCTTGGGTACACTGCTAGTGATTGGCCTCCAACTGGTCTCCATGCCAATGTTCAGAACACTTTGAACCCAGCAGTTCAGACAGTTTGCAGTCCACTTCACTGTCCATTTATCTACTCTGTGTTTCATCAATTAGTCTGCTAGGATGTGATGGGAGACAGCATTGAAAGTTTAAGTTGCTTTAGTCAAGATAAACATCCACTGTTATCCCTCCCCATCCACCAAGGCAGTCATCTCATCATAGAAGGTTATCAGTCTGGCCAAGCATGTTTTCCTGTTCATAAATTTATGCTGTCTACTCTCAAGCACCGTCCTGTCTTAAATGAGTTTGGAGATCATTTCCAAAGTTATTTGCTTCTTAAATTTCACAGTGATCTAGATGAAGCTGACTGGTCTGTAATTCTTCCTTCTTCCGCTTCTTGGTCACAGCAGTAACATTTCCTTTATTCCAGTTTTCAGATGTCTTCCCCAGTCTCCACGAATCAAGAATGCCCTCACAATGACATTGGACAGTTCCCTCATATCTTGTAGGTGTATCCCACCAGGACCCATAGAATTGTTTATGTCCTGTTTGTTTAAACATTCCCCAAACCAATCCTTCACCAAGGGTTGGTCTTCATTGGTCCAGATTTTTCACTAGGCTCAGGGATGTGGGATTCCTGAAGGGCAGCCTTTCCCATAAAGAGGTGAAAGAGGAACCTTCCATGTTCATCAGGTCCCACATCCAATTCAGCTATGTGCCATCATGTTCGCTTGCCTTCCTTATGCTGGTGCTATACCTGCAGAGGCCTTTCTTGTTGCCCTTCATCACTCTTGCCAGACTCAAGTCCAGGTGGGCTGTGGGTTTCCTAGTCCCACATATAGTGTCACTGTATTCCTCCTTGGAAATCTGACTCTGGTTCCATTGCTTGTACACTTTCTTTTTATGTTTCAGTTTTGTCAGGAGCTCCTTGTTCATCATAGAGGCGGCCTTCAATATTTCTCATTAGACTTCATAACATCCAGGTCACTATAATTTTTTGATAGAGGCTACATATATATGACATATTAATGAGGAAGATGACTGGCATGTCATTTAAGTACTTTTTCTATATAACCTCTTTGGATTTAACTGTAACACAAGAGACTCATTGCTCATGTTTAGACAAATCATGGCTATCCTGTTTAGGGAGTACAAATTCTAACTCTCTGTCTCAGAATAGTTCTTTATTGGGTTGCTTAATCAAAACACAAATACATATTTTTTAATACATTAATTTTCTCTAATTTCACATCAAAGGACTTTTCTGAATGTTATTAATTGTCTTTGAAGATAATACATGCTTGGGCTAAGCAATCTACAGTTTAGTTAAATTCATTTAACTAGATAAGTGTGTCAAAGAAGGAAAGGAAAGAAAATAAGATGGGATTATGATTTCTTTTTAAGATGACCGACATGTTTACTATTGAAATTCATTGCAGCTCTAATTTTTGTAACTATTAGATTATGAATATCTAACGTTTTCAGTTCTTATGACTTTACTGCTAATCACTTCATGTTTGTTTTTCCTCTAAGCTCCTGCTTTTATTGCTACAGAATTGCTGCAAATCCCCACTTTATGGTAAAAAAGGAAAGCATCCATTTTGTGGTGCCTCAGACAATGTCTCATTATTTATTATTTTTCATAATATAACTTTAAAATCTGTTTTATTACAATGAAGACTTTTTATTGTTCACGTCCAAGATAGTCTTTCAATATTTGACATTATTTCAAATAGTACTTATAAAGATTTAGCTACAGATGGATTAATAGAGGTAATAATAGAAGTATTATCATTGCACTTTTGAACATTAATAATGGGTCAGGCTGACATTCTATGAGCAAAAAATATACAAATATTTTTTCCACTAAAAACCTTATTCTGACAATTTATGATAGAGATTGATTAATGCAGAAGTAAAAGGCAACAGTGAAATAGTGGAGTTGAGTGTAGTAGACATAACACAGCAACAACATCTTTTTTTCTTTTTCTTTTTATAAGCATTCAAAGAGAAAAGTTCTAAGGTGCAAAAAGAAGGAAAAGAAGAGGAGAAAATGTCTTAATCAGTAAAATAATTTGGATGTATGAATGAACCCAAGAAAGAAGAGCATTTTGTTGTTAAATTATTACCATTTGGGCCAATAGGCCAAGTGTTCCACATTCTTCCTTTTACAGGACATTAAAAAAAATCTTGGGCGTTGCTTTCACAGCTGCAATCTAATGGCAAAGCCACTGGATTTAGAGATGGGACATCTTTGCATCTGTCTGGCAGGAATTTTACTCTCCTGTGCTTTTGGAAAGCATCTGAGTTCTGGGGCTTTTCAAGGCAAGTCTCCTGCTGCTGTAAAATGAAAAACACTGTATCCTGCTTTTTGCTTCATGAAGCAATATCAGATCTTTAAACCTTTCTGGAGTTAGCTCTTTACTGGAAAGATGAACCATTCTTTGAGAGGTGGCTACTGTATTCCCTGCTGTCTGAAAATAATGTTTTGATTGAATGGTATCCCACTGTTCTTCTCTATAAAATGCCTTCAATATGCTACTGCCTACTAATTAAATGGTGTGTCCCCCCAGTTAGCAGGAACTGCAAAACTTCATCGTGTGTACTTATCTTGCCCATCTTACTTAGGAGTGCATATCTCAAGAAATCTGTGTGTCTTTGCATCCTTGCTGGGAAGAGAGGCCACATGTTCCCAGCATGGCCTTCAGACCATTTTGCTCATTGCTCTTTTGTTTCTACCACCATCCCTTTTCTTCCTCACTCTGGCACTACAGCTGTTCTGAACAGTAGCCACTGAGGGTTCCAACCAGTTTCCTCAACAAAGTACTTTCTGTGGAGTAAGAAGCCAGGGAATGAAGCATCAGCAAATGGAGCAGCCTTGCCCTATTCCTTCTCACTGCTCTCACCTGCACCCAAGCTGCCACCAAAGCTCACCAGCTCTCATGCAGAAAACCCAGCATTTGAACTCTAGAGCAGGTCTCCCGTATGAAATACTGCTGCCAAGCTTGTGGACCAGCTTTGAGAATGTATTTGTAATATTAATTTTTCCTCTGTCTGTTATAGATGTGCAGAGTGCAATTATTATAATGCTTTGCACATGTAGTGTTATGAAATGTGTGCCTTTAAAGTCATGCCAATTTTCTCTCCTGAAGTTCAAATACATTATTTCTACCTATGTTCCAGTTACTTAGTTTGCCACACATTAAAAAAAAAAAATTATAAAGATTAAACTAACAACTATGTAAGCAAGGCAAACAAAAGACAACAGACTATTTTCTTCAGAAAAGAACAGGATTTTTGCATTTACATGCTTGGATATTTTTTTCTTGTGCTACAGCTCCTCAGCACAGACACAGATGCTCACACAAACATCTGTCAACATAAAAAATACATGAACATAAGCAGAATTCATATTGTACAAAAGGAAATCTTTCCCTAGCTGGGAAGCCATGCGCTATCCAAACATCCTCATCTATAGCAAAGGATGTCCATGCATTAATCACCTTCAGGCTTAACCATTTAAAGTCATTATACCCAAGAATGAAGCTTCTTCCCTTGCTCTGAAAAGTCATCTTTCACAGAACATGACAGTCATCAGAGAAACTTCATAGTTATTGTGCCTTGGCAGTCCATTTTGGTTCCTCACTTACCAAGCAGTTCAGTTAATGGTATCCACATCCCAGTGATGGACCTTGGTGGCTCTGAGACTTCCATATGGGGTCTCCTGGGATAATAATGCCTTCCTGAAGAAATTAAGTGATCGATGTGGGGGGGAAGGCATGGGAAGCACAAGTGCAGAACATAGATCTTACACTAGAGTCAGGCACAGTCCCATCGAAGCAGAAACTAATTGGTGCAGGTCTCACTCCATTCAAAACTATGAACAAGCCTCAGATCTTTAATGGGTCTCTTCTGCAATTTGTTCTCCACTTGACCACCCAACAACGACTTTCCCTATGCTTCCATTTCCATTCAAACGCTCCAGTCAGCCAGAACACAAATGAAAGTGGTTATTTCTTCAGCAAACTGAGTAGTGTGTGTGTGTTCCTGTGTAATGATTTGGGAATTAATTAGACACTAGAATAGTATGATCTTCAGAAAGTGGTGGACAGGAAACTGGCACAAATGTGGGTTTGATTTTCCATCTTCTTTTGTAGCTTTCTGAAGATAGATCAAGCTATTTAAACTCTGCTACACAGCTGCTAGATATAATACTAATAATATTGGCAAATATTTCATTTTAAGTATGTATCTTCACCTAACAATGGTCACAGAATCACAGAATAATTGTGGTTGGAAAGGACCTTGTAGATCACCAAGTCCAATGAAAAAGAAA
>VWZY01008825.1:441850-453961 GCA_013399075.1 Chloroceryle aenea
CTTTCCAGCCACTCATCCCTAAGCCTGTAGCGCTGCTGGGGGTTGTTGTGACTGAAATGCAGGACCCAGCATTTGGCTTTGTTGGACCTCATACAATTGGCCTTGGCCCATCAATCCAACCTATCCAATTCGCTCTGAAGAGCCTCCCTGCCTTCAAGCAGGTCAACATTCCCACACAGTTTGGTGTTGTCTGCAAATTTACTGAGGGTATTCTCAATCCCCAGATCCAGGTCATCAATAAACATGCCAAACAAGACTGGCCCCAAAACTGATCCCTGAGGGGCACCACTGGTGACCGGAGCCAGCTGGTTTTCATCCCATTAATCACAACTCTAAAACATTAAATTTGATCAGATTTTCAGAGCTCCATACAACTTGACCTTGAATATTATCTAAAGCTCAGTTTAAAATCCAGACAAACCACATGATATTCCTAAAAAAGTCACACAAACTTTTTTGGGGTTTTAAGGGGCCTTTAGAGGTGTCTGACACCTCTGCAGTGAGCAGTAACATCTTTAACTAGATCAGGTTGCTCAGAGCCCCATCCATCATGACCTTTCATGATTCCAGGGATTTGGCTTCTATCACCTGTTCCAGTCAACCTCATTGTAAAAAATTTCTTCCTTATATATAAAAAAGATTGTCATCATCTTACTTATAGGCTCCCTTCAAGTACTGAAAAGCAGCAGTGGTGTCTCACTGGAGCGTCCTCTTCTCCAGGCTGAGGAAAACCAAATTTTAAAGCCTTTCTTCACAGGAGAGGTGCTCCAGCCCTCTGATCATTATTGTGGCCCTCCTCTGGACCAGCTCCAACAGGTTCACATCTTTCTTGTGCTGTGGACTCCAGAGCTGGACACAGTACGCCAGGTGTACTAAGGCTGTTTTGAAGAGATAACAAAAGAAGAGACAACACTGAGGGCTTATCTGCTTTCTAGTGCTATAATATGCCTTTGTATTGTCATCCAGATATGAAATAAATGATATTTCACCAAGCTTCAAAATTAACGATGATAAAGCAGTCCCAAACCTTTATCAAAAGCAAAATCTTTAGTGATAGCCTACTCAGTGTCATGAGGCTGTGTCAGGCCTATTGCCTGAAATACTTCTTTTGAAGAAATAAATAAATGCAACACTGTAGCTAGACTTCATAATGTATTTTGCAGCCTTAGTTCCTCCATGAACTACACAGAAGATGTCCACAAGTGACCTTTGTTCTGTAGATTCAGACTTCTTTCCAGTAGGAACATTGGCATGCAGTGGGAGATAAGGTATAGGTCTGTCCATCGAGGTCTCTTTTCAACACAGACTCAAGCTGTGTCTGTGATACAGACTGAACTCAATCTGTGTATAATAGCTCAGCAGCGGTGGCTGGCTTCCCAGATTTTAAAGGACTACATTGGCTTAAGGACTACATTGGCTTAATAAGGCAATGATGCTAATTGTCTTTAAATGCTTTCACTGGTCCATATGACTTTGGAGATGCACCACTGCAAGATGAACTAGCTGTAATTTCCAGTCTTAGCTACTCAAAACACCAACAGAGCTTTGAAAGCAGATACATACACCTCAACAAAAAGTGAAAGTGTTAATGAAAATTTAATGATGAACAGGACCAAAATCAAGTGGGTTAAACAAGGGCATCCTGTTCTCTGACCCTCCATACACAGTGTGGATGCAGCTACTGGGGTTTGGAGGGCAGGAGAGTTCAGTCCTATGGGCTTGAGCCATGCACTTTCAGCTGGCCAAAGGAGAGGTAAGATGCACTTCATTTTCTTGTACAGATTTAGCCACTGCTGTTTTTGGTGTGGGAGCCAGTGAACTCTACAGGTCTTTGCTTACAAACGGGAGAATTCCATATATCAAAAATAAATTTAATCATGTCCCAGTTAAGTAGCAAGCTATGGTGAGCCACAATTTGTTTGGTGTTTTGGTTTCATTCAGTCAATCGCCTAAAACTCAACTATTTTTCTGAAGCACAGTGAGGTTTCTTTGCTCTGGAAATCTCAGAGGATCAATCTCCTTAATGTGATTTTCAGTTTGCCTTCATTCAGGCTGGGCAGCCATGTCTTTCATGCTGTGTTTTGATATTTCCACATCTTCTTCTGGCCAAACACAAGAAATACGAAAGCTGCTCAGAGCTTAATTTAAAAGGTAAACTGAGCTCTTTTGAATTTCAGAAAGTCTTAGGATGGATCTACTTTTATCAGAACCAGCTTATCCATCCCTAATTTGGAGAGAAAGACAGAGGTCTAGATCAAAAATTTTTGATCTGATTTCAGATGTTCTCAAAGTTATGGGGTATTTGGATCTTAGGTTTTAGTGTGGATCCATCTGTGACCTCCAATGCTCTTGTCTCACTTCTTACCTGCCTATTCTTCTACAAGTACATTTCTTCTTTCCAGCTTCCCTCCCCCTCCATTGCTCTTCCAAGATTAAAGTTTTTTTATTATTATAAACATAATTCCAATAAGAGATAAGAAGCTCTCCAGTTTATCTTTATTAATCCTAGTTAAGATAACATTTTGAAAGCAGACAGGGAAAGAGATTTAAAAAGAGCATAAGAAGACAGTTGCAGATCAGCACAGCAGGGCCAGGATTTCCTACACTGTCTGAATCTGTTTATGAAGAAGCATGAGTTGAAAATTGCCCTTCATGTGAAGTCCCACACTAGTGTACGTGTAACCACTTTGCTGAGCCTGAGACCAGATTATATCTTCTATTATGGCCAATATTATAATCTTGCTGTGCCTAGGAATGGCTGCCATTGTATTTTGTATGGACCCTTGTCCACACAAAGCTATCTTTAGCATTAAGGTCCTGTTATTGAAGCATGAGTGTAGATGGATTGAAAAAGGGAAAAGAGGTTTTACTTCAGGATGGAAAATTCATAGATACTCACCAGTAAGCCAAAGTCTGTGTCAGTTTTTGCTGGTATTTTTGGTTTGTACCAACATTTAACACATACAGAAAACGCAAACCATGTAGTGCTATCTCAACACTCTGAGGTTAGAAAAACAGGTTGTTATGGTCAAAAGGAACACACCATATACACAAAGACAGTAATTTACTGTTGATCCAATTACTGTCTTTATAGGAGTTATTGTAGTGCAATTGCAGTGATACTACACAGTTCAAATTGCATATAGCAGTTAAAATGATACATACTCAAACTTTATAGCATTTACCCTCTTCTCTGGTTTTGTGCCCACCCTCCAACTGCCCCTCGATGTCCTAAGGCTGACGGTGTCCATTTGTGCAGGGCACAGGGAGGGTTGCTATGAGTCTAAGCGTCCCAAGCCCTTTGCTAGGAGGAGTATGATGTCGGTGTCAAAGGTTTCTCCTTCCCCCCTTGGAATTTTCCAGGGGGCATTTTCTGTTTGCTGACAAGCCGTGCATTTTGCTCTTTTGTCATCGGTCTCCAGGTCCGTGTTGTATCTCCATGCTCTCTTTATATGATGTGGTTTATATACCTTAGATCCTTCTTGGTTCTCAGTACTTGCCTATGACTGGTTTCACAGTGCCCACAGTTGCATTTGTTTGTTGATCAGTAACTGACCCCAGTTTATAGCCTTTGAGTCTCCTGTATCTGTCTCTGACTCTGCTTCCAAGGCCTCTGCCTTCATCCTATGCCTTGTCCCCTCACTGCTGCATTTTATTCTAGGGCCTATTTCTTGTTTTTACTATTGGTTACTGAGAAAACTTTATCTAATAACAGGTGTTACAGCTCAGAGTTGTTCCAAGGTAAGCAAAAGCTAAAATCAAGCAGGTAACAGCCATGTGGTCAATAGGCAACTGCTGTTACAAGCTGAAGCAAATCTCCAGTTGGGCCAAGACAAGCCCAGACAAACCCTAAGAGACCTGTACTCGTAGCCTAATGTGAAGTTGTGCCTGTTACAAACAACAGAAACACCTGAAAAAATGACTACAGATGTTTTTCCTCTCTGCCTGGGCTCTAGTACTTTTTCCTTGGCTTCCTGGAGATCCTGGACAGGATTTTTCTTTTTCCCTGCTGGAACTCTAAAATGGAAATAAAATAGACTGTAACCTTAATACAGTATAATGAGAATAAATTAATATAAATTAGTCAATCCTTATTTGTTCCAATAAGAATCTCTGGTTTAGTAAAATCAAATTTGAGATATTAGGTTTTTCTGAGAAAGACCTGTCCTTTGGGAGACTTAGGAAAACCTAGAAATCCTTTTGACAAGTGAAGGAAATATTTCTTTTATCCAGATACACATTCTGAGAAGCACCAGCATGGTAGAATATCTTAAAGAGATTCATCCTATTCTATATTCAATTTTTGTTAAAACTAGGAACATAATCATGTTCAAAATGGGAGGATCACCTTTTAGATGAATAAACAGATAAAAAATAATTTCATCATTAAAGTACTGACAAAATTAAATAATTCTCACAGGGTAGATGAACACTGATAAAGCCTACTTATTCTGGACTAATCTTGTGAGGCAAAATACTCTCTAATGTGCACCAAAAGCAAAGATTATGGAGAGAATAACATTGAAATCTAAATTAATACTGCTTATTGACTGATAAAATGCCCTGATCCTGGGGGAATATGCCTAATTTATAACTTTTTAAATTACTTGGATTCCTTTAGGATGAGCAACTCCCCAGTTTATTTTCATTGGCTAACTGCATTGGGAAAGGAGTCATTAAATTTGAATGGGGGTTATTTTGTTTTGAAAAAGTGTTACAAGAAATTCACATTCAGCGAGTGTTGCTTAGGTAGTGTGTTTTTCATACTGCAAGGAAGAGAGAATATATGGAGCACAGACTGTAAAAGATAAAGAATGAATATGAGATGCATTATTTCCTAGCAGACAGCTATTGTCCTCTTGAGTTCTCTGTTTCCGAAGCCACTTTCCCCAGAACACATGCAGTACATACTGGAAGGGTAGTGCTGGTTCAAGGAGGGGAGATCTGTTCCCAACTGCTGTCATATTCACAAAATAGAAAAATGGGGAAAGTATTTTACTATAAATTCTTGAAGGGCAACTCAACCATGGGGTGTTAACTTGATAAAATCCTTGAGGCTGACCTAGTTTTATAAAGGGATCTTTTGGCCTTGACTGTCGATTGGCACCCTACAGTGTGCTCATAATGCAGTCTACGAAAGATAATTTGTGCATTACAAAAAATAAGGGAAAAAAAACAACAAAAAACCCAACAAGTCAATTGTGGGCGGTTAGGGTCCGGCGATCGGAAGATACCGCAATATACAGAAAGACAGACCCCCCCTTCCTGACAGCCTGGTAGCCAGTAGTGCTTGATTTATGATGTGAGCAGACGGACGTGACGTTGTAAATCAGGGCTATAAAACACCGTGCCACGCATGAATAAACGCCATTTTCTGTCCACCACATTGGTGTCTGCGTGCTGATGGACCGCACGGCCATGGGGGAGTCTCCATGCCGTCCCTGAACCAGGTCATCACGTCTGATCGCAGGCAACACTCAATAGAAGAATAATAAAATAATTACAAAAATGCAGTTCCTGACATAGATAATCTTTCTGCAAAGGTGTTATTCCTATCTGAACTCACCTCTTCCCCCTCTCACTCTATGCATTTCTCTTGCATAGAATCTGGAATCTCCTACTCAGTCCACCTGTCACAAAATGCCATCTCCCTACCTAACTCATGTGCTTCATCATATTGTGTTGAACTGTGTTCTATCAAGTCTTTAAAGGGATGCTCATGCAAAACATGCAAATAGTTTGTGCTGTGCATAAAAAAATCAGTCTGCATTGTGGTTTGCCCTTCATTCTTATTTCTTCTCCAATGTCATTCATAGATAAAGGTGTGCTCTCAGACCCATAGGAGGGATTCTAGTGTTCAGCAGGCACTAGCTTTCTACTGGTTCTGATTTTTTTATTTACCTAATAGAATTACGCTTTTAACCTTTGTTACAAGCCATCATTGTTAAACGAGCAGCAAGTCAGCGTTAGACAACTACTTTGTTTGTTTGGTCTTTGAGAAAACTTTTATGGAAATCCTGTGAAATTTCATCATCTTTTATATCACTTGCCTAGCGACTGCCTTAGGAAGGAACAAAGGATTTGATTATTGCTCCCTACTATTGTTTGCAAAAAATGTTACTAACTATTCAAGTCAGTGTGACATAGGGATGGCAAAGGAAAAACTTTGTCTGAATTTGGCCTGGTGGATGACATATTTCCTGCTCCAGAACAAAATTCTTTGCCTTTCACAGGCACAAGGTGTTCCTCCATAGGGTGGTTTGATTCCTGGAATGAACCAATGCTTTGCCTCCAGTGAAAGCAAGAAAATGGTCCTGCTTCATCATACAGCCTCCTCTCCTTGTACTCTGTCCTCAAGTAGAACAAGAAACCAAACTAACCTATGTGTGACAGGTGAGCCTTTAGGTAAGGACTAAGTCTGGTTAATTTGGTTTATAACATTAGCTCCACAGCCTGTGGCTGCTCTGGCAGACAGAGCTGTACCAGGTATTAACAGCTTCCCTGACAAATGATAATCAGCACAGGGCACATGTATCCTGAAGATTGATAACTCACTTTTGTCTTTTGTTCCAAGCCAAGGTTCACTTCTGCATCTTTTTGGGATAGAAAGCCAGAGGTTTGAAAGGTATGCTCAGGAGCATACCACCTCAAATCCCTAGAAGAGCCCTGGCGGGAATGGCAGGGTATTCTACATCTTTTCTCTACAACAAGCTCTGTGATGCCTGCTAGTAAAATTACATCACTTTCAAGACAATTTATGAAGAATGGTGAATGCAGTGGAGAATGACTCTGAATGCATCCTGTGCCTTACTGGCAGATCCATGACCTATAGAGAATCATTGTCTGGGTTGGAAGGGTCATTTAAAGGTGATCTAGTCCAACTCCCATGCAATGAGCTGCAACATTCTCAAGATTTTCAGAGCCCCATCCAACTTGACCTTGAATGTTACCAGGGATGGGGCATCTAGCACCTCTCTGGGCATATCTGACATCCTCCTCCACAACTCTCTTCAACTACAGTCAAAGATGCAGATACTACGCAAGAAGTAGAAAAATGGGCCAAGCTTACGGGGATAGTTCTTTAAGTGTGTCCTTCCAGCTTCTGGCAATGTGCATTTCAGGGAATTTCTTGTCCAGTGTTCATATTTACATGCTCCTGGTAATGGATTTTTAAATTTCATGAATATGTCTCCCTGCTTTTGTGAACATACCAGTATCCTGGTACCCGGCAGTAATGAGTTTCATCATTGGGTACAATGATCAGGACATTAAAATTTCTGGAATTAAAGGCCATGGCTACAGTGGAGGTAAAGAAAGATCTATTCTTCACGTGACAATGTGTCATAGTATGTATTAATGTAATTGATTATGTTTTATTCACACAGGCCTTTATTGCCTAATACGAAAAATAACAAAAATACCATTATCAAGAAAATACAAATTGCAAATGTCTCAAAAAGACTTGTGTTTTCTCATTCTATTTTGCACAGTTACATAAAGCTCATTTCCCTTCTTCCAATAAGTGCAATTTCATTTGAAGCATGAAAGTTTGGGAGGTCTTAATACTGAGTAGCCAGCTTCTGGCTTTGTTAAATTTTCTGCAAAACAGGGAAATACAAATTGGTTTTATTATTTTTCATCCATTAAATTTCAATTTTGAAAAATCCAAATGGGCTATTTCAAATTTTGCCTTTATATTTCCTGCACAGTCTTTGACCTATTTGAAATAAAAATTTCTTACATAAGCTTTCAAACATAAAAGCTGATGTTGACTACCTCCAACCTTCACACACAGTCTAGCACACTGCATTAAAGACTCATTGATAAGATGTTTAGGCATAAAGTGATTATACTGAAAGCTGTTGAAGTTTGGGGTTCTGGTTCCTCAATGTTCTTGTTTTGACAAATGATCTTTGCAGCACTTACATATCATAAACTATGTTTAAAATTAAATGCTCCAGTAAAATCAACAACTTGAATTTGACCTCTGGGGCCAGAAATAACCAAAAAGCAAAACGATTTCCCTCTGCCTACCACAAGAGGGTCGAAAGAAAAAGGGAGCAACAATAAAAACCGGGGAATGGCCTTGCTGATAAAAGCCCTAGTTTCAGTTTTATACTGTTTTATTCTGATTTTGCAGCTTTGTGGTCTTTCTTACCAATTATTCAAAGAAATGCCAACAAAACAGAGGTTGCACAAGAACTTTTCCCACACTCATTTCTAGTATTCTCTTTCAGAGAACCTCATTCTTAATTTCCCGGCACAGTTGTGTCACAGAGCTGATTTTTACCACCCTCAAGGCAATTTCAAGTTTTTCCCTGAGATTAAAGCACTTAGAATCTTATTGTTTATTGGAGACCTACACTACAGAGTACAGCAGAAAGGAGGATAACCCTAACAGAAGGAATATATTGTGCTTCCAGAACAGCCTGACTGGTCCACCTACAGTCCTCACAGATTATTATAGTGCAAAGATATTTTTATTAAGCATAACGATATTAAATGGACCTGATGCGATTTAACACATTTATGAGAGTCTTTCATGTCTCACTGTAGGAGGTTGATATTTAAACCCTAGTCCTCACCGAACCTGAAAGCATTAATAATCCCCTTCTCTTTGGCCCATATGCAGGCTCATTACAGTTGCTCTTTATATCTGCATCTATTTTCTCTTAGGCCCTTATGCAGAAAGGAATCCCAATAGAGGAAAAAGATTAAGGACTTGATTAACTTTAAATACACTGAAGTCAGTGCTCAAAGTTAGGCAAGTGCTTAATGTTTTCCTGGATCTGGACCTCATAGTCTAGTGTTTCTGTCTTCATATTGGTTCAAAAATAATGATCTAGGATTTGATTCTACTCCCAACTTTCCTGATACAGATCAGGAGGTCCCCATTCAGATTAAAGAGCTTTGTTCATCTTTGCCTCATATCTTATACAGCCATCTAGAAAAATGGGTGTAAAATGTTACCAGTGGGGGATAGCAGAGTGCAAATAAACTTTGCATTCACTTTTTCCATAGTCACAGAAGTCACATGGTGCAAGGAAACTTAACTCTGTTCTGGCAGTGGAGCATCAAGATAAAATTAGAGACCAGGATCAAGCTAAAGTTACTCTTCTTGGCCTATTTGCATTAATTGCCTTCAGATCATTTTAATGAGGTGGGTAGAAGAGGGCTGAACCGGGGTAGCAGGATGTGTAGGCAGT
This sequence comes from Chloroceryle aenea, assembly GCA_013399075.1. Lineage (NCBI taxonomy): Eukaryota > Metazoa > Chordata > Aves > Coraciiformes > Cerylidae > Chloroceryle > Chloroceryle aenea. The sequence goes on from VWZY01008825.1 coordinate 451,057, forward strand.
TATGAGTGCAATCAATCAATGAATGTAATATGTCCTCCACTGATATTTTGATAATCAGAACTCACTGCTGGGCTGTGTGCATGTGAACGGAGGCATGTGAAGAACACCTTCCCTACCCTCTTCCTCACTGTTTACTGTGCTCCTCTCCTTCAAGAATGAGGAGGGCTTTTATGTTTCAAGGGCCGAAAACCTACAATCCTGCCAAGGTCCAGTTCCATTCCCCAAAACAACTGATGATATACTGATATATAGAACCCAGGCAGAACTCGTCTCAACAGCTCCTTAAGTCTGCTTTCATAAGGAAAAAGAATTCTTATATATCCTACCTTGTCTAGATTTTTCTAGTTCCTGAAAAACAAAGTAAAAATTCAAGTGACCTTGCTTTTTGCTCATGCAATTCTGATGTCAGCCTGGTCTTCATGACATTCTAGGACACAAGGTCATTTGGGAGTTATCTGTGCTTACGCAGACACTAAACTTACTCTGCAATTCCAGTAACAGCCATTCTATTAATGATCTACAGCCACTGATAAATTGCAGATTCCTGTGGTGCTGTAGATCAAGCCTACATCCATGAAATGGCATACACCCTTGCTGGGCAAGATCTGAATTCCTAGACCATGATCACATTCCTGTTGACAGTGATGTTCTTGTTAACAGTGATTTTTGCATGGTCCAGGATTTTTTGACTCCAGAATTTCAGGTGCCCTTCCACCTTCAGCCTTCCTAGCCGATTTTTAGTGTATGCAGTGAAGAGGATTTCAGGCACATTTCATACATTCAAAGAGTAGCTACATAAGGCAAATTCACTGTTTCAGCTGTTAATTTTCAGGAATTTTGATGCAGGACAAAACAGCTGAATATTCATGAAGAGTACATTAATCGGCATCATGGATGGACTTAACTCATGGGATCAGCTCCTCATCAACCATTAAGCAATACTGTTTCACAACATCATCCAAAGGTCGCAGTTAGAAGCTGGCATCACGTATCACTGACAAAACAGGATTTACGAACGCTGACTTGTATGCTAAATAAAAGGGCAATGCAAGAAGAAGGGAGTGAGATTTTGGGGATTACCCTAAAGCTCAGATTATTCCCAGGAGGAGCCACATACAGCATAGTACAGCAGGTACTGCCTAGAGGGTCACAGCTTCAATATAGGTGTAGTTCCTGGGAGCAAGGGATATGGCATACAAAATGCAGAGCTACCATTATCGCTGCCTATGCACAGCACGTGTGTCTCTTACAGCTAGAAATAGTTAACACACACAGAATGAGCACATGCAGAGCTGGTAGATATGCCCAATTGAATGAATCAGTTTATATATTTTAATCCTTCTTAAACAGGTTTATCCTCCAAAGAGTTTCTCATTTCTTCTTCTTTTCCATGATTTAGCAGCCAGCAATCTTACAGCCCTACTGTGCTTAGAAGGGGGCTCCAATTTTTTATATCTAACAAGGTTTCCAGCAGATTTTGAATGTCATACAAGTATTCTATTTGCACATTAACTTCTTTCAGACTGAATATATCCAGAGCTAAATTATTCTTCTTCAGAACCATAAAGGCAAAAGAGCCATCTCATCCTGTTCTGTGGAGGCAGCATCATTCCTGGGCAAGGTTTAATAGACATTTTTCTTCTGAATAACTACATTTGGAAAACATTTCAATATTTAATTCTCTCATTCCCTGCCAAGGAGACTTCCAGACACTTGCCATTGGGTGGGAGACCTTTAGCCTCATGTATAGGAATTATCCAAAAGTTTAAGTGTGCATGGTTTAGGCAGCTAAACTTGAAAGCAGCTGAGCTTGGACTCTCAAGTCTGTAGATTTGGCTACTTTGAAAACCTAGGACTCTGTAAGAACAAAGCTGATCTGAGAATGGCTGTGATTCAAACAATCTGACAGGTAACAGGGCTTACCATTGAGCATTTTGAGACAACTGAAAAGGAACAGTATCGCAGCTGTCAGAAATATCAGGACCAGATTCATCAATAATTCTCAGGAGATCATGGAGACATGCAACTGCTGCAATGCTGAGCAATAAATGCAATATTTATCCCTTGACCATGCTTCATGTGAAACCATTCTTAATGTGAAATTCTGTATCTGGTATCATTTTATATGCAAGGTGATTCAGTTTTCTACATAGATATACAGCATGCTACTGAAGAACCAGCAAACACCAATCTGCAACTGGAAGCAAGGGTATCGTCATAATGAGCTCATCATACTGAGGAAAATGAACACCATGCAATACTGCCTTGTAAAAGCTTTTCATAGCACTTTCATCCAAGAACAACAAAAAAAAATTGGCAGGATTTCTATCATACATAACATCATAATCAGTCATTTTGCTTAAACATTCAAGCTATCCATTAGATAACTGCGTATCCAATGACATAAATACATGGAAAGATACAGGCCATATGCTGATTGGAAATTATTATATAGTAAAATCTGATGTTTATACTGACTTTTGACATTTTCTTGCAAAAACAGCAATTATCTTTCCAACACAGAGATATGTCTGATGTGATATTTGTCCATGAGAATTCAGTACATTTCATTAAATAACCTTGTAATAATATTAAACAAGTTTGTTGTACTTGGCAATATGTGGGACAACAATCATCAACACAAGTTTTGAGAAACTACAGAGATCATCCTGGTACCAAAACATTAAAACTGGCATCCTTAGACATCTTATGAGACACTCCAAATCCTGTAATAAAAGCAACCCTACAGTGCTACTTATTGAAAATCTCCAACAAAGCTGTGTGTTTTTTTTAAAAAAATGCAAAAAACCAAAGCACAAGAAAACCAACATAAAAGCACTCTATTTTGAGAACTGAGGAAAAGAAAAAAGACACACCCCCCCCAACAAAAAAAAACCCACAACAA
>VWZY01008826.1:0-45030 GCA_013399075.1 Chloroceryle aenea
TTTGCCCTAAACCAGGACAGGAACATTGTGGCAGCTTTGAAATATTTATAGTATTTGGAGGATTGTGGGCAAATTGATCACAGTCTGTATAACAGAATTGATCATAATCTTTGTTTTTATGTCCATGTAATTTTACTCTGAGGTGGGTGTTTGTACCATGCAATTTCTAATTGCAGGCATTTTTAAAGTTTTCCGCTTCCCTAGCATGTTCTGTAACTTACAAGCAGCTGATGTGAGACCATTTGTTAGAATCTGTTCATCTTTAACAAAGGATTAAGAGAGTCATAGGTATCCTTACCTGGTGTAAATGTTCATTTACAAATGCCAAGCTTGTTAAAAAGCAAAGGACAATTATTACGCATAAATCATGTCAAATTGTTTCCTGAAAACCCTTGTGAATGTCAGGACCCATTAGTATACTCTTAGTTCACAGAGCTGTCTGTCATTATGTTGAACTCCTGGAGACATGAATGGTTAGGGTAGTCTAGAGAGCAGAAGCTCAGTTCTTTGGTCTACGGAGAGATTATTAGCAAAGCACTGAAGTCCCTCTGCTGACATTCACCAGCGTTCTCCAGCTGGGCCAAAGATCCAGACCTAGAAACCTCTGACTGCCACTGATATCGGCCAAACTCTTTCCAAAATGGAGAGTAATGGTGAACAAAAGAGGAAGAGGCAAGAATGACATATGCGTGAGTCTGACCTGTACTGACAAAGGCTTTGGTGAGTGTGAGTGGTGCAGCACCTTCTAAGTACAATGGACTCTGTTATTAATTTTGTTACAGGATTATTATCCCAAGAACTTGTACCCAGGTGTAGAGCTGTGCTTGTTTCTAGTGCGGGAAAGGGAGACTGTTCAGGAGTCTGTGACCTGTGCTCCAGAGACGTGCCACCAAAATCGGCTCCTGTTGTCTCTTCTAAAATCTGCTGAGAAAGTTGAAATTGTATCAGACCTAAACCTGAGGTTATATGAAAGAACTAATTTAACATGTTGATGACATTTAAAATAGATATTTTTTTTAAAATAAAAATATGTCACAATGTGGCATTGTTGCTGCAATGAGCTTGGATGACTAGATGTTACAGGCACTTTCAAAATCAAGTAACTCAGAGACTTCAAGCTGTGCATTTTGATTTCTGCTGCTTTTCATCCTAAATTTCAGTTTCTTTCAAAATAAAAAAAAATTGCTTCTGAACAGTTTCATTAGTCTAAATAAATGTTTACTAGATAAATTGCAGATAAAGACAGAATGAAAAGCAGTGAATATTAGCAGGAGAAAAAATCAGTAAAGAAATACAGACGAATGGGTGTCATTTTCTTCTGTAGCCAGGAAACAAACATGATTGAGTGAAACTGATTCTGTGGGATTTTTTTATTATTATTTTTGTGTGTGTGTGTGTAAATCTGAACTGTATACTTATTCATTTACTTTTAATACTCCGTTTTCTATTGCAGACAGTGCATGCTAGGTACAACAACCAAAAATATGGGGACTGCAGTCCCTTCATAAGGACTGTCTGATATGCCATCTTCTACTGATCAGGTGGTGGAGAAGCCTCCATTCATCCTACAGGTATGCAGTGATTGTGTGATTGATTGATGGATTGATAGATAGATATGTATAATAGACATATATACTTATCTATTTATATATATGTAAATAAATTCAGACAGCTGAAGGGTTAACTGTAGAATGATTTCTTGTAGCTGTGGGTATTTTATGTTTAAGCTCTAAAAGCCCCTAGAAATTGAGCTCATTTGATAGTTACTTCACTGAAAGAAAAAAAACACTTTCTCTAAAGAATGTATGATGTATCCTTCTGAGGAAAAATACCTCTGAAGTAAATATGAAGTTTTTTGTACTTCAGTTGCAGAGAGGATTGAGACCCAGCCAAGTTAAGTGCAGATCAGTAAATTATATGGTTTATTATAGCAGAACATGTCTAATTTTTTTTTTTTTCCTGTAGATGGAAATCAGCTGTTGGATAATAATAATCATGAATAGATTTCTGTTTAACAGCTCTATTGAGGTACTATCAATCCTCTCAATTCCTCTCCTATGTAGTGTGTAAGTACTGGCGGAGGATTATAGTTCAGAAAAAAAAAAAAAGATAGAAAGCTGAGGATAACTAAGCCACAGCAGCACAGGATTTTAACATGAGGATTAAAACTGAGGATGTCTCATCTTCGTGTCCTTAGTCAATTCTGATTTCTATTCACCAAGTATGGAATTTGTAAACAGCAGTTATCAGTTTAATACAATAGGATGTAAACATCTTTAACGGAGAGAATGTGGGTCTAAACCTTCTATATCATGTATGGGAGGTGGTAATAACCTAAAAATGTCATAAATGACAGTGAATACAAGTAGTTATTGAAGCAGTTTCCTAAAAGACAAAATCAATAGTAAAAGGTCATAAGCCATTCTCAGACTCTTTTCCCTCTCTTTTAGGTGCTGTGGCCCTGTCTTTCAAAATCCTACATTTTCAGTTAGTGGGAAAAGGAGGTAACTATGATTGTCACTTTGTGTAGTGGCTCAGGACTTAAAAGAACAGTGTTAAAGTACATTTTCATATAAGAGTATAAAACTAATACTGCAATACCTTATGGGAACCTCTCAGGAATTAAAGATTTTCTGTTTGCTATTTCCAGATATGCTCAGAAACCATTGATCATCAGAACTCGCTCTTCATCTTAGTTGTCTATGTTTAAATAGAGAGCACATTTTAAAAAGCATGTGATCTTTCACTATAGAATATAGAGGCATTTTACATGTTTGCTTTAAGCAAACAAGCATATCCTGGATTCCTGAAAACTTTACCTTCATCAGATTGGACTACAGCTGATCAGAATTTACAAAAGTAACAGTTTTGACCTTAAGTTCTTGAAGAGTGAGGGAAGGGAAAAAAAAAAAAAAAAAAAAAAAAAGTCNAAAAAAAAAGAGCAGTTTTGCACTGCCTTGTATAAATGGATGGATATGACATTTTTAGCACTTATTTCAAAGACCTGTCTGAAGCTCTGCACTCCACTCCAGTTGTACACATAACTGAGAGGAACAGAGCAGAGCTGGAAGTTATTTCAGTGATGACAATTGCCTTCCAATCAAAGCAGTTTCCTTCAGTTACTTAAATGCCTTCTCCAATATTAAATTTCCATGGGAATTAGAGCAAATCTTAGGTTCATGGTGTGATTCTAACCTACAACCCTCCATTTTGGTTATTTCTTTTCTGTAACAAGTAATAGCACTTTCTGCTTTTTGCCTTTGTGCTATACATTTCTCCCAGTCTGTACCTCAGAAGTCTGTAGCCATTTTCTCAGATGCTGACTTTGAATTACAGATGACCAGAACTGACTGTATCCATGGGCTTTATGTGAGTTTATTCTTGCACAAAGCCCACACACAAGCCATGGACAAGAGGTTCCCAAGACGAATAATTCTACAGCATGTGACATCCACAAATATGAGAAAGCAACATAGAATTAACCCTAGGTATAAGTAAAGTACTTGTTTTTGCTTTCTAAACTTTCTAAATTAAAAGGTTTCAAAAAGAAAAGATTTCAAAAATATCTTGTAATAGCCTCTCAGAGGAAAGATGTTACTTTTACAGTCATGAATTCCACACACTGTATCACTCTGAAATGACTCGCACAGCATCTGCTATCCTGGCACAGGCTGTGAATCAGATGCTTTCAGTCAAGTTTATGCTCATAGAAAAACCCACACTTGCAAGAAGACACTCGTTATTATGTTGGATTAACCATGGGGCCATTGAAAAAGGTATTAACAAAGTGTTGCTAACTATCACTTAAAGCTGGAGTAATGCTCTTTAGTCTTAAAAATGCAGTTTTCCCCGTTTTTTAGCCAAATTCAGGATTGCAATGGGAGCTTCTTACTAAGAAATGAAATTAATAATAAAAAAAACTGTGTTGAATATCAAAATACTGTTTTTTAATAATGAAATCAAGTTACCACTTCTTCCTGAAGACCTAATCTAACTGGATTCAGAGTGTAAGAAAATGATAGATATTCAAGGACTCCAAAAAAGGGTCTTCTTTTTTGTGAACTGAGAAACATACTACAGGATACTGAAACAAAATAATCTTCCTGATGAAAAACAAAGTAAAGCAGAAAAATCTCATCAATATTCAAACAGATTCAACATTCATGAATATGAGTAATTTGAAACATTCAAGGATTTGAATCAACAAGTCCTAGAGAGACTTAAGTTTCTGTCTTCGATATATGGCAGATATTTCATAGTTACACTGTTGCAGACATTAACTATTTTACCAAGACTTGATGGTATTAGGTATCAAAATTTAGAGAATTTCTCTCATATTCTAGTAATAAATTTAGGTCCAAAATCTGAAACTTTAGCTCATTTTACTCTTCTAACATTTGACTACTCTCAAAGATTCAGAGATAAATATAGATTGTTTCCATATTTGGTAAAACACCAAAAGATGAGGCAGAGTCTGATTTCCATCTGTAATATAACTTTACAGTGCATTTTTGTCTTAAATTTATGATAAGAATCCTATTGTATACTAGGGCTTCAATATTATACAGAAGTTTTTGTGAGACTGACCAAGCAATCTCCCTCCTACATACAAGCATGATATGCCAAATTGTGCTAAAATGTTGGGTTTATCCCAATAATTAAAATAATTTTCCATTCTTTCATGTTACATAAAATTGAGACTTTGCAGTTAAAGTTCTAGCTTTTTTTGCTTAGAATATCATTCTAGTATTAAAATATACATTGACTTCTACCAGTCCCGTCCAAGGAGCTTCTTATATTTATTTAATGACAACCCAAGAATGGGCACAAATGCACTTCAGTTCAGAGAAGCACCACAGTGCTCATGCCACTGGCTCACAACAAAGACCACAACACATCAGCTGAGGTGTTATTCACAGTCCAAAGAAGTAAGCAAGATATAGAATACTGTGCTGCAAATACATGGTTTGCATTCATTCCACCATCATCTCCTACTCAAAGTTAACTGAACTATAACTTGCCATAACTATGTTGTGTATCCTTGCATCAGAGAATGAGGAGTTTTAGCCAGGAACTCTTCAATTTAAGGAAATTAAGAGCTGCTGGCAGGACCAAGTTCCCTTTGCTTTAGTATTTGTTTCAGACTTTTATCTGAAAATAACTTCATATCATGCTAATTGTAGCTTGTAGCTCATTATTTTCAGGGGTATTTTAAATAGGATGCTGTTATACAAAAGCGTCATTTTGGAGAAGGAGCTATCTTCTATGCTGTCTCACTAGTTCCAATTATTTTGTTGTCATTTTAATTGGAATATTACTCAGAGATAGAAAATTTGCTGCTGTTTGATCTTTTGCTTATTTGAGTTTCTTCTAGTGTTTCAGGAGCTCTAAAAATGGTTGAAAGCATCTAGAGATCAGGAGAGACATTCTGTTCTGTCTGTTGTTGCTCACAGATGTGCAAAGCATAGGCAATCACCTTCCAGGTTCAGAGACCACTTGTGCCTTCTCCACCACAGCAACAGCTGTCATGTCTCTCCAGTTCAGAAAATCTGCTCAGGACTGGATTTTGTCTCTCTCAGCTGTCCATGTGAGGATGAGGAAAAAAAAAAACTTTTTACTTTATTCAATTACAACTTAAGGTCTGTGTACAGGATCGGAGATGGTGTAAACTCCATTGTTCTTTGTCTTCCATGAGTGGAATAACAGAGAAAATGGATGGACATCTAATGCCAACAAAGGGAAGGAGGTGAATATGGAGTAGTTCAGCAGCAAATCATTACCCTCTGGGAACAACACAGGGTCATGGTAGCTTTCTGGGAAAGTACTTCAACTATGAGACAGGCTCTTTTAAGACAATTTGCTTTTCCAGGGTTTTCACGAGTTTCTTTCTGCTGCTCTTTTCCACCCATTCTCACATTTGTTTTAAACCTTAGTGGTGTAGACACAGTAAAATGCTTTCCAATCGGCCACTCATTCCCAGTAATAACATTATACTACAGCAATATTATAATCCTGAATTTTCTGACAGAGATAACAGCTTAAAATAGGACATCAAATTTCAAGGTTAACATAACTGAGAAACAGTTTATACTCATCATCAGATTTTTATGTCATCGAAGTATGCATGGGCAGCAGGAGTATGACAGCATTGAGTGGCATGAAACAGGAGGAATTGGGAGGAACTGTACAGCTCAGTGCAGAGGGAGCTGCAAGATAGTGCTTATTGACAAGGCATTATGGGACTAATTCTTGCAGCCCTCCCATGGACATAAGTGGACCTGGCTGACAGTAGCCAATAATAAATGCACCTGTTAGGACAGAGTAGGAGTGGGCCACCTGCATATCTTTTGTGGTGGCACAGTGGTGACAGCAACGTTAAGACTTCAAATATAAATTGGTAACTCTTTCTTTAAAATTAGCTGTATTATTCTCCATTAACAAAGAAAATGGGGTCTTGTGGGGAAGGTAAGAAGACAGGCTTTTTTTTTTTTTTTAAGAGGAAAATGTTCTGGTGTCATAGTTTAACCCCATCCAGCAACTAAGCACTATGTATCCACTCGCTCACTTCTCCCTGCCCCTAGTAGGATGAGGAGGAAAATTGAGAAAAAAGTAAAACTTGTGGGTTGAAATAAGAAGAGAATAATCATTGATATAAAATAATAATAATAGTAATATAGACAAAAGAAAGAAAAATAAAACCCAAAAAATAAAAATGATACACAATGCCAGTGCTCATCACAGTCTGACCGATGCCCAGACAGTCCCTGAGCAGTAATTAGGCCTCCTGGCCAGCTCTCCCCATTTATGTATTGAGTATGGTGTCCTGTAGTATGGAATATCCTTTTGGCTAGCTCTGGTCAGCTGTCCCGGCTATGATTCTTCCCATTTTTTTATGCACCTACTTGATGGTAGAACACTGAAAAGTCCTCGACTAGGATAAGCACTACTTAGCAACACCTAAAATACAAATCAACATTATTCTAAATAAATTATAAATACACTAAATCTAAAATACAGCACTGTGCCAGCTACTAAGACAAAAAAATAAGTCTGTCTGAAACTAGGACATCTGGGTAACTTGTAGCAGAATTGGAGTAGTCCAGGATGAAGCAAAAGAATGGAGAAATCTGTCATGGTTCCTGTTCTCTTCAAGGGGAAGAAATATTGTGGAAGGAAGGAGGGAGTATGAGTATTAAATACCTTTTCTGATCAAAACCGTCTAGCCAATCCTCTTTTCTGAGTAAGAAGGAACTAAAAAGTGGGTATACAATCTTGGTCTTTCTACCATAAAAACAATCTGGGACTTTAGGCCACCTTATAAAAACAAAGACAACAAATTTTGCAAACATAGTTGGTCACCAAATATTTAATTCAAGCTCACGATGTCAAGTTATGTAGAATGCAATGGTAAATCAGACAAACTGGGACTCTGTCCCAGCCTTGCAGGTATATGTGAAACACACTCATTTTCTCAATTTAAATGCTTGACAGCAACCCAGTGTCACCATATGTTTGCAAACATATTTTCCAAATGACTCCTCAATAATATGTTATAAAAATCTGTTGTAAATTAGAATGAAGAGCTGTAAAAATAAAGAAACTCCTACTTTCAGGATTGCAAGAGAAATTCATTGTAAGGAAAGGGACATTTCATACAGGCCTTTTGGCACAATGCTTCTTAATCCTGAAAGTTTCAGAGGTCTCACAGATATCATGATCTTTCCCATGGGAAGTGATGTTATAAGGGTGCCAAAGAATTTGTTTTGACTGACCCAAATACCAGCATAAGATGATACCCTTAGAAATGGCTAGTTATTCTTTAAAAAACATGAAACCTGCTCTTCCTAAACAGATAGTTTATGATACTTATTATTACACAAAATACATATTACATATATATGTGTAAAATTATATTTACTGAGGAGGAAAATAGATATCAAATTCTTTAGCAATGAACTAGGGGAAGAAAGCTTGGGAAATAACAGTTAATTTAAGCAGCAATGCATACTCTCCTAAAATGGGGACTGCAAAAAAAATATGTAGTTAGGATATGCTTTCATATGTATTAAAAAAGTCATACTGTTCACTTTTCTGAGAAAGAATTCTATGACTTAGAAGAAGTATTGTAATTTCTGACTATCCCTTACATTAAGGAAATAGCTACTGAGATTCACCTTCAATCCAGGACTGTAGGGATCTTTCTGGATTCAGTCCCATGCTCATCATGGAAAACCTACTTCATATATGCCCTCTACTAAGCTCGTACCACAGTGGTAGTAACCCCTATCATCTCTACTTCAGCCATTTTGGAATCAATCTCCCTGCCCATTTATTTCAGCTTAAGTCTCTTTGTAAGGTCCTGGTGAATTAAAATACATATGTAGCCACCATTAAAAAACAGTTCTCAAGGAACAATATTGGATTAATTTGGTATAGTGTATTTCTGTAACATGGTAACATGTCTGATCCCATTTACTTCTATTCCTTGATTCCTTTTTTAACATTTATCCTAAAGTTTAATTTAGATAGGCAAACTACTTATATGTCACATTTTTTCTTTCTTAGGTACTTGCTACTCTATGGTCAGCTTTTTTATTCAAACTGTATGGCTATGATCTTAGAGCTTTTGATATCTAATGAAGGTTTACTTGTATTATGTCTTTGTGTGAGAAAAGAAAGAAAATAAGAACTCCAATTAATTATCCTTAGCTTAATGTGATAAAGGTTTTTTTGATGAAAGTGATGCTATGTGGTTTTCAAATATCTTCACTTTTATGTGTATGAGATAAACCTCAGTTTCTTTTGGGAAAAAAATCTATTTGATTATTGAATTGCCTGACTCATAGCTATATCGAACCATATCAAATTTACATATTTCATAGAATCATGTAATGTGTTGGGTTGGAAGGGATCGCTAAAGGTCATCTAGTCCAACACCCCTGCAATAAGCAGGGACATCTCTAACTAGGTCAGGCTGCTCAGATCTTCATCAAGCCTGGCCTTGAATGTCTCCAGGGATGGGGCCTTAACCACCTCCCTGGGCAACCTATTCCAGTGATCTATCACCCTCATATTAAAGAACTTTTTCCTAATGTCTAACCTATCTCTACCCTTTTCTAGCTTAAAGCCCTTACCCCTTGTGCTGTCACTACAAACCCTTGTGAATAGACCCTTCCCTGCTTTCTTATAGGCCCTTTTCAGGTACTGGAAGGTTGCTATAAGGTCCTTCTGGAGCCTCCTCTTCTCCAGGCTGAACAACCCCAACTCTCTCAGCCTGTCTCCATAAGAAAGGTGCTACTGAAATAGATTCTGTGTGTTCATTTCGTCTGACCTGAGCTGTTTTGGTCAAATGTCTTTAAATCTGACGAATTTAGGCTTGGAGGGGGACCATTAATCTAACAGTCAACACTCCAAAGTTGCTTAAACACTTGTAGACCTGATCACGTTTTCAGAAGACTTAGAAGAGTTGTATAAAACAATATGACTGGTCACATACAACAGCTGTTTGTGGCAAACCCAATAGAAAAGAAAAAAAATTACAAAGATTTGATTGGCATCATGTTAAACTGTAGCAATTCAATACGCATTTTCTTCTTTCCTTAGGCCACAGTTCTGCTGGTGTGCAAAATTTCATGAAAATGCTGTGTCTTTACTCTTATCTGTAACTGCTAACAAGTTTCTAGGTAGCCAGGAGCCCTATTGACATTTTTCACGTACCTGAAAAATTACTTGATTTAGAACTGTCTTCTTTTTATGCAAATGTATTAATAGCAGCAGCACAAAAGCTTAGTATCAGCTGCCTCAAATTGGATAGTGACTTTATGTCAAACTGCTTTTGTTTTTTTTTTTTCCTGGAACTATAGAAGAAATCAAGAGTCTGCCTTTTGAATGCCACTGCTTTTGAACAACTCTGCTGCGTCCTGCTTTGCTCCACCTAAAGAGATATAAATTCACTTCTAACACATTTCACAGCTATTCTGGATTAGTTTAATCATTATTTGAACTCGGTTTATGGATAGAGATGTGAACTGCAGCCTCCTACCTGTTGAGCAAATGCTCTAGTTCCCACAGCATAGGATACGCTGGGGTTTGTGACCTCAGCTGCAATTCCATCACCCTTGGCACATTTCTCAGTGTGTGTTATTTGTCTGCCTGAGCCGAGGAAACCAGCTCCAGTGCGGGTCAGTCCGCACTAGGGAAAGGGAATCGCGGCGAAAAGGGCTGTCCAGGGGCAATTTTTGGATCTTTTCGGAGCCGTGAGGAGAACGGCTCGGCTGTGCAGGGGCCGGCAGCCTGAGGGTGGGTGCTGCTCAGGGTGGCCCGGGTGGAGCAGCACCTCCGGCAGCAGATGGATAATATAAGGAGAAAATAAGTTTCTCCTCGTGAAATTAAAATTTCTAATATATATATGTATATCATATTTGATATGTATATATTTCTAATATATGTGTGTAAATCATATTTCTAATATGATTTTTCTCTCAGTACCATAAAACTATCTGCTGGAATTAAAATTATAATGCCTTGGACACTTTCTCCTTGTGTAGATAGGATCTCAGATTCAACATTTTTTTTTCTCATTCCAAGCTTTCTCCTTTGTTGTTTTCTTAAAACAGTGACTATGAAGATCAGTAATTTGAGCATGCAGATCTGAATTAAATGTTTTTAGATGAAAAAAATCCTTGAATTTTGCATATTTTCTATGCAAAACATCTCTTAGCTACATTTTTTTTTCAACTCCATCTATGCATATATCTATGCATACTCTCACATTTTATTAGAACAACCTTTTCTCTGAACTTAGCAGATGCTATACTATGGCTACAGACATCCTCCTCAGATCCAGCTCATTTAAGCTTGTTATCTATTTCTTTAAATGACTACTCTATATCTTTCTCACACTTCACATAGGATTTCAGAAGCTGCCTTTTAAAGGCATTCCTGTCACACCCATCATCTCCTAATCACAACGGGAAAGTGGACTCTTGCTTCTGGAGGGTCTGTAGTGTCAGGCTTCCCTGCCCATGCTTTACATTTTCAGACAGGTGTCATCAGACTTTTTAGCACTTTCACAGCTAGGAGGATATCTTTTTAAGCATCAACACAGAGCTGGCTACCCTCAAAGATGTGGTTGAAAACTCATCCATTACTGTGATGCCTGCAAAAACATACAACAGTGAGAGGTTACTGTGGTGCTGCTGCCAGGGCTGGCTATGCCTACTGGTATTAGCTCATGGTTTCTTTGTGCTCCTTGTATGTGTCTGATCTTGCTTAGAAAGGTAAGTTCTTTACAGCAGGCACCATCCCCTTGCGTTCTACAACAAATCAAGCCCCATTCCACGGTAAATTTATGCTTATACAAATAATAATTATAATACATGAGTCTGTGATCTTAAAGATGTTCCAAAGCTTCCTCTCTCTTCATGTTGAATTGTAGCAGATTGTAATGTGTTTCCCTACTGCCAGGTAGAGCTGGTTCTGCTGATATAAGACTAAAACAATATTTAGAAGATCTCTGTTTCACCCAGGGATTTAGCAATGGAATGCTATCCAGGCAATTATTTTAATTAGAGATAATCACTTGGGAAATGGATGGATGAATTAATCAATTCCAGTTAATTGGGATAATGGCATTATTTATGCTGGTCACCTTTTTTTCACCACCATCTGTAGGAAGCTTTCCAACTAGAAGGCCAAATTCTTCCATGATACAGATCCACTAAGGTTACTGCAATTAAAGCAGGAATTAATCTGGTGCATCATAAGTATAGAATTAATTGTCTCACTTATTTTTGGACAAACCATGTGTGCAGCTGACCTGGGAATACTACAAATTACTCTCTTTATTCCACTGTTGCTATCCTGTCATTAGTAGCGTTGCAACAGGAGGTGTTCTTGGCACTTGTTCTAACAGAAATATATAACTTTTGTTTTGTTTGCATACTTATGCAGCTCATTACTATGTGAAAAACAATCTGCAGCTTAGCATTTGTTAATGGGATATGGAACAAGGAAACGGCAGATGGAGTATTGGGATACTGAATACATAATAAGTTTGATCCTGAAAGTCCTTGGGTGATTTTTCAGCTCAAGATGGTTGTTAAATTCCACTGCAAAGCTGAGCAGAAACCATGCCCGTGTTCAGGTAGTGAAGGCACAGTCCTCCCCATTAAACAGACTTAACAGTCAAGAATTCTCTGTACCTGTTCACCTCTTAAAGGGAAACAAAAGACAAGATTTTGCTTTGTGATTAATTCTTTGGTTTCATCCTGTTCAGAGAGGAGCTCTGAAAATAGAATGGCTTGTTTTCCTTCCAGTGATTGAAGATAACATTCATTGTGATATTGTTCTAACTATTTCTGTCTTCAGCTGGGGAGAAATTGGGTTCTGAACATCATCCTAAGCTCACCTCTATGTCTAATGTTGACTAGGTCATGCTGGCACAAGATTCACCAATCTGAAGACAAGTAAAGTAGGTCTATAACCACTTTGTACTAAGATTCATCTTCATTTAATGTGTAGTAGCACCTTTGCACCTCTCAGAATAAGCTCTTGGGGTAAAATGATTTCTGCATAATCTATTTGTCCATCCTCCTGTAGAGTGTCAGACTGAGTGGCTCTTCAAGATAAAACATCAAATCATTCTATGACACTTGTATCAGGACACATTCATCTGTGGGTACATCTGTGACTACAGCATGGATTAGACATATCTGCCAGGTTGCAGTGACCAAGCTCAGATTTTGAGCCTTTTCTGCAGCAGAATGACTCTCCAACTCATCTAACACAGCCTTGTTTAATAAATCATAACCTTTCAAACTTCTGGAAAATTTCAAGGTGTGGAAAACAATTAACAGTCTGAGGATCATTAAAACTGATTCCTAAATAGCTACAATATAGTTTACTGCAAACACTACATGAGACAAAGACTTGACAAATGAGATATCTTCAAGTGAAAGTACCAGTCCAGCAAACTGTGGCATTTTGGGAATAAAGAGGTTTAGAAACATAAGGGGAGGAATCAAACCTGGCTTTTGGTTCCTTCACTGTAGGAGTCCCCTGAATTCAGTCATAGTGTCTTGTATGACCAGCAAGGCCAAAGCATCTTTTGTGAAACATTAGTGCTTTGGGATTGCCTAATTTTTGCATGAGACTGAGTTAAATTCTCCTGCTTCCCTCAGAGAGCTTCCAGCAAAGACAACATCTGTGACCTAGAGCATGAGCAGCTCTGAAGGAATATAATATTTTCAGTTAAAAGAGACCCAACAGGCTCCTGTGCTTTTGACTTTAATTTTCATATTCATATTGATCCTCCATCTAGCAGGGCACAGGGACAGGACACTGTAAGAAGCTACCTAAGTCCCTGCATGCAGCCCTAACCTCTGCACTAACAAATAACAGCTAGGTCAGGGGGACCACACAACGTTTTCCCACATATCTGCAAATACTGTGGGCCACAAAATGCTTCCTGACACCTATTGAAAGACTACAATGCCACAAGAAAAAAGCAGGAGAAAGTGAGAGTATTATCTGTATACCAGACCTTTGTCAATAAAAATCCCAGATGATGATGCTTCAGCCAAGAAAAAAAGGATATTCTTCCTCTGGAAAAATTCTTACTAATTAGCAGGAAAAATTCCTCTGGAACCCATATCTGATGATTGGTTTAACACATGTTGAGCTGAGTGAGCGGATGAACACCCCTAGATATTCAATGTTACTAAGACTTAAGTAGAATTAAGTCCTAAAAATGCTAGTAGTTTTGAAATTATTTTAAGTTTTTATTTACAAAGAGTCAGTATATTTCAACTTTTGCTTGACTACACTAAACAAATTAAACTCACTGTCTCATAATACATTTCCAAAACAATTTAGCATCTTTTTCCATTTGTATTTCATTTCGCTGTTAGTGACTCGAAAATTTTGATCTATTTTTTATCAGTATTTTCTATAGTAGTACTAATAATTTCCCAGTTTTGCTAAAAAATACCTTGAAGAAGCCAAGATACAATTGTAACACTGACTTTAATGGGATCAGTATTTCTCTCCCACATTTGTAAACCCCCTTATTTTATTTACCTGTGGTATGTGAAGAACATCTTACAGTTTTATGCCAAATATTTTCTCCTAGGTGTATCTTGTTCTGACAAGTGTTGTGAAATAAGGTGTGGTTCAGGTACCACAACTAAAGAGAAAACTGTATACCAGCATCTTGAAATAAAATTCATTTCCTTTAGCTTTCCTCCTCTCAGCTCATGAGCCTTGATGAAGAAAACGTATCCATTCAAATGAAAAAAAAAAAAAATGCTGATAAATTGAATCCAAATAAAACATACAAAAATTTTCAGTGATAATTTTATGTTTCAAACCCTATTCTGTGATTGAGAAACTGATTCACAAGTAAAAGTGCTTACATAAACCACTCAAATTCTGATATTCCACAAAGCGTCATTATTATTCTGATGGCAAAGGAGTGAATGAGTTAAAAGTCAGTTCATGATAAAGATGAAAATATTTGTTTGATTTTTGATATAGAAATAAATAAAACTTAAATTCAAATAAAGCCCAGACTCAAAAAATAAGATCTCATCTGCAAACATTACTGGAATATTGGAAAATTAGTTTGAAATGTTTATATGTTTATGTTTCCTCCTCATGCAGTTTACAGAGTTTTAAGTTTTCTTTAGGAATCCAGCATTTAATTTCTAGCAAAATGAGATTCCTAAACAAAGTAGATGCCTTTCTTGGGGCTCCATCAGCCACACAAATAAACACGACACCAATGGAAGGTCTGTAACGTGCATCTCGGCCACGCTGGCTGCTGCACTCAGCTATGCCCTGTCTCCATGGAAACATTTCAGGAGACGCGGTACCTACTGGCAATAGAAGAAAGATTTTCCTATTGCTCTGCAGAAGAGGCAAAATGTAAGCTGCAGTGAATATAGCATCTTTTCTTGACCCTGGTTCTGCAAGCGTAGGCAGGACAGAGACATCAGGTCCTTCTTTTCTTTTCTCACCCTGAGAAAGAAGCAGTGATCAGGGAAGAAAAGGGGTTGGTAGATTTTTAACAAAAAAAATATATATATATTTAGTGCAGGATGCAAAATCTCAAAGCCAAACTGAAAGTCAAAGCTCTTCTAGAGAAAAAAAGAGAAGCCCTTTAATCAGCCACTCAGTTCAGAAAAAGATGTTTGAAATTGCAGTGTTGTGCTTGCTGAAATTAAGATTGTAAGAGAAAGAAGAAAGAATAGTTCATTATATGAGAGAACAGTGACCTCCACTTTCATTTCAGCTACTTTAAGCAGAATAATTGTATAGCCAAGGAAAAGTCCTTTTCCAACGTTACAGTGAGAGGAGTGGTTGGTGTTTTTGAGTAGAGTGTTCAGTTCAAGATAGCATAGAGCTGTACCTGAGCAGTTGGAAAAAACAGTATATATCAAATCAGGAAAAACATAGGAAGAAAGAGGACATCCAAAATAATCTTGTCTTTTATTCCACATTACAAAACAAATAAGTAAAGCATACTTAGTTTAGCCTTTGGGATGCCTCCTTTAGGGACTTACAAGCTTGAATAAGATGAAACTAATTAATAACTGGGATTTTCTGAAAATTCCTCTCAAAGCCCTGTGCTGATCACATGGGATGGAGCATTAATTCTCCTTTTTCTTGTTTCTTCTACTCACATATGAAAAGTATATGCAATCACAAGAGGAATTCAAAGTTTACATTAATGTTAGAACAGGGGCAAATATCACTGCCTTCTTTTCAGTTTCATTCAGTTACATTTGAACAGGGAAATGATGATAAAAAACTCCATAGTAGTGTTCTCATCCTTCTGTGAGGGAAAAATATCAACATCATCTACATTCAAATACAGATGACTGTAGTACGCCTACTGTACTACCTTTATGTTTTCACTAGCACAAAATAAAACCTACTAAGTGGCAAGGAAAAAATCATTAGTTTGATTATCACTGTCTGCAACTTCTGCATATAAAGTGCATCCTGAAATAAAATTTATGAAACATGACAGAAGATGTGGGGTTTTTATTTTTAAAAATCATTGTCACACGGATATTGTCAGAATTGTTTACCATAACATTAATATTCTAGGAATTTATCATGATTATAGTTTCTTCTAATTAGAGATTTTAAAGTTCTCTGCTCAAATGATTTAGAGTAAGATCTGTAACAGATTGCAGCTGAAGCTAGATTGCTCTCATCCAGAAACTTAAAACTACAGTGCTGCTATTCTTTCTGAAGAACTAATGTTTTGGTTTTTATTCTTAGGAGACCAGAACAATTTCAGACTTCCAGAACCAAATTATTTTAATGGATGTATAACAAAAGCTAAGTGTGCCTATGTTCCATCTTGGGCAGCCTTTTTTTTTTTTTATAAAAAGCTTATTCATATTTGTTCAGAATATTTTTCATGCTAAACTCTACAGTTATTTAACCACCAAAGTAGAAATGTCCTTTCTATAGAACGTAGATGGTGTTCTTTAGTTAGAATTTGTATGAAGATAGTTAACTCAGTTCTACTTGCTGTCCATATTTTTAAAAAATTTTCATTATTTATTTAATCTTAAAAGAATGCAGTTTGCATAGACACATAGTCCTTCAGGACATAGTAGAGAAGATTTTAAATGCTATTCTTCTAAACAAATACAATCACTAAAAGACACTAAGATACTTAATTATTTGACTGCCGTTTCTTATTAAAAAAAAATCCAAAACTTCAAAATAACAAGTAACCCTAATGCATATATAAAAAGCATCTGGTGTGTTACAAGTCAGGCAGTAAGAAGTACATCCTTGAACTTCCACCAAGACACAATGAACTTTTAATATTTGTATTTTAATTTTCCAACAGAAAGAAGGAAACTGTCTTCAGGTTCAGGCTGTTTCACAAAATTATCTTTTTTCCAAGTCTTCCTAAATCCTTACAGAGGCAAGACTTGTGGAATGTGAATTTCTACTATTTCTTAAAAATATACCATAAAAAATGTTAAATGTATGTTTCTCGCTGTGCTATGGAAAAGCTGCTACTTTATTTTATTTCCCTCATTCATATCTTTCTTTGCCAACAGCTAGAAAAACTAGTATTTCTACAATTATACTCTGTGATTTTGAGTATTCATCCAGGTATTTATCTCTTCACCTCACATCTGCCATTTCCTTCCTGACTGAATTCTTTGGGTGTCTTTCCTGAGTGCAGGTTAAAATTTTTAAATTTGGGAACCTATTCCCAAGTTACTGAAAAAACAGAAACCTAGAAGCTCTTCCTTTCCTCCTCCATTTAGCATCTTATATTTATCTGAGAGAAGCAGACACCAAAGATTTGAAGGTTGTCAGCAGGACAGAGAAAGGTCTTTTCTGGCCCCTTGCTGTAGATGAAGCTACAATTTTATTGTCCTGTAAATCTGTTTAGCCACATACTACAAACATTGTGGATATTTTTATATTTTCCTGAAGTCTTAATGACAAACACTTTTTGATATTCAAGCATTCTGCACTTACTAGTTCAGGTGATTGATTATAGTGTCATCAATTTATGGGAGATTATGACAGAACTGTGAGAAAGGTGATTTGGAAAAGATGTGCAAGGCATTGCTAGATGATAGGAAGATAGCATATATATAAATATTGCATAAGATACTTTAAACAATGTTAAGTACCTAAAGTAGGTTTAGAGCCTTTTTCTTAAAATGCATCAAACAGAAAATGATTAATTGATGCGATAGGTTTCAAAGATGCTGTAGCTGAGTTTGGCGATAATGGTTAAGTACCCTTGGTAGAACTCTACTGACTTCCACAACACCTTGGCTACATATCTTGGGGTTCTGTGGGGTTTTAAATGCTTATCTTCTACAATGGAAAAAAAAAAATACCATCTTTCTGTTATTCATTCATTGCCACTAAGACATTAAAACATTATGAAAAACCTCAGTGTTCAAAAAGTATTTGCTAATAAAAATGGCAGTTTTCATCTTCTAATAGTTCTGAATATAAGTCAACTAAAAAGATTTCATCACTATTATTTTTTTCTTTTTCCTTATTTTTGTTTTAAATCATCACAACAAATATAATTATATGCTGTTTTTCAACGTTTTTGAATCCATAGTACTTTACATCTGAAGTACACTAAAATTTAATTTCCTTTTCAATTTCCTATTTTAGAATTTCTTTTGAAATGAAGCTTGGTACATTTTATCTTTTCACCTACATCCTGAGCTGAAGTAATTTAAGACAGAACTGAGCACTATCCTAAAATAAATGTGTTCTTATGGTCTCTTGGTTTCTGTTTTTTTCACTGAATCTGGAAGCAGTCATGTCTGAACAAGATACAGTCTAATGAACCTGTACTTTTTAGTACCCAGAATTAAAAAGAAAAGAAAAATAATAGTTAAAATTGTCTTTGCTTCAGAACTGATATTGAGACACATACTGTAAATAGGCAAAGACTCTTCTGCTGGTTTTTGCAGTCTTTTCTCTGTTGATTTCAAGAACACATTGATTAAATCCCAGAGCTATTTTACATAAATTCTTTCAGGACATTATCCATACCTCTTATCTGATCAGTTATTGCTGATTTTTCCTCTTTTATCCAATCACTCCGATAAGAATATGCAGTTGAGCTGATCCTGGATTATCTAATTTAACATTTAGCAAATGGAGCCACCTTCAGGAATGCCTGTGGATCTGTGAATATTTGTCATTCCGCATGTCCAGAGAAGCACCTTGGCATCTTCAGTTGTGAGAAACATTCAGGGACTTAAGGCAAAAAGAAAACAGTGACACACAGGTGCTAATCTAAAACCATATTTCAGCATTTCATGTATCATAACTCTGTGTTTATATCCATTACAGAAATTTTAAATTGAAATTCCACACACTTTGTTATTCCTTATTATCCAGACTTTGCTTGTATGAGCATAAATATGATTTCTTGAAGGAAATGGGATATAATACTAGACTTACGTGGAAGGAAATTTAAAAATGTATAGTTTTAAGCGACGTGTCAGGATTGGTTCTACAGTATGATTTTTTATGTTTTTACGGGCAGAAACAGAGAAAAGGCGTTCCACCTCTGCATGAATAATATAAAGGAAATATTATGTTGATGGCCATACAGTTATTAAATATTTTATAGATTCATTTCTTCATACAGTACAGCTTCTCCTGTATTTCACAAAACAATCTAAATAGATAGATTTTGCCTAAAAGAATAATTGTCATTACCTCTTCCTTAATGGTTAGCTGTGAGTGGCCTATTGTGCCACCAGGTATCATCACTGGATAGTGACTAAGGGCTATTTATTATGTAAAAACTTTCCCTGCTCACAGTTGATTTCCTTGGAACAAATGACTGCTTCATGATAGCCTTTCTTATTTGTCTTTCCATGTAAACATAATTAAAACTAGGAAAAAGATTATTCAACCAAGACAGAGCTGAGAGGCACTCGTGGGGTAATACCTGGTACCCTTCTTTAGCTACAAAAAATAATTATTTTTCTCTAGTTAAAGAAAAGTATGTTTTTCTTTATTTTTACCCAGCAAACGACTGTGACTGCCCTCCTGTAGCTCTAAATTTAAAATGAAAACCATATGTCTTATGATAGTTTTAATCTTGTATTTGATGTCTGTATACTGCAAGTTGACACATGATGGCATAATTTAAGGAAGAGCAGAAAAAGAATACAGGAATATGGGAAAAAATGTGGGTTTAACACAAAGCAGACCAGGGAATAGGGAATACAATTTTGGTGATTACCCAAAAATGACGATCAAAAGGAATATCTTGTTGATATTCTTTGCTGTTCTTTGTATTTCTGTTGTTTTACGGGGAATCTACAATAAACAAGACCTCAGTGTGTTAATCCCCATGGAAGGAGAACAAAAAGATCTTCCATACCTCTGAGTGCTTCCCAATTAAAAAAAAAAAGCTGATAACCAAAGTGAAATTACATGCATAAAGATGAATAAGTACAGTGAAATACTGAACAAAGTTAATCAGAAGTAAACAACAAAATGGACAGTGACCTATGCAGCATGTGAATTGCTTGTTCCTATATGATCTGGACACACATTCTCTGCAGAGCTGTATTGCATGAAGTCTCCTACTAGGATCCTTAAGAGACATTTCCAATGGTGGTGGTCAAACTTAAAAGAAGCACCACAAATGTCAGCACTGTCTGACTTCTATTTAAAGTAATTAAAAATAGAGAGAAGAATTTCTCAAAATCTTTCATTAACTGATCAAAGAACAACAGATAGGTCTATAAGCAACAGTTCCTTTTAGAGGCAAAAGGATATAAGGAAACTGAATAAAAGTAAACATCTGGGAACAACGGTGCCATCAGTGCCAGAATGAGAGAAGTATAACAAACACATTTCGTGAGTACTTTGCTATTATACAGGAATGCTTATGTTGATTCAAGAGATTGATATCATATCTGGAACAACGACAAGTATAAATACAGATTTAATACCAAAGTACTTCCAAAGGTTATTATCAGTCTGTACAAAAATTTATTTGAAATTTCCTGGCATTTCTTTGTCATACAATATTCCAAAGCATTATGAAATCAGGACCAATAAAAATATCATTCTTTAAAAATGTTGCTGTTCTTACACTTCTTTCTGTGTTAAGCATTTCCATTTCTTTATCATTGTATGTTTGATACAGATGGATCTCTTGAAATGGTTATGATAGTTTTAATGACTCATTTCCATACCTGTTTCCATTACCTGAGAAAATAAGTAATAACAAGTGTTGCACAACAGTTCCATCAACACAGCAAACATTTCAGATCATGAGATTTGAATGATGAGATCACAATAATAAAGTGAATCTTAGATATAATCCAGTCCAGAAAGTAAGAAAAATAAATTCTTGACACTACGTGTCCCAAATATGTCTGAAACTGTCAGTGAATTAGTTAATCTTGTGTATCTGCTGTAATGTTAAGTGTTTAATTCTGTATTATGCTTCTTTTTAGCCCTCTTCCTGAGATGCACTGTCAAAGTATTTTATTCCCTTGGCAGGACATGATTTACTCCTGTTATTTGCACTTGGAAGTACGAGTACCTTAATTAACCCCTTGCTAAGTAAAGATACTTCTCTTTCCTGAGCAAGATTTCATTTATCTTCTACCTGCAACAGAATAAGGAAAATTCTAACAAAAAATTGATGGTCTGATTATTGCTAAAAATAAATAAATAAATAAATCATGCAGACTATTTTGTTTGCTTTCTTCTTTACACCTTCCAGTGTGCTACTGAAAGATACTTTCATGTCTTATGATACAATTAACCAGAAGTAATTTCATACAAAACATTATTTCACAACATGTAATAACACGATAGTTTTTCTGATGTTTCTTTTTGAGCAAGTGTCTTGCCTATAATGGTAACTCACTGAAAAGTAAGCACAAGCAGATGGAAACAAAGCAGATAGAATTCATTCAAGAAAGACCTTCAGAAAACAAAACAAAACAAAACAAACACCTATAATGCAATAACATATCACACACTATGTTCCAAGAGAACACATCACACATTACTGGAGTCTGAATTGTTCATACAGAGAGTGAACTCCCACCAACTCTTTTTTCCAAAGAAAAGTAAATCTGTGCATGCATCACACTGACCAGAGATTAAAACCTGGTTTGTTAGCAGAATTTTATCCAACTGACTCACCTAGTATGATCCAATTCATTACACTCTTCATTTGCAATATTGTCACTAGATTTTTTTTTCCATCTTACCATACTGAGATCACAGGATGGAGTCCATTCATCACACTTAAATAAAGATATCCAAAGCTTCATAGGCTCTTTAAAATCTTAGAGTACTTCCCTGTCACCTTCACAGTCAACTTTCCAGAGTGCTAAGTTCAAAAGGGTCATGAGCAAGAGCAAACAGAGTCATTTAGTACATCTTGTACTGTACCCTAGAGAAAGTAAATATATTTGCCAAAGTTTCTGCTGTCAGCATGGGTGGAAGTATTCCATTCAAAGGCACTTTGTACTTCTCAACCTTCATCTTTTTTTTCAGATGAGATCATGATATGTTAAGAGGACAGTTTTAGTGAATTTCCGTGTGCCTCTGTCCCTCCACATTCCTTCTTCAAGCTCCAGAGCATTGCCATTCACAAGCAAGTGAACCTCAGTTGGCTTAAAGTAATTATTTTAGAACTAAGTCACAAAAGCTTACATAAAGTCTAGAAAAGGATTTTGTGGCTTCCTGACTTCACCTTAGATACCCACATTCTGTCCAGGATATGGTTCAGCACCAAAATGGTTTTTGTGCATCTGGACCATATGTGTTTTTTGATAGAGCTGTCAGTTCTGCAGCTGGAAGGCAACTAGAATTTTGAGATGACTGATGATGTGATAAAATGAATTTTGCAGTTTAGCAGCTTAGAAATTCATCATTTTCCCACATAAACTATCCATAAAGTTTTCTATGTATCCCTTACAGTTAAATAAGAAATGTAGGCATTATGGAAAACTGTCTATCTGAAATTTGTATTAAAAATATTAACTGTTAGCCCTGCTGCTTTCAAAACAAATATAACTGCTTACCTTCACTATGTAGCCTGTAACTAATAAAGAGCTAGTAAGTTGAAACACAGCAGGCTCAAGACAACAACTAAAGTAATATCCTCCTTTATGGATAATGGAAATTGCCTGTCCACCTGAGAGTACACAGTACCTACCTCCTACTTCCATGCCTTTTTGCCCTTGTTGCTGCTGAGGGAATCGTTAAATTCTTTTGGGAGATGTTATGAGAATTCCAAAGACTTGGTCTTTTAGTTACAAAAGCTTAGTAATAATGTAGCATATAGTTGTCAAAGAATCTTTATTTCAAATGAGGTATCTGCCTTATTTCTTCAAGATATTGCTAGTATTCCTGGATTTTTTTCATCCAAGTCCTTCATAAAATGTGATGTTATTTCCAGCACTGCTACATTTGCTGTTCCCCATCCTTAGGCACACCATGTGCTTCATCTTTTTCTCTCTGCATGTGCATTTACACCAATCAGCCAAAGAGTCAAGTAATAACATTTTTCATAAAAAAAACCCAGAATATCAGTATGAAAAGCCATCAAAAAAGACCTTACTACACAAATGAGTAGGTGACATTTTTCTGTCTTGCAAGCTATTTAGCTATCCTGACCGTTATGAGAAGTAAATGATTATAACAGGTAGAGGAAGCCTGGAAAAATGTAAATAAAAAATTAAATAGAGTGTGTAAGAAAGTAACAGGTGAACACCATCTCTGCTGAAGTCATGAGCACTTTAGTAAGGAAGAAGAGGGGAAGCAGACTGGAGCAGCCATTCTCCTTTGACCTGTAGTGAGATGGCAGGCTGAACCTCTGCAGGCCTTAGAGATCAATGATGGAGGCGAATTCTCCCATGGAGGACTCCACACTGCAACAGGGTCTGTGCCCAAAGAAGTCTGTGACATTTGAGGGAAGCCTGTGATAGACTGGTCCATCACTGAGAGGATTAAAGCCCGTTGAAGATACTCATGCTGGTTAGAGAACTTCATGGAGGACTGTCTCCCAGTGGAGGGATGTCTTGTTGCAGCAGGGGTGTACTGTGAACAGTTTTCCCCTTGAAGATGGGGGAGCGGAAGAAACAACATGGGACAGACTGACTGCAACCCCTATTCCTTGTCCACCTGTGCTGCTGGGTAGCAGGATCAGAACTGAGCCTGGGAAGAAAGGAGAGGTGAGAGGAAGATGTATTTAAGATTTGGTGGCATGTCTCACTGTCCTGTTCTAATTCAGTTGATAAATTGGTGGTGGTTTTGTTGTTGAAATTAAATTAAAGCCAAAAAAAAAAAACCAACAACCAAGAGAGATTTTAAATCTTACATGGAATAAAGTGCAGTATTTTTTCTTGTTGAGATACAGGATTGTTTGGTACGCCCTTCCTGATTTCAAAGTGCCAGTTCTTATGTAGAGATACATATACTCTGGTTTTATTTCACCAAATCTTTACTCACTGACAGTATGAAGGCAGGTTTAATATTCAGTGTCAATAAACCAGGCTAAAATATCCCTTGGGCAATGGAACCCTCAAGAGAATAGCATGTGACTTAAAAATTTTCAGTCTTACTGGAACTTGGATCTAAGCCCAGATTTACAGTGATTAATTCTCTGAATCTAAGAGTGCCCAAGTTTAACTTCAAATAAAATTAAAGATTCACATTCTTAATGGCACTTAGGAGCCTGCATCCAGTTTAAATTAAAACTAACTGGGAGTTAGGAGTCTAAGCGACTCTGTGAACTTGTGTGTAGGTACATAACATAGAGACCAAGAAGGTGAAACCCCTGCTTAGATGTCTAAATGCCCCAATGCCCCAGCACCAAAGATATTGTATATCAGAAGACTTGGCAGACTGAAGTTCTACTAAGCCTTATATTTCAAGACATGCCAGCACCTCATTTTATTTCAGGTTTAAAAACCTGTGTTTCTAACAAAATTCCCCTCTTAGACTACCCCTGTGCAAGCTATCAGTGCAAAGCCCCTTAGTCTGGTGAATGAAATATGAACCAAGCTGCAAAAGACATACATTTTAGGCTCTTAGCAGCAGGGTGGTCCTTGAACCCTGATCTTCTGCTTCCTGGGAAAGTTTACCAGGACTGCAACTACAGAGAAGTTAATAAGAGAAAAAAATTTTGATTCAAAGATGGTGACAAAGAAGACTTTTTTTCTTTTTTTTTTTTTTTGGATAATGATTGAGTAGAGGAAGCTGCAGAGCAGGGAGCCTGGATTTTAAACTTCTTTTGTACACTTGGACTTCTCACACCCACTGCCCCTAGGAGCCTGGATACTGCCCAGACTCACCTGTTATTCTTATATGAAACCTTTGCAGCATCATTGGGTTTAACCCTTTCTTCATAACACTGAGAGAAATACCTACTCATTTTGCAAGTCTCACAGAAAGATCAAGAGTGGATTGGATTTACAGTCTGGTTTTCAGCTGAAGAGACTTAAGGAAAACAAATTTCAAATCCTTAGAAGCTAACATTTTCAGACTGGGATCATTCACACACAGTAAAATTCCTTCTTAACAGCCTTTGTAGTTCAGGTGTGTGTTTAATTCTGTTGAGTGCAAAGCCTTTTTTCTTTTGACCTTTGTGGTTTAAATAAATTAAGTTGTGTTTTGTGTTTTTCTAGGCAAATACAGTGCCCATGGTGCAGAGGTGTGTAAGTCAGTTTCCATGGTTTATAGTTAGGTGAGCTTAAACATCTGATTTGTTTCTACTTACTATACTGTAAAGTATTC
The DNA here is from genome assembly GCA_013399075.1 of Chloroceryle aenea. NCBI lineage: Eukaryota > Metazoa > Chordata > Aves > Coraciiformes > Cerylidae > Chloroceryle > Chloroceryle aenea. The sequence continues at coordinate 25,306 of VWZY01008826.1, forward strand.
AGTAAATGATGAGCTGTATCTCATGCCAGGTTTTTCTTCCAGGTAGCCTTATGGAAGTTTGTCCTGTGCAGAGTACATGATGAAGGACACAGAATTTGGGTGCTTTCAATACAGCCAGAAATTATGCCTATGGCTGTCCAAATAGAATTAACTGAACTAAATGGATTAAATAAATTAACTTCTTTTATTTTTTCCACTTTTGGCTGAAAACTAATATGGAGATTTCCCACAGGATGGTTATGCTGCTATTTATCTATTCCAAGGTACAGCTCCAATGAGAATTCATGACAGCAACCGAAGCTCAAGTAAACTGGGTAGTCAGAGAGAAAGTATTACTATAAAATCCCACTAGGTTGCACACAGCACATTACAACACACAGTGTGGAAGATAAATGAATTCCACCATCACAGACTTGCTCATATTTGGCCAAAGCCCTGTATTCCCTAGGGACTTTGGGTACAGTATGTATTTCACAGAAGACACAATTTGTCAGATCTCTGGCCATCATCATATTATCTTCTTGCAGCTATTGGCAGATGGAATAATCTTACCTTTTCAAGACACAAGATGGAGGAAAAAATCAAAAGCACAGTAGGGTATCCCAGCCTAGTTTACTGCTCTGAATAAGTATATGAGTGTACCAATTTTTGCAGATAGAAACTGGAAATGAATGCAGAGACCTTAAAAATAGTCTCTTTAATAAGTTATTAAATAAGGTGTAGGTGTTTCCCCTTAATGATTCATAGAAATAAATCAACTCGCAGGCAATTGTGTAGCTGCAGTAACCAAAGTAGCAACTGTGAAGTAGGAGCAGACTGCCAGAGACACAGGGTAACAGGTTTCCCAGGATCACTTTTCCCAGTGATGGCATCCTGCAAAGTAGGGTTTCTACTACCGTAAAGGAACACAGACCTGCGGCTACCTCTGAACTTTGATCAGTCCATAAGCAGAACTGTTTCCATCCCTCAGTTCTGTAATGACATTAAGCCCTGGTCATTCCTTTAGTGTTGCCCCTTCTCTCCACAGACGGCTTAGTCCTAGATAGGTTCTTGATCTTTAGAATGGCAAAATTCAGCCTGTTCTGCAGCACTATGCTTTTACTGATGGTGAGGATTTTTTTTTTTTCATCCCAGTTGTGTTGCACAGTCACTTTATTCACTGCACAACACTTTTCTGTGTCTGTTCTTTTTTCCTGGTTTTTGGTGTTTGTTTGGTTGATGTTGAGTTTTTGTTTGTTGTTTGGTTTGGTTTGGTTATAAAGCATAGCAACTTTAACAACTACACAATTTCCCTAAGTGTTTTAAAATGCTCATTACAGACCTCCTTTGGGAACTGACAAGTTTTATTCTTACTAGTCACATACTGCCTTTAAACATTCAATATCTTTTGATGAAAATGGAGTCTTTGAGGTAATGAGGGGGAAAAAAAAATTCTCTCCAGCTTTTTTTGCAGCTTTCTCTAATTCATCAAAACATATTACAACTTTTCACTTCAAATGTTTGAAATTAGTTCATTCTGTCATCAGAAATAGCATAAAAAGTACCCCAAACCAACCAAGTATTCATCTTACTAAACTCTTCTAATATGATCAAGAGTTTAAAAATGCTTTAAAATTTGCAATCCTTTAAAATGACCCACTGAAGATTAATGGGTCATCTTCATTTTTTATGTAAACTCAGTGAAAATAGTGCCACCAGGACTTAACTTTAGTCAGGAGTTCAGTTGCTCTTCCAAAGTAAAAGAAATAATTGTCTTCCACTTACAGGCATATTTCAAATGAGGTATCATCCCAGCTTAAAAGTAACTGAGTGCCTTTAAGAAGTACATACTTTGTAACAGAGCTTTACTATTTAGATCATCTATGATAAATGCAATCTATGGAGACTAAACAGAACTTTAAAACTTGAAGTCTAGGATTATCACTGAGCATGTATTTTTATGAAGTTTTCAATGATACACTTTTTTTACCATTCTAATTTTCTGAATAATAATTTTATTTTGTGATACAGAGAAGTGTATAATTTACTAGAACACCCATAGTAATAATTGTTATTATTATTGAATATCTTAGAAGTCAGCATATATTCATATAAACATGAAAATTGTCTCTACTTCCACTGGAGTACCATGTCCTAAAATAACAGCTCAGGTAAAACTGCAAATGCTCAACAGAAATAACTGTTTGGGTAATACTGAAGGTCTTGGTCATTGCACTGAAGGTAGTAGAAAGCTGATGGCACAGCTGGGTGGCTTTAACACAAGAGAAGTCTTTTTCATTAATTAGGTAATGAGCAAAAGGTACTCTCTGTCAATCTCTAACACTATTGACTTTGTTCAAAGGAATGTGAAGACGTTTTGATAGTGATAAGCATGTCTCAGCACAGCATATATCAATGATTTGTCATGACAAATTAAGTTACTGTGATGTTAAAAGGCTTTGATAAAATATTTGAAAGTAACTGTGGCCCTTCTGATATTTTAAATCCATGAAAATATAAGATAATTAAAGTTTAAGTAGACAAAATGGTAAACAAGTTGTATTGCACTGCATATAATCATGTATGAATGCATGGATTGGATGTCTTGGAATAGCAAAAGAAATTTTTGACAAATGGTTCTTTAGAATTTTAGAAGATATTTTGAGCAATGCTTGCATTTAACAGCTGTTAGTCGTTTTATTTTGCCATCTTAAAGAAGTTATGAGTGCAAAATAGAAAACAAGCATTCAGTAAGGCTTTGCTTTTTGGGAGCAAGGAAAATAATTACCTTTGCCACTGATTCAGTTAAATTAATCTTGCATCTTGAATTCATGAATACTTTTCCCAGTAACCAAAGGGAAGTGACACCATTGAAACTTTGTAAAACTTAGAAAGTGCTTTTGTTTCAGTAGGTTGTTTCTGTTCATTCTGATTAATTATCAAAGTTTTGTTAATGACATTTACTTGGGTAATCTGAAAAAACTTAATTCTTTATCAGAAAACTTAAAAAAAAAAAAAGTACCAGGTAAGTGGTTAATAAAAGCCATTAGTAACTTAGCAGTATTCAGATAAATAGCAACGGCAGTTCAAACATGAAAGTAACTTTAACATGACATTCTAATGCACTTCTTACCGTTAATGTATACATTGTTGCCTCATTCTAGTTCTTCAGTGACCATGCAACAGTGATCTAAGTACCCTGACAGTAAGCAGCCTTCACAGACTTATTTTTTAGGAATTATGCAGTGTAAAATACGATCAACTGTTTTATCTGTAAGGCACTTAATAAAACACAGATTTATTTCAAGAACTATTTCCTACAGTACATCTTGTGAGTCATGTTAGATTATGGTACTCCTGAAAATGTCAAACAGAAATCTGAATATGCCTGAGGCATGTCACATGCTAAAAGCTTTCAATCATGAACCTTCCATAATAGCTGGATTTTCTTCTTAGAACAAAATGTAACTATCACTTTAAGACTTCAAAATGCACTTTTTAATCCTGAAATTATAGTCACCTGTGCCATAGATACACATTCCTCCCCACCTTCTGAGGACAAAAATGAACATATCTTGTATGAGTAATTACCTACTTCTATGAAAATGATGTACATGTCTTGACGTGAAATGGAGTAAACATCAGTTTGTGTTGTCAGTTCATATTATCTCACATTAATTGACTGATTGTAACCTGATGAACTTTGACATAAAATATCCACCATCTGCGAAGATATTGTACTTATTTAAAACGCTGACTGCTCTTCGCCTTCATCTAGGAAATATATTCCTTCTATCTTGACAGCTGTACAAATAAGGCAGATGAGTTTTGGGAACTGTTTGCTCAATCACTTTGCCTTTGCAGAATCTTTGAAACCTCTTGGGTATCCAAATTTTAGGAGCCAAACCTCTTGGCTGGATTTAGAAAAAGAAAGCTCAGCTTTATTTTACCACAATCTCTTGGAATTTCCATGCTCTCATAGGCTCAACACTAGACTGTAGGACCCTTTAATTCTATCATACTATTATTATGCATTAGGAAATGTTCAAGGAATACTGAGTTTTTATCTTCGCAATCTGAAGAACTTTATGATTTCTAATGCAAAAGGGACATGTTCCACCCTTTTTCCATGATGAAACCTGTGAATTTCTTTACCAGCCATGGAAACATGAAAATGCTTGCTATTCAAATAGCAATGTCTTAAGTCATTATCAAAGTTGACATACAAACTTAAGCTGAAGACATCCAAACCTGTTCCACTTTACATGTAGATAAAACTAAATAGAGCAGTGAAATATGGTAGTGCCTCAGTTGCAGGATTTATTGTCCTTTCAGACGAAACAGTTACAAATATACCATGAATGAATGAGTGAATGCTGAAAACTCTTGGCTATATTTGAGCTTCTGTTGAGCTTCAGAATGACTAAGTATTGTCCAGGGGAATAAAACAAAAACAAAAACAAACCCAAACCAACCAACCAAACACGCCCCCCTTCCCCCCCAAAAAAAACAAAACCAAAACCAAAACCAAAAACAAAAACAAAACCATCCACACACACACAAAAAAAAAACCAGACAAGCAATCAAGCAAAAAGAACCCCAACACCAAAACAAACATAAACCAAAACACCCACCATTCAGTACAAAAGGATTATCTCCAGGAAAAACAGTAATTAAGCAAAATGAAAACGCAATATATTGGGTACAGCTTATGTCCCAAAACAATGCAGTACTCAATATTTTGCCTTCAGTGAAGCAAGTCAAGAGATAGGTAAACCAATGAGCAATCTTTCTTTCAATCTGGCTTTGGTAGTCCAGGTTGCTGACAAGGTCAAACATGCTCACTTGCCCAGGTTTACAAGAGCACTGAATGATGTCAGACATAGTCTCATGGTGGACACATTCAATGGCACCTTTTTAATGGCAAATAGCTACATGCAGCACTGATCATGAAATGCTGTATCAATCTTTAAAGACATTGGAACCATCACAGCAGGGAGTAGCAAGGAGGAAAAATGGCTGCAGAACAGTATGTCAGTCTGTTCAGCTTGCTAATAATGTATAAGAAAAATTATGAGAAATGTAACAAAATGTACATGAGAAAAATACCATGCAGTTTGGAAGTAGTGTAGCTCAGAAGCCAATGGCTTAGGTCTTTAAAATTAGGCTTGATGATTAATTGCCAAGCATCAGGGTCTGATTTCATCTTGTGTAAATTTACATTTTTTAAATAGTGCCTAAAAATAAGTAACTTAATTTCATATGGCTTACCCCTAAACTCAGTGGGAATTTAGGAAACATTTCATCTGCCTTCTGGGTATTACCAGTCTGCTTCTCTGACTGCACTATAAGCATAGGAACATCCTAATTTAGGATATTGAGGTTTCTCACACAACAGTGTAACACTGGGTGGATTTTATACCTACACGTCACATAGCTACCTATGCATTATATACAGCAGACAAAGAAATTATCATTTCTCAGAATTACCTTTCAAAAATATCAAAGGAAGTGCCAACCAAGAGTGAAGGTGCATAAAGCTACACTGGAGGAAATGATGATAATAGCACCACAACACAAAGGCAAGAGACCATGTCCGTTTTCCCAGCTTGAAAACACTCAAGACCATGTTCTGGCAGAATATCCCATCCTTCAGAGTGCATAAATGGCAGAGGGGCCAGGGGAAGGTGCTTAACTGAGGTTATCATGGCTTGGAGTCAACAGAAAGCCAAGCTAGGAAAATCTTGATGCCCGAAGAGCAAAACCAAAGCTGGTGGCTGGACTGAAGCTCCATCAGAGGTCACCTGCAGAAGTGAATCAAAACTCATGGGTGGGAAAGGGCTTCTGCTTCCTCCTACTGTCATCCAGAACTTTGTGCAGAATTTTGTTAATTAAACCAGAGTCAAAAAAAAAGACAGTGCAATGCAGAATTATGCTAATAGCATAGGAACACGGGGACTTCCTCATACTTTTGGTATGCAGTAGATATTTTTCAGTGATCTTAAACCACAGGGTGATGAATTATGAGGAACTGAAGATTGGCAGCATTTGACAACACTGTGCCTTAAGTTAGGTTTACATTTCCTTCACTTCAGAAATAAAGGGAATTTAACAGTGAAAAATAGTAACAATGTATCGAGGTCTGATGATTTGGTTTTTTTTTGCTAGAATTCAATTTGTTCCATAGAGTCTTGTGAGAAAAACTGCAACTGTACACGTTGCTGCAGTGAACAGCCTTTTTGAATAGTAATGACAACACATGCAGAAAATAGAATTTTAGGCAGAGTTATGATAGGGCTAAAATGAAATAAAATAATTATTTTGCTACAGACAATGAAGAAGCTGACCATCTTCCACAGCTTACAATAAATTTCTCAAATAAGCAATGTAATATATGACTGATTAAATATATATATATTATTTAAGAATAACTAGAAAACCCATGTAAATAAGTTTATGTTATATGAAGTGATATATTAGTCCTGAAATCAGCTGGAAGCCAGCTGAGCTACCTGATGTAGATCAAGTGACACAATAGAACTGCATCTGGGCTGCTGAATCATGCTTTCAGGTGGCTTCATGGGGAGCTAAACCCCACATAACTCGGCAAGGAATAAAATAATCACATTTCTATTCAAGTGTCATTTGGTGTCCTTTCATGTTTATTGGAAAATTAGACTTTGATCATCAGTCTCTGAAAGCATCCTCATTTTAGATGCATAGTTTGGTACAAAAACCAGATTGGTATCTTTGAGCACCAAAAAATTTTTGTAAGGAGCTACATGATCTATTTGAAATTTTTCATCCACAATGATATTAACATGAAGGAATTCTGTCTAAAAGATATTTCAAAGTTTCTAGTGTGGCATATTCAGAATGGCAAAATTAATGAAATCAGCAATACATACTGCAGGATGGAAAATCTTTAACTGAAGATTAAGAATTTTTCTTTTCTAGTAAGAGTTAGAGAAGTCTTTGTCTTACTCCTTTTGTATATGTCAAGTTCACCATAAAAAGCAGAAAAGGCTTCAGCCAAAAACTCTGGGTAAAATCCAACTCAGAGTGTTATATATAAAAGTAATACCCGCTTATTCTCTCTTTCTTCTGTAGCTGACCTACAATATGCATAGAGGCCTGATCTCAAATCATTTGGTGCTTTTCTTTTTTAATTTGTCTAGATGAATCTAATACAATTTATTTTATTTATTTATTTGCTTATTTTGACCTAGCTTGTATTGTTCTGACAAACTAAGTTTTTTTCCTGATTAACATTTTAGCCCTCTAGGCATTGGAACAAATTGATGAAAAGTAAGTTATTAATGTACACTCAGGCATATTTAAACAGCCTAATTTAAAGCCATTATGTCTTATATAAACAAGCACTATAAATATTTAAATATTTATCATAACAATTTATGAATACTCAGTCTGCTTTAAAGAGTGTCAGAAATCGTGTATACAACAACAGCTATCAGTCAAGGTCTCTAAAAAGGAAACAATGAATAGGTGAAGAATAGGTTTATTTATGGTAAATGGGTTGTAGTGGCTCAAAAGTTCATAATGATCTCTTGTGATAATAAGTTTAAAAAGCTTATTCCTCTCAGGGCATTTAATTTCTAATTTGAATCTTATCAACCACTTTTTCCAAAATGTGTTTAATAACTCGGTGAGACACTAGAGAGCATGTAGTGCTTCTTCTTTATTTGTTAGCTTACTTGTGACTAATACTGGGTCAAATAAATGGAAAGCACTGAACTGTGTTATAGGGTTGTGGAAAGATGCCCATGTTTTAAAATTTGGCAAAAATTTGTCAATGATACCTTCTAGGAAAGCCTACAAGAGCCAACATTTTGTCCTTAGAAAGATATTGCAAGGAAGGATGAGCACAGCTGTAAAACTGCTAATACTTTCTTTGAGGTCTTTTTCAATACACAGATTTTTTTCTAAAGATGATTTTTAAACCTGCAGTAGAAAGGATTTTATGCCAATAAAATCTTCCAAGGAAAGAAACAAAACTTAATAGAAGCTATAACAAGTCAATGCTGTAATTCCCTTCTATTTTTTTCTGTGAAATTACAAAATAGTTTAGAAAATGTTGGTTACATTTTAATTTTCATATATCAGGTGTAAAATTAAAACAAAACCAACAAATATGTTTGTTTTGTGGTTTGGGAGAATGCCTTTTGGATCTCTCTTTTCCCAATTCAGTGTTGGTCTTTTTTTTTCCTTACCTTTATTTTCTCCTTAAGATGGAAAAGTTAAAAACAAACAAACAAACATACAGAAAAAAGGACATTCTCTTTGAAATACTTTTAATAATGTTCAAAATGGAAAAAAAAAAAGGAAAATTATTTAAGTAGAATATCTATTCTATAATTTTTTTTCTTCAATTACCAGTTTTCAGCTAAACCATTATTTTTCTTTTATCTACAATCGATTTACCTCTCTTGAAACACCGAAGAGCTTACCATTGTTTAAATATTCTTAACAAGAAATTTAACACAGAAACAGAATGCGAAAAATTATTAAAACCAAATGTACATACTGTATGTTTGAGAATGTATATTCTCAAAGTTTTAAAAAACTCTTTTTAAAGAGCATATAAACCTGAAAAAGGTAGATATTAATGGAATATTGCTAATAACTCTACAACCATAAATTTTACACACAGTGCAAATCAAGATACCATAAAGATTTTATACTAAAGTATAAAATAGTAAAAAGGGGAATGAACATTCAGATTTCTAAGAGATTGTCAACATGAAAGGCTGGCAAAACATCAATAGCTATCCTTTGCCTTCCAAATGCTCTTACATAGAGCAAATGACATGCCTAAATAAATCCAGCACACATCAGAAGGAAGACCTTTGCTACAGACCTTTACTACTGAAGATATGACTATATTGCATTAGGTTCTTTTGCTCAGTCAGTATGTAAAAGCCTATTCATGCTGAAATGTTGCAGTGTCTAATCAAAATATTGGCAAGCTCTCAGACTGAAGTATTAGCTTTGTATGAAAATTCTGTCACAGTATAATTATTAAAAGGCCTTTTTTGAAGATATTAATGAAAATTATATTCTTATATGTCTATTCTCATTAATGAGACATGGCATACATTTCTTTAACTGCCTTCAATGTTTAGCTGGGATTATTTCATTAGCTTTTATCTCTAATATTTTCTCTTCCCTGTATTTTCATAGCTGGGTACCTGATTTTAACTTCTATTTGTATGATAAGTAACTGCTGACTGAAAAAATAGATGTTTGCAAGTAATACTTTAATTTAAGAAAACAATTCTGTAATTTTTTAAGACAGCATCAGCAAATCATTCTCAGGTGTTTGGAATTTTGAATTCCTTTCTATACTCATTTTTGTACTAATTTCCTGTAAATAAAGAATAAAATTTTTTGAGGCTTCCAACACACTAGCTGTTAACTTAGTTTGTGCTCTACAACATGAAGAAGCAGTAGTACTTTAGACACCTTATACCACAGAAAGAAAGAAGCTGCCTTTGGATTTCATGTTATGAGAAAGAAAATACACATCTCAGAGATTTTAGAGTGGTTGGGAAGGACTGCTCTCATCTATAAACTCTATTTAAGAATTATTTTTCTAGGATAATAAGGCCTTTCTTATGGAACACAGAGAAGAAGATGTAACTCTGGAGTGAGATTCATGGCATTTGCCTTAGCTACTTATTTAATCTCTCTCTAGATATGTCCATCCTTCTATAGAAAGCTTTCAAATTAGGTGGTTTAGACTTGGTTAGCTGAAACAATTTTATTTTCTGCTTTTCATTTTTATCATGTTTAGATGTTTTGGTTTTGTTTTGTTCTAAGAAACAAATGAGTAAAGATGGCTAAGAGATATAAGTGTGACAGTGTTTTTATCTCTGCAAAATAAATGAGCAGCATTACTAAGATTTAGCCAATACTGGGAAGTAAATGTTTATAGTGACTGCCAGTTTATGGAACTGAAAGAGTTTTCTAAAACCACCTATTTGTATATCTGTTGGTGGATGCTTTGGTGAATTCTAAATTTGTGTGAACATGTTTTAATGTTTCAGTGATGATAAAAATCGTGCTGTGATATTTATAACAGAATGATCAGCTATAAAGAGGTTCATGGATTCATCAGAGTTAACAAACTCTCTTGTGTTCTGCTACACCTACAAGTGGTTCAAGACTTGAAAGGAGATAAAAAATATCCAATTGTTTCTGAAGCCAGACCAGGTAACAGAAAAGCATAAATGGAGGCAGTCTTCAGAGATGTCTTTGAAGTCTTATTATGGTAAAATTTCTTTATTAATCTAGAAAGTTCAACTTGATCAAATAAACACTTACTCTGAAAGTTTTCAACAACAAAAATAGTTCTCAAATAGCAGTAAAAAGACTTTAAACATTCTTTCAGGAGGACTATTTTTCTAGGAACCAAAAGTTTACATAAATGTTAGAGACCTGTCGAAGGTGACTGGGTAATTTCCCTCAAATTTAGGAGTGTTATAAACTACCCAGAAACCACGGATGAGAAGCAGAGTCAGTGCTAGGTCTGTTTGTTCTTTAAATGAGGTAACTGAGACCCAGACATAACATAAGACTTGACACAACATTTGAGAGTGAATAAGTCATTTCTGCTTAACCAAGAAAGCAGTGTGCCTGTGGACTAGTAAAAAGTGCTCCAGTTTCTCACCTCCTATTTCTGGATCTTGTTTATTAACAAAATATAAGAAAGAATTAAACATTAGATTGGAAAAACTGAGTTTCTAATTGCCTTAACAGTTTGTGCATCAATCTTCTACCAAGAGAATTATTATAATCTCAGTCAATTCTTTCAGGTTGCCTGGACAGGGCATTCAATGTCTTAAAACAAGTCACTCTGACAAGCACTGCAAAATTGAACACCACACAAAAATGAGCAAAACTACTGAAGGGAAAAATGCAATTTCATAATTTCAAATTTAAAGCTACATTTCATACCCTTGGAAAAAGGCATATGTGGATCCCTAATAGATGAAATAAACAACAACAAAAAAAGAGATGATATTACAAGTCTTTTGGAAGGCTGGTTTGTATTAACCCCTACAGCTTTATTGTTTAGGCAGGGTCCCAAGAAAATATAATCCATGTTGTCTCACTTCAAAAAAGCACTCATGTAATATTTTGTTTCCCAGAACAAGCAATTAAACATACCCCTGTAACCCAGATATTGGAAGCCTACTTGCTGAAGATATTTGAACAAATATGACAGCAGAGGTAAAGAAGGTTGTTTACCTGTGGGTTGCATTGAGTCTTCATTCTGTCTGCATTACTAAGAGGAGTGTTTGGATGTTTCTGCTTTGGAAGTTTAAAAAGCTGACAGCAGAAGTGGAGGCAGTGCATTCATTACCATATTTTTGTGAGTTGTATTTTTGTGAGTTGCATTTGCTCTGTATTCTTCCAGTGGTTCTTGAGGTGCACAGATGACACACTGATATGATTCTTGGCTCATCCATACATTTTGCAGTGCCAGCCCTAGAGGAATATGCAAAAAACATTTCACAATCCTTGTACATATCAGATTGCAATAGCTCTACTTTTTTCCCTATTTTATACCACTGACAAAAGGTTTGGGAATGGAAAAGAAAGACAGGAGAAGAACTAGAGTGGTTGTGGGAAATATATTCCCTTTCATGTGCACTTTAAACATACATAAAAACTGGGAAAAAAAAATAAGTCTTACAGTAATAATTCTTACATCTAGAAGAAGAAAAGTCAATTGAGAATCTGGGCTGTGAAAGGATTATATATGTAGGATTTATACATTTAACTGAGTATTATTATCACTTTTTAGACTCAAAAGACTTTTAACTATTAGAGTTGAATAAAATGTTGTAACATTTGGTCTCACTCCAGTTTTTTTGGAAAGTGGTTACTTGTCCAATATCTTCATCTGAGATACAGACTAGTGCATCACAACTCATGCTGTTAAAATAGGCTGGAGGAAGTCTGTATTTCCTGAATGGGCTGACTGACTGTATTTAGTGAGCTGAAGATCCTAAAGGAAACATGGAGCCTCATGTTCCCCTATTTGTTATAGAGGCTGAGGGAGCACAGACCCTCCAGCTAAATGGAAGAGGAGACTCTAGGCAGAAATGACATGGGACCTTGTGCTATGCCAGCTAGGACTAATGTGATAGTTCACTTTGCACAGAACATTTGTAACCCACTTTCACCATATCTGAATATTAAAAATTAATTTTAATGTGGGTCAGTTCCACTGGGTCTCAAACAATCTCCCAGTGCAGGACAGAAGATTGCAAACAGATTATTCAGAGCCTGGACTTTCCTGTCAGGAAAGGTTGATTGCTGCCCAAGAGTGAAAACTAATCAATGCCAAGTAGTGAAAGTTTAAAGAACATAAGCCACTCTACACAGGATTGTGAATTAATGTCAGTGGCCTCTCTCTCCTCTTATATGTGTTATTTCTCCTAGAACAACTGTCTTTTATTGCTGCAGACAGAATTCTCTAAATAAAATAGAAGTATTAGCAAGTTTCTGAAAGATATTTTTCCTTATTTTTTTTCCTTTTATTTTCTCTTACATTTTGAATTAGCATTCCCTAACTATTCTCTTCTCCAAATGTTTTCACTTATAGCAAGACTCATGTGGTATTAGTTGAAGGAAACTACCCTCTAAACCTATGAGACGAGATCAGTTTCTCCCTATTGTTTCTATTACAGTCACACAGCTTCCTAGACTTGGTACACCCAAGTAATAGTTCTCTTTTAATTAAAAAGAGCTACATAAAATGTTCTTTACTTGCTATGGAAGCTTTGTCCCATGATATCTTGCATTTGAGTATGAGGAAACAATCAGTCAAAAATTAATTTCTAGCAACAATAGATTAGTGGAGTAAAATTAAATGAAAACTAGTTGCCTTTTGAGTGAAGAAAACTACTAAACATGCAGCTTTTCAAGCAGAAGAAGAAACATTAGTATTTGGTGAACAATACTGTCATTTCAATATATTTTGTAAACTATTTGAAAAGTCCAGCTTTTTTTTTTTTTTTTATGTTGTAACACAGCAGCATATGCTACAGGATGTAATGCAAAGGTAATGCCTAGGTAATCTATAACCAGTGTCAGAATTTTCTATAAATACGAATCCTAGAGCATTGTCTTCTTTGTAATTATTATCATCACAAGATTTTAATACAAAAGTTATATATATAACTGGAAAAAAAAATGCACTAATTCTACTTCCTACATGTAATTCTTTTCAAGGATTTTTATCTGTACTGAACACCTTGCAAGATAGTAATTGGTTTCCTGATGAGGCACAGAGGAGTTCAACATGTAAAGCAAATGTTCATACTTTTAGATTTAATTTATAAATACTTCAAAATAAATACCTTCTGAGAATCCAATAGACAAATAAATACCATATAAATACCAATTCACACTAGGAAAAAAAAAAAGTAGGATATATCTGTCTGATGAATAAAAAGAGGAAGATGATCATAGAATCATAGAATGATTTCCCTTTATTATACCCTCCTGGCATATCTATGAGATGTGGTAAGCTAAGATAAGATAAGTTTTCAAGCTGTCCTTAAAGCAGTCTTTGCTTTTTTTGCCTCAGTCTTCAATAATACTAATAGACTGTGGGCTGCTTATTTCTCTGAGTTGGAGGACAAGACTACAGGAACGGTGATTTTTCATTAGCAGACACTGAAAGTGCAAGTGACCAGTTATATCAGTTAAGAATTCATAAGTCCATGAAGCTTGATGGGATTCACCCCAGAATACTTAAGTACCTAGCAGAAGTTACAGCAGGACACCTCTCAATCATCTACAAAATGATTGAGTCTGAGGATGTCTGCAGACATATTCTGTAGTGTTTTAAACATAGTCAAGAGACAGTAAAGAGAGGGGATTATACAGGTGTGTTTAGTGACCTCACCTGGCGTACTGTGTGCAGTTCTGGTGCTCATAACTTCAGAAGAATGTGAAGATACTTGAATACATCCAGAGGACGGCAACAAAACTGGTGAAAGGGCTGGAAAGAATGTCCTGTGAAGAGTGGTTTGCCTAGTTTGAAGAAAAGAGGGCTGAGGGGTGACCTCATTGCTTTCTACAGTTTTTTGGGAAGGGGATGTGTGGAGAGGGAGGTGTTGATCTCTTTGGAATCCAGTAATACTACACAACAGGAATGGTTCAAAACTGCACCAAGGAAGGTTTATAGTGGACATGAGGAAGCATTTCTTTACAAAGAGTGTGATCAAACAACAGAACAACCTTCCTAGAGAGGTGGTTGATACCCCATGCCTCTCAGGGTTTAAGAGGAATTTAGACAATGCTATTAATAATCTGCTTTAACTTTTGGTCAGCCACAGATTGGTCAGGCAGTTGGACTACATGAATGTTGTAGGACCTTTCCAGCTGAAATATTCTGCTCTACTCTGTTCACCAATTGGCCTTAGCCAGAAAAAAAGTTCATTGTAAAAATTTTTTCTGGGAACATGGACACTTCTGATTTTACATCATTGCCAGAAAGAGGGAATCTTCAGTGTTTGGGACAGAATCATGCCATTAGACATGCAATTCTGATGCAGGATGAATTACAGAACCTGTCTGATACAGAATTTTAGGAAAGATTAAAGTTGCCTGCTTATCTCTTCTAAGAAAAAGACCATACTATGTAATCACAGAAACTGTACCTTATCATTACATACAAACCATTCAGGCAGTAAAAATTATCTGTATTGTGGTAATATCAAAAAGTACAAAGCTGCAGAGAAAGCCGGGTAGATATTCACAGCATGTCTTCAGTTTGTCTCATGCTCCAAACAGAATGTCTAATATCCCATGTTAAGAACTTGGTTCTCCCAATGTAGATTTTAGAACCGGCCAAAAAATGCCCCAGTATGGTCCATCAGGCAGAGCTTAAAGGGCTCTTTTGGAATTAATGGCAAAACAATCTGGGTTTAAAATCATCTGCTAATGTAATGTGATTCCTGTTGTTACTGATGTATACAGTGTTTATGTATATATATATCAAGCCACAAGGTGTATATAGTTTACTTAGTTTCTAAATCAACAATATCAAGTCTTAAGCAGTTCTTAGGTAAGAAAAGCAGCATGATAAATCAATTATTCATGCATGCTAATAAGTCTATAAATTGGTGGAAACCAGTTTTTCCTTTATGCAGTACTACTGGAAAACAATTTTTTTTCCAGAAACATTTTATCTGTACAAACCCCAAGACCCAAGAAGCAGAACTTCAAAGATAATTAGGTACTTAATCAACCAGTCAGCTGCCTGAGAAAGTCAGAAGCTCTTAAGATTTTCTTCTCACTGAAAGTTAAGTGTCTAAAAGTT
Organism: Chloroceryle aenea; assembly: GCA_013399075.1. Lineage (NCBI taxonomy): Eukaryota > Metazoa > Chordata > Aves > Coraciiformes > Cerylidae > Chloroceryle > Chloroceryle aenea. The sequence continues at coordinate 40,646 of VWZY01008826.1, forward strand.
AGTATCTATTTTTAATGCAAATGATATTACAAAATTTATATTACAAAGAACAGTTTTTTATGTTGAGTATCTGTTATGGAAGTGTTTATAACCAGTAAAAAAATAATATTTTATTATTCTACTTTGAACTTAAAATTATGAAAAAGTGAGGTTTTAATCTAAAAAATATAATTACTGTTTGAAGGATGAAAAGATCAGATGGGTGAAAAGCACACCGGTTTGATTAAGTGTAACACTGATCTGTGTCTGATAATATTTAGACTAAACTAAAACTATCAGGTTTCTATGGATTTCTGTGACACTAAATAAAAGTTTCGTGCTTGTGTTTTACAACAGAGGCAGACTGTTTAAAACATCTTTTGGTTTAGGTGCATGAAAATATTTTTCCAGAGAAAATGTTGACAACTAACATGGTAAAGATTGTCATGGCCAACAAGTTCTTCCCTGTATAGAAAAATCCCCTATGGTTCCTACAGAAGAGCTGAAGAAAAATTCCATTGCCCTTGTATCATCAAAGCAAATGGTTCGATGTTTGCTGGTGCAAAAAAATCCATGTCTGTGTTGGAAGCGTGTCTCACAGTTGATTGTTGTTGAATTGTGAGCTTAGCACAACTTTCCAATGTCTGAAGCATTCAGAAAACATCTCTTCAATGACCTGTGAGAATTATCTGACGCTTGTGTAAGAATGAATTCACACCAGACACACCCACAAAGAGCTGTGATTTTCTGAGGGCTCCTTTGCCTTGACCTTTTCCACTAAATCCTACTTGAGACACCTACTCCTGTGGCACATGTGGAATAAGTTGGCCCACAGGGTAATAGATTTACTAGGAAATTGTCTCCAGCCTAGTCAAATCCAGTATACCTAGTGAAGGAACAAATAGGCAAATACATATATAGTGTGATCCCTAAACTGGGATAAACATTGTTTTGCCTGTCTAGGTTCAGAATGAGATGACTATAATTCCTGAAGTCTAAACCTTTCACTGGTTTTATATAAACTACACTGAGTGGTAAACAGCAGACTGAGTAGGCATCCAGAAGAAAATGGGTTTATCTCTCCTAATTTATGCATCTAAAGGTTAGACTTCTAAATCTGCACTAGCTATTTAAGCTTCCTCAACAGTCAGTGGAGAATAATAACTATGTCCAGATGGCAACTTGTTTTATACAAAGATAAGTATCACTGATAGATCTAAGGCCTACTAATATCTGCAGGAAAAAAACCCTCTGGATTTAATTATCTTTGGATCTGATATTAACACACAGATTAAAATTATTTTAGACCCAGAATGGAGAGAAATAAATATATGTTGTTGCCATGTGAGTTTTCATTGCCACACACATTTATTTGAGCAGTAGAAAGAAACAATACAAAAATTTTGCAGATGTTTATACACAACAAAGAATGTATTTAAAAAGTGGGAATCCATGAGAAGGCTTTGCTGGTAGACGTCTGGTTGTTTTAGAGAACTCAAAACAATAAGTTGATTAACACAGTGCTTATAACTATTACAGTAACATATTACATATCCTGCAAATTTTTATACCTGAAAGTACAAAGTGTTATACTAGATGACAGAGCAACAAGATCTCTGTGTTGGGATTTAATGTCTATATAACAGATCTATTTTTGTCCTCCTCCTTCACTAAAGTTTTCATATTTTGAAAAAGTATAATGATCTGACACTTGTGTTAAAATGCAAAAGGTGACCCTGTGACTAAGTAAGTTGAATAGCCAACCTGACAGAAATTTAATAAGCCCACTGTGATTGTTATCAGGCTGGGAAAAGCACAATTTATAATCTCAGCAAAGATACAAACACAAGTAAGGTCTATCATTTGTCTTCAGTAAGAAAGTGGCAGATATACCAGGGCCTATGATCAATGTACTAAAATAACAATTATTTCCTCATGTTACAGCCAACCCAATTTTTTACTATACATATCTATAACTGAAAAGGCAAGTCACAGAATGTGGAAGTGTAATTTCAGATCTGGCAATAAGATGACTGGTGATTAAGAATGAGGTATGTAGGATATCAATAACTTCATAATACTTACTATGAAGTTCAATTCAGATTGAACAGGACTAATTAAACATGCTACATTGTTAGGGACATCTCTGATCAGGCACCGGAAAATTTGTTAGGGAATTCTGAAGCTTATCAGAACAAAATGTGAGGCATAAGATACCTATATTAAAACAGGTACAACTCATCACAATAGACAAAGCTGGTTAGCAACTTCTTAATTTTCTCCATGCGTAACAGAGCCTAGCAAAGTGGATGTCCTGGTATCAATAAACACTGCTTCAGGGAATGCAGCATGTGTATCTCCTTATGGTTTTTTTACATCTTATATTACCTACTTTATGTATTTAATTATTTGAAATGTCTGAGTTTATATTTATTTAACTAATTAGAGGACTGGATACTTGTATCCTGTATTGTGAGGTTGGACTAGATGTTCTCTAGGGCTCCCTTCACACCCAAACCATTCTATGACTCTGTGATATTTTAGATCAACTTATTTCTTACTTACTGCTTCTTAATGCTCTGTAAGAGGTGCAACATAACCTTGCAAGTGACCTTGTTTTACAAAAGAGCATTTCTAGAAAAAGATCCAAATATTCTAAATTAATCTTTCTTTTCTAACCACAATTTTTCTCTAAGGTAGGAATATGACTTCCAGCATTCACATAACCATACATTATTCTACTTATGTCAAGAACACTTTTCTTCCTTCTTTTACAAAACTGAAGCGTCAAAAACATCAACAATAGCGGAGTCATTCTAGGGCATGTTTTGCCAAAAGTAATTAAACTGTCCTGCTTCAGACTGTATTTCCTAGTGACAATATTTCACTTGATTTTTCACATAAAACTGTATTTGACAAATGGCTTGGAGGAGGGAGCACTCCCTTAGGTGTAACAAACATCTCTGTCCCCAGTATACCTACAGGAAAAACAGTAGAAGCCATGAAGACTCTGAAGACATATCTGGATATTTGGTCTACAAATTACACATGCTGATGGCCTTGCCAAAAAAATTCAAGTGGCCCCATAATTTTTAGGTGTAGAACTCCAGACTAAATCAGAAATCCTTCAGGCTTGCCCTTGCCAACTAAGGACAGAGGTAGAAACATCTAGATGAAGAAAGGTTCTACTTTCTCATAACTTTCTGGTTTTCTTAATGATTATAACAAAATAATTTAACCCATATTAAAATAATGTGATTTACTTTTTTAGACAATAACTTCCGATTTTGACATTCTCAACTTATTCTTGTGCTCTTAACAGAAAAAAAAAAAAAAACACCAAACAACAAACTATTAACTGTATATTAAAGACTACAGAATGAAAAAAGCAAACCTATGAAAGAAAGGGTAAATGAAGGTCTCATCCTGGAATTGTTATACTTGAAAAGTATCTTTTCTTACCCGTACGGTCCCTTTGAGATGCAGACAGAGTTTTATAAGACTTTATGAAAGGCAATGAGTTGGACAAAGTGAAAAAGAAAGTTTTTACTGTCTTTTTTTTGCACTAGCTGGGAAATGAGACTTGATGACTGGATCTTTTCAGATTAGTATAGAACAAAGTCATACTGCAGAGTTGCCTATCTGACATAGCAGTATTCTATATCATGTCTTAAATCTGATAAATACTGTGAATACTTTCACATTCCCCTCTCCCAGGCTCGGCCAAAAGAGTGCTTGAATTTCATTCACCATCAGCTTGACGTTTGAAAAAAAATGTAATTTCCTTAGTGCTTTTTGTTTAGTGTATAACAAAATGGGGATTTTTCACTCATGTTTGTAACGGGAATAGTGTTAGATGAGCACAGCACATTTATTATTTATTATTAATATGTTCTTTGCAAGATCCTCCAACAGCAGAGGCCAATGGAAGCTGTTTGCTGGTAAAGCTGAAATATGCTTACACAGAGCAAGGTCAGATATTGCAGTACATTTCTTCCGAAGTACTGTTGCTAGTAAACTAAAAAATGTTGGACTGAAACAGAAAAGTAATTTTTTTAAATGTAAGCTCCTGTGCTTTAATGCCTGTTTCAGGATCCCTTCCAAGTAATGGACAATCAAGACAAAAAAAAAAGTCAAATAATTTGTTCAAAGCCTCAAACCCTGATTATGAAACCAGTATTCTGCACATTAAATGTGATCCAATTTTGTCTTCTTAACCTAGACAAATATTTTCTATCTAGTTGCTTAGACGTACTGTTGCAGAACATTACAGAATTAATGACCAAAGTATGTTTGATGAAATTCAGGATAATGGTGCACAGCTGGTGTTTGGCAGTGACAGTTGTTTTGTTCTGTCTGATCATGTATAATGTAACACATTGCATGCAGAGGAAAAAAAAAAAAAA
>VWZY01008826.1:59117-124102 GCA_013399075.1 Chloroceryle aenea
TTTTTTTTTCTTAAAGGAAAATTCTATAAATAATTTAAATAAAGCAACAGATTTTTTTTTTTTAAATATATTTCTAGCATGGTGTAAAAATCTAACTTTTCCAGAAGAATTATTTTTTTAAGCTGTACAGAACTCTCAACATCTCTTAAGTCATTGTCTTGCAGTATTGTCTTTCTGCATTCAGTCTGTATACCACCTGAAGAAGCTGAAATTAGATATACTATCATTGTGTAAAATAAGGCTACCACAACACATTTGTTACAAATATTTTATTTTAAAATATATAAGAATAAATATTTGTTTTATTTAGATTTACTAACATATTATTTCTAATGTATTTTACTCCTGAAGTCTACAAATTTTTAATCAAGATTTTTTTGGTAACAATATAGTTATGAAATCTTAACATTTATAAGTATTATTAACATATTTCTGCTTGACTTAAGCAATTGTAAAGTAACAAAAATTTGCAATTACTTTGGTTTACTTGAATCTTTTTGGATCTAGCTATCTACTTGTGAAATTCTGTATCAGTCAGATACATGAACAGAGAAATGCCCAGAAAATATTGAGATAAATAACTGATAAGATAATACAGAAAAAATAATCTGAAAAGGACACTTGACAAATATATATGTATTGCAACAGTTTAGAATTGTTTATACTCTGAAAAAGGCCGCCTATAAAGGACAAGATTTCTACTCATTTGAAGAGATATCACACAGAAGCCTGATGTACAAGCAGATGTTTTCCTTAATAGTACACTGAATACATGACAAGGAGACATTATGTGGTTGAAATAAGCAAGCCAGCCTTATGTAATGGGGCTAGTGAAGGATTCTCTAGAAAAAGGCAAACAATCTCAGATGTTCCACGTTAGGAAAATACTGTGTGGTGATCTCTGCTTAACAAGTAATTGGTGCTTTCATAGTAATTACAAGTTATTCTGACTTCACAACACATTTGAAAACAGACTTACAACGAGTTAGAAGATCTTTTAATAAGGTTATCTTGTTTTAGCAATACATTTTGTTCACTGAACCTGCAGTTGTTTTCAATCATGAATAAATCATTTTATGAATATTATTGTGGTGAAATTTTTATACTTTGGCAGTAGCAGTGTAATGTAGTTGCTATTATAGGCATTCAATGTTTTGTTTCATTAATTTATGATATATGCATGCTGGTCCTTCTTAAAATTAGCAGTAAATAATGAAAAAATAAGGTTTCATGTTACTAGGAAGTCTGACAGGTTTTAATCCATTCTTCCACAGGTTTTTCTACACAATGAAGGAAACTAGATTTTTCAGTCAGAACAATTGCAACATTTCTTCGTGGCTATTTTAATTACAAGCAATAAAAATGGAGACAAATGCCTAAAAGCATAAGAAGAATCAATATGAAACTGTCTATCTGTGAATACATTTTCCATAAAATATTGCATCACCTGGTCGGTACTTTTTTTTTTTTTTCTGCTGGTTTGAATCTTCTGGAAGTATGAATTTAGCTTCAATATTGTGGTCCTTCTAAGGATCTACTAAGATTTAGGCAGCTATGTCCAACAATCTTCATGTCATCAAGAAATTGTTTATCACCAATTCATTATTTTCATTCATTTAATGAGAGCAGATTGGTGTGGGGGGGAAATTAAGATATTCCCAATCTGAGCTATTTATTAGATATATTCCTTGATTTATCCATATACTTATTTGTTTACCTTCTAATATTCTAACTTAATTAAATATTTTGTGGTTTCTGTATGACCTTTGAGCTCTTACTACACAAACATTGCCCTGTTATCATAGTGTGGAAAACTTGGAACAAAGCAATGGGTAGCTTCAAATTTTACATCCAAGGGTTAAAAAAAACCACCAGCTTCTAGATGGTGAGTTAAAATAGACTGCTGATTGTAAAAAACATTTTATAGGCCTTCTTTTTTATAATGTACCAAAGAAATGGCCTAGTCAGCGTATTTGATTTCTTACAATCATAATCCATATGAATAAGCTTTGAAAAATAAGTAGATCTCATAAAATACAATAATTAACTCCTCTACACATTGAAGGTTTTATAAAATGACTATTTATATCATAAAAATAGGGTAACTATTCTTGTAGGGACTGAAGGCTCTCACAATGTGCTCATAAAGATGTAAAAGAGGCAGTCTGAGGGAAAGGCAATAAAGAAGAATGAGCCTACTGAGACTGAAGAAAATGGATGTGGCAATCAAAAGATGTATAGTTATGTGAAGTGAGAGACATACAGCGTAAATAGTTCTTGCCTGCAAGCCATCTACGAAAACATTGTGAAGCCCAATCATCATAGCAGCATAGAATCATCTAGATTGGAAAAGACCTTTACGATCACTGGGGAAAGGCACTGCCCCAAGCCAAGAAACAGGGGTTGGGAACACAATGTCCCCCCTATAATTCAGGAGGAGATTGTCCATGTACTGCTGCTCAACATCAGCATGCATAAATCTATGGGGCCAGATGGGTTACATCCTAGAGTGCTGAGAGAGCTGGCAGGGGTGCCCCAGGCCACTGTCCGTCATTTATCAGCAGTCCTGGCTGACTGGGGAGATAGCAACAAATTGGAGGTCAGCCAATATAACACCTGTATATATAAGAAGGGACAGAAGGATGATCCAGGGAACTACAGACCTGTCAATTTGACTCCAGGACCAGGGAAGCTGATGGAGCAGATCATCCTGGGTTCCATTATGTGGCACATGCAGAACAACCAAGTGATCAGGCGCAGTCAGCATGGGCTTATGAAGGGCAGGTCCTGTTTAACAAACCTAATCTCCTTCTATGCAGGGCGATCTGCTTGTTGGATGAAGGTAGCGCTGAGGATTTTGTCTATCTTGGCTTTAGTAAGGCATTTGACAGTGTTTCCCACAGCTCTCTATTAGAGAAATTGACTGCTCTTGGCTTGGATGGTCATACACTTTCCTGGGTAGATTAGATGGATGAGTCCAAAGAGTTGTGGTCAATGGAGGTAAATCCAGTTGGTGACCAGTCACAAGTGGTGTCCCCCAGAGCTCAGTACTGGGGTCACTCCTGTTTAACATATTCATCAGATGGATTTGTATAAGGGGATAGAGTGCAGCCCTAGTAAGTTTGCAGATGACACCAAGCTGGGTGGAAGTGTTGATCTTCTTGAGGGTAGGGAAGCTCTACAGAGGGATCTAGATAGGCTGAATCACTGGGCCAAGGTCAATTCCATGAGTTTCAATAAAGCCAAATGCTGGGTCCTGCACTTTGGCCACAACAACCCCCAGCAGCACTACAGGCTTGAGGAGGAGTGGCTGGAGAGCTGCCAGGCAGAGAAGGACCTGGGGGTGTTGATTGACAGGAGGCCAAACATGAGCCATCAGTGTGCCCAGGTGGCAAAGAAGGCCAACAGCATCCTTGTCTTTATCAGGAATAGTGTAGTCAGCAGGAGCAGGCAGTTGATCATTCCTCTGTACTCAGCTTTGGTGAGACCACACCTTGAATACTGTGTCCAGTTTTGGGCATCTCTCTACAGGAAGGATGTTGAGGTGCTGGAGAGGGTGCAGACACAGGTTACCAAGCTAGTAAGGGGTTTAGAGCATGTCTCTTATGAGGAAAGGCTGAAGGATCGGGAGCTGTTCAGCCTTGAGACTTTAAAGGTTTGTCAAGCATTGGAATAGCCTGCCCAGGGAGGGGGGGGAGTCACCATCTTTGGAGGTGTTTAAAAGGCGGGTAGATGTTGTGATTAGGGACATGGTTTAGTGGGTTTAATAGCGCTAGGAATAAGATTGGGCTTGATGACCTTGAAGGTCTATTCCAGCCAAAGCTATTCTACAGTTCTATGATTTGATGATTCTGTGATCATCAAGTCCAACTCTGCTGTACCAAGTCTACCCCTGAACCATATCTCCAAACACCACGTCTGTATGTCTTCAAACCCATCCAGGTATGGTGACTCAACCACCTCCCTGGGCAGCCTGTTCCAGTGCCTGACAACCCTTTCAGTGAAAAATATTTTCCTAATGTCCATTTTAAAACTCCACTGCTGCAGCTTGAGGCCATTCCCTCTTGTTCTATCACTAGTTACTTGTGAGAAGAGACCAGTGCCTACCTCTTTACAATGTCCTTTCAGGTACTTGTAGAAAGCAATAATGTCTTGCCTCATCATCCTCTTCTTTACACTAAACAGACCTAGCTCCCTCAGCCACTCCTCATAAAATTTGTTCTCCAGAGCTTTCACCAGCTTAACTGCTCTTCTCTGGAAGCCACTCCAGCATCTCGATGTCTTTCTTGTATTGAGGTGCCAAAACCCGAACACAGTACTCAAGGTGTGGCCACACCAATGCCAAGTACAGAGGGACAATCACTTCTGTGTTACTGCTGGCCACACTAATGCATCTCTGTCACTGTGATGCTGTGGAGCAGACACAGGGGAAGTCCCAGACTGGACTCAGCCTCAGATGGGAACCAGATTCAGGAGCTGGATTCAGGAACACACAGATTGGAATTGAAGGCACTGGCCACTGGAGAAGAGAGCTTGACCCTTGTGATCCCTCAGTTTTATACCGAATATGACATATATAGGATGGAATACCATGTTGGTCAGTTTAGGGTCACCTGTACTGTTCTCTCCTCCCCACAGGTGCAGTCTTTCGCTTTCTGCAGCCCCAGCGTGGCACACAAGATTTAGCAGTGACCCTGGTCTTCATATGAGCAAGTGTAAGCAAGTGCCTGTCTGCATATCAATCCTTGGTAATAACTATAGACATTGAGTATTATCACTGCTTAAAACAGACATTATCCATAAAAATACGCCAAAAACAGACATTGTCCATAAAAATACGCCATTCGTGCACTTTAGAAAGTGCAGTTACTTAGAAGATACTTGGCTGAAAACTAAAGTCACTGAACAGGATTAATTCTGTTCTAACTGAAACCAGAACACATCTCATAACTCAAGTGCTAATTTTATAAAAGGGCTCTTCAAGCTCTCTGTACCTTTACAAATATATCTGTATGTGTAATATATATTCATAAGTCAGGAATCATGTGGAACTCTTGATTCTCTTTCTACATACATTTCTGACAATGAACATTCAAAAATATTATCTTATTCAACTCTGAATTTTCAGAAGTATTATGGCAGTGATGACTATAAAATATAGATAACTGATGCTTTCCCTTCCTTCCTCCCTCCTATCAGTTAGCATGCTCTCTTCCATTATGAGTTTTACGAGTCATTGAATATATTTTCTGAAATGGAGCAATTTGTCTATTTCTCACGTGCTGATTAAAGAAAATTACAAGCATTTTGCATGCAACACTAACCCCCTGCAGATTTTTTTGAGATATATTTTGGTAATTTGGTCTTAGTTTAATAAATGTGTAACCATTAGTATATTACAAAGGTCACATTGATGCACTGAGTGATTTAAACTCTTTCTCTCTTTTCTACCTTATGCCATAGATTAAAACCTCTTTTTGGTTTGAGAAACTGCTTCTGAATACAGGACTTGTTCTTTTTATATATATATATATATATAATTCTACTGAGCACTGGGTTGGAAGAGGGAAAAAAAAGGCTAAAAGGATTACAGACTAAAACTCAAGTTCTGTCAGTCATTGATCTGTGAAGAATTAAAAACTAATTTCAATTTGGAAAAAAAGGGTAATACTCTTAGGAAAACCCTATCTATTCAAGTTCTTGTGCATCCTCTATATAAAACTCCAGGCAGACTTCCAAGATCTTAAAACAAGTATGTGTAGTCCATTAGAAGTTTCCTTAGGATTTTTTTCCTAACCAGCATGAAAATTTAAATCAAAAAGTTGTTTGCCTTTAATTCTTTGGTTACAGATTTGTAAATACTATTCAGAATAACTTTCATAAAAGGATAGTTAGGCATATTGGAATGAATCAATTTTGCAAGTATAACAAAAGAAAGAATAGTTTATAACAGGAAACATACTGTGAAGAGCTCAATAGGGAATAATGTTGCACAGATATGAGGAGGGAAAATGGTGCTAAATGGCTTCTTAAGTGCTTATGTCACAGAAACTGTGACATAGGAATAGTAAACCAAACCAAACTATGTAAATGATCTATCTACAAAAGAAAACTTGGAGCAGATACAAGAAAAAAAGATATTTGTACTGTGCAATAGTGACTACTGCAAAACCTCACTAATTTACAGATTCTATAAATCTGTAAGGGGGGAGACATCTTAGAACAGAGCCCACAGTTCAACATTGTAAGGAGGGAACTGTCTCAACAGAGCTCAGTTGATACTTAGAAAGATAAGTGTTAGATTTTAAGTATTTTCTTCAGTAATGCAAGAGGAATCAGTGGTTAGTGAGCTCTCAGAAATCTGTGACTCGCAGTAGGCTTGAGATGGGAATGAAGCAGGATCGCTGACATATTTTTGATCGTTGAGTATATTGGACAAAATAGGTCACATTTACTCAAGTCATGTGTGTAAATCCTGTCAGCCATGGATGCTCTGAGAATCTTTCTCCACTGAGTCTGTAAGCAGATTTGGGCAGAAAAAATACTGATGTTTGTAATTTTGAAGAGGTGGGCATGAAACTGAGGTATACCATCGAAACCTGATCCTTTGAAAACTGGAGAACTTCTGCTGATTCTAGAATTGAATGGTAGCTGAAATGGATTTATGAATCTAAGAGACACGAATGTCTAAAACGGCATCTGAAAAATTCAAGATAATTGTGAATCTGGTTTCACAAACAGTAGATTTTCTGTTAAGCCCTAACTATATTGAATTCCATCACTTTTATACAATCCAAGATACCAAAAATAAATGGATGCACTATGACCAGACAACTTCATAGAAAATCCTACCGGAAGAACTCACTGCATTACTCACTGTAATCAGGGGAGTATTCAGTTCAGTTCAGAAATCAAAGAGTTAAATGTAGATCTCCACACATCACTGTACATCTGAATATGGTAACTATTGCAGTCAAAAGAGACATGAGGCTTTGTTCAGATGAATACACATGGGTGTTTAGTGGAATATGAGATATTCTAAGGCATATCGTCTGTCAGTTGCTGATCCCATAGGATACAAGTGTCCTGCACTAGATCCATCAGCCTCACAAAGATGGTTTGTTTGATCTAGAGCATGTCATACATTAGGTCAACTTTTAGCAGAGTTCCAAGTTACACTGTTTGCAGTAATTATATATCCATTGACTCCATAGGGATTTGGATGTGTGGCTTATCTGTGTTGAGAGACGGGAGACGAGCCTCATGCTATCATGGTCAGCAAGTCTCAAATCTTTATTGGATACACACATATTTATACTCTACTTAATGAGCTCATACATATTGCAAAAGCTTAGCTCCTTATTGGCTATTCCACCCGAGTTCCCCTTATCGTGTTGTTTCTCATTCTTGCGGTTTGCAGTTCCCAGTTTCGTGCATTCTTTGAGCCTGTCGACATTCTGTTTATTACTTAATCAGGGCCTCAAGGACAGTGTCCTTGCCTGTAATCACGTTTAGTTCTTTTCTTGTGCTCTCAGCACTTTACCAGCTGAATCTGATCGTGTCCTTTCTCTTTCAGCCATGTCTCCGACAGGCTCCCCACATATCTGTAGGTACTTATACATGCAGAACTAAATTTAGACTTTTTATTTTTGACATGAACTCTGCTGTTGAAGTCTGACACTGAAAATAAGTATAAGGGGAATTGTTTAGATATCACCTTGTAGACCAAGAGTGTTGCTATAACCCTTCTTTTCTTTCCTTTTTCCTAAGCCTCTAAACACTGTGCCTATCCAGTGGAAACCACATCACTTGTATTATATTAAAATATTAATCGTGAAAATCAATAGATGTGTCTATGAAAAGCAGAAAATATTTTTGTTTAAAACCTGTGTTCATTTATATCTGATGCAACATAAAAATTAATACCAAATGATGATTCAGGTAAATTTAGTCAACTTTGTTTATGCCAGCAGAAATTCTATAGAGCTTTCATTGACCTAAATGCATGCGAGCATATCAGTTATTCACTGGGGATCTCACTGTAGCCTTTTTTCCTCTGACTCTTGAAGCATTGCATAAATTAAAAAACCATGGATTCTTGAATTAAGACACTCGTTAACAAGTTGAATGATTTTTCAGGCTTACAAGATCAAATAAGACTGTCTTTCCACCCTAACCAAAGTTTGCTGTTATTGAATAAGGGAAAGAAAACTTCAAGATGATGTACAGTAGCCATGAGAAGAGTGTTTTGATATATGGCAGTCATTTGAGCTGCTATCTTCTGCTTGACTCTAAATTCATACATTATTCCATCTTTTATATGTTAAACTTGTGCAGTCACAGTCTTGTATTTCATCAGACTTGTGAAAAATTTTAAAGAGACATAAACATATGTTTTTACTGTAATTTTTTGAAGCAATGATTTTGATTCTATCTTCTTCGATGATGAGAAGGTAAAAGTATTTTACAGACAGACACATTTTATGTATATTGTGGCCATAAAAGAACTAACTCATATAGGAGATTGTATTGATAAAACTAATACAAATTAAACTCAAAACTGAAAATGCATTAGTTTTGTGATTGTTATTAGCGGATAATTTGAAGATGCTAGGTAAAAATAATGATTATCAAAATATCTTCCTACATTGCCAAAGACTTTCACATGGACAAGATTTTCAAAATGTCTTCAGCATTTTAAGACAAAGAGTTCTTGAGAAATTGTGCATGAAGAGTAGTAAACAGAATGCTCCTCATGTTGATAACAGTTTATTTTCATTCCTTGTAAGAATATCATATATATTCTATATTTTATTATATTTGTGAGATGACAGATGAGACTACTGGTTTTTATTAGGCTATGTGATTAAAAATCTAATCACAGTGAAAACAAAGACTCAGCAAGCATCCAAGGAGTGATGACAGGACAAGGCACCCAACAAGTAACATACTCAGTGAATATGTAGTATATCAGGTCAGATAATACAGAATGAGGCGGGAGCCCTAGTGACAGAGGATGCAAAAAAGACAGAGTTACCAAATGCCTTCTTTGATTCAGTCTTCAATGAGAACCGTCTGAACAACAGAGCTCAGGGGATTGTGATCAGTGGTGCAGAGTCCAGCTGGCAACTTCTAAGTAGTGGTGTTTCCCAGGATTCAGTTCTGGGTCCAGTCTTATTCAATATCTTCATCAATGACCTGGATGAAGGGTTAGAGTGTACCTTCAACAAGTTTGATGATAATACTAAACTGGGAGGAGCTAAGTAGTGGTGTTTCCCAGGATTCAGTTCTGGGTCCAGTCTTATTCAATATCTTCATCAATGACCTGGATGAAGGGTTAGAGTGTACCTTCAACAAGTTTGATGATAATACTAAACTGGGAGGAGTGGCTGATACACTGGAAGGCTGTGCTGCCATCCAGTCAGATCTGGACAGACTGGAGAGCTGGGCAAGGCAAACCTAATGAAGTTCAACAAGGATAAGTGTAGAGTCCTACACCTGGGGAAGAAGAGAATAGAAGAGAAGCCATAAAAGTTCATGGAGTAATGTGCAAGCAGGGACACAATTCCTCCAGGCATCTCTGTTCATGGAGCACAAAGCACCTGCAAGGCATGCTGAGCTGGAAGTAGAAAGCAGGTTGATCACTGCACTGTGGACTGAGACAGGATTCCATTTTCTTTTGTTTCCATGTATTCCTGGGTTATTTGGGCTGACAACACAATCATCTATGCACTCAGTTTCAGAGAACCAAGAATTCCGATGAAATATAAGCTTGCCAAATAGAAGTTTTGTGAAAGAAAGGCAGAAGTCATGATTGAGACAACACAGCAGAGGGCAAACACCTGAGAATGAGGAAGGGGAAGGAAAAATACCACAGAATGCTCACATACATTTAAGGTATTTAAAAAAAAATGAGAATTAAAAGCTTCACAGTAATTCACCCTGCCCAGATGAAAGATTTACATTTTAAAAATAAGTTGGTAAAGCTCTCTACAATAACTCCATGCCTCAGCATTTAACTTTGGCAATGTGCTCTCTCTCCCAGATAAAAGCAATATAAATAATTTCCTACAGTTGTTGGCAACAAATTGACTTGTTATTCTCTCAATTTAGTGGGAGTTTCAACACTTTTGCATAAACCCAAATCAAAACCTTGAAAGTTAGTGAAGGGCAAATTTGATGTATCAGTGGGATCACTTAATGGTTGTCATAAAGGAAAATCTTTGAACAGAAAAGAAATTAGGTTTAAGTTATATAAAAATTACTCTTTCTCTTGCTAAAATACAAATCCTGTTAGAATTTTGCATTACCGTGAATTTAAATTACCAGGATTAGATTAAAATGCATAGGGAGTTTTTCCACATCAAAGCACATTTTAATTGTTCCTTTTCAAATTTAAACAAAAAAACAACCAACCAACCAAACAAAAAAGAGATAAATTAGGTATTTTTCATTACAAAAGAAACAATTAGCAGCTACTTAGACTCAGTTTTGACCTCTCTGAAGACAAAAATACTGTTTTCTTAGAAACTGTGTGCATATTTTATGAAAGTGTAGAGGCTTTATAAAATGGATAAATTTAATACACACTAACAGCCTTAAAATAAATTTAGTAAGAATCTTTGTGTTTATTACTGCATAGATTACTTGTGACAGTAAGCAAGTTTTTAGATAAAAGAGCTTCCAGTGAGGGTTAAACGTAATTGGTTTTTGTTTGGTTTTTTATTGCAGAACCTTAGGAAGCTTGAAAAGATTGTTTTAGTCAATTTGCTGAAGCAGGCTTTCATTAGAGATATACTGAGCAGTGTTTTAATCAGTACATGAATCCACCAATTTTAGATAATTGGTGCTAATCATAATTTCTCAGTATAAAAGGACTTGAGCAAGGATTTTTGTCAACAGCATAATATGAGAAGGCACAAGGCCTTAGAGGTATGTTGGAAGCTCACCCTCACTTGTGAAATCTACCTGTTCACTGGGCTGAACTTGTGCTAGATATACCACAGGACATAAACTAATAAAAATTACATAACTCGAATTCTGAATCTTAGCCACCTTGAAATAAATCTGTTGCCCAGAAGTAGGCACCTGTCTGTATTTCTATAGAAAGAAATTGGGACAGGGAATGCCTCTACCCTTTTGTTTCACTGGCACAGCATGGTTCATGTTCAGGTAGCTATGCTTACTGCCTTCTTATCCAAAAAGGATCGATGCAGCTGATTTTGGATGCTCCTTGGTTCATCCTCATCCCTGAGCTGTGACAGCATTGTCTGGAAGAACACAGGTTTAGACTGGCCACAGATGTACCATGCACTCTGTTAGCAATTCAGCAATATATTTTGTGTTATAACACAGATGTGTCCATAGGCACCCTTTTCATAAAGGCTCAGTTGCCTCAAAAGTAGTGTGCAAGATACATGTCAGCTATCAAAAAAAAAAAAAAAACCAAAACCTGGAAACTGGTGAGAAACTGAGTTCTCTTCTGTCACGTAGTCATGAGGCATAAGGACTAGAAAGTCCTTGCTGTTTCAGGAAGAGTTGCCTATCTTATTTGAAGATATACTAATTATTTCTTAGAACATTTTATTGAAAAAGAAAAATGGTGGGTGCACCTCACAAAACTGAAATACACAGCTCTGCTTCTTTTAAAGAGTAGGTTTCCATCAAGTCATTCTGGAATGACGAACCAAAGAGGGTTGTCCTGTCTCTCTTTCACTGTAAGTGGTCAGTTGTGCAGGAAAAAGAATTAGTTGTGTCTGTGACACAGGAAAAAAAAATGTTTTGTTGCATAGTGGGACATTAAATTGCAATAGGACAGCTGTGAACTAACTGTTGTTGAACACAGACTTACCCTCCACTCATACTGTAGATCTTCTAAACTCAGAATGGGAGATTCAAAGCACACCTTGTACCTTCTTGCAGAGCTTGTTTGTAAGATTTGGGCTATAATTTTGTAAAAATGTTCCTGTCAGTACCCTCATTTGACCCAAACAATAAGCTTTTGGTTAGGATTTTTACCAGTGACTGAAATTACTCTGGGTTTGAATCCCTTCAAGGCTGAAGAGGGAATTCAACCTGTATCTTTTTCTTCAGGATAAGTGCTTTAAACCATAGCTTATGATATAAAAGGTGATAGTGCTGTATTTACGTTGTTTTAAATGAGATACCTGCAGTTTATTTTGCAGCCATCTTAATAATATGTCAGTTTGCTAACATTTTCTGCAATCTCTCTCTAGAAGAAATCTCATCAGACTTGGGTAAATAAATGCCTAATTACTAGGCATGTCCAGTCCAGGAAGATGGGTTATTGAAAGCAGGTCTTTGGGAATTAATATGCTGGAGTTTAAAATGCAAATAATCTTTCACCAGTAATTCATGCTGTCTGACAAGGAGCAGTGTTAGATGTATAATGTCGAAAAATGAATGCAAAATCATTAACAATGCAAAATCATGCAGATTTTGGCTATATAGTAATCTGCCTGAAATGGTATTCTCAGTGCTTAAAATTCTGGAGATTTGACGTTTTGTATTCCTTTTATGTATAGTCTTATACATTTTTCCTTTATTCTGAGTAAAACACCATTTTCCCCAAAATCAGCTTTTCTTCTGCAAGATGAAATAATCATCTCTCCACTGAAAAAAAGGCTGAACTGCTGTGGCCAAGAAAAACCTGGAATCAGAACAGAAGGACACTGTGGTATTTTCTGTCTTAAAATCTATGACACCTAATACTGTAACCGTGCATTGTATGATTCTAAACTACCTGAAATCCATGTGGGCTTAGTTAAATTAATACATAGGCTTTACACTGTATGTTGCCTTCCATTTTGCAAAGTTCAGATGGCAAAATATAACACGATGAAATGAAGACTTTATACAGCTCTGGCAACTTTATTAAAAACTCCCAATGGGGAAAAAAAAAAAAAGTTACAACTATGTACTGGCATCGAGAAAAACTGCATGTGAAGCAGTATGTGCTAATTTAATAACTAGCAAAAGTGGTAGCCAAGAGAACTAAATTCACCTGACAAAAGCACACGAAGCAGAGTGTGAAATCCAAGATGTGAAATAACTATGCTGACAAGCATTAAATTTAATTTAAATTAGCAGATTGCTATTTTTTATTATTATCATTATTATTCTTTTGGGCACATGGCATGTTTTAAACATCTTTTGACCTTTAAAAAATATCTCTAAAAAAACAGAGGGTACTTTGGTAGATACCATATATAAACCTTGGTAATTAGTATGATGTCAGACATATTTTCTAGACTTCCACCATTTTTATTCTGAGTTATAAGGCTCCATATCTGTAACACCCTTAACAAATCAAGTGCAAGTCATAATCAAAGTTTTGCAGTGTCTTTCTAATTGATAGTTAAGCATCATTTCTTCAAACTCACAGCTTGAAAGTATAAACATTAGCAAAACTGGACCATCTTGATAGATATGTTATCTAAGGACACACTGCTAAAGGTATTATATTTAGAGTACTTAAATATGAATTCTCATTATAAGTTCCAGCATTCATTCCAATATTTCAGTATTCCAGTATTTTATTCCAAAGTATAAATCCAGTCTCGAGATACACTGATTCAGTTCTGGAAACAGCAAAGAGGACCATAAACTACATTATTTGTTATTGTTGAGGAATTTAATATCTAACTGTCCTGGGTGGTGCAGAATACTGTCACAGAGCTAGAAACACACTTTATGTCTCTTCTACACCTTTACATCATGCTTCGTCCTTCAGTACTATTCTCTGAATAAAAAGAATCAATTTCACTAGGAAAGAAGATGGTCTACTTGCATTACCATCATTTTGCAGAACAACATAACCCTGATGACAGCCTCTTTTTTTAAAAGGTAATGACATCTATGTCAGGACATTATTTGAACAAATGGGTCTAAAAGATCATATGTATAAAATGTAATTCAATGTAGCAGAGTTCAAGTCATTGGAAACACCAAAACAGAGGACCCTGTAGAGACATCTATCAGGGCTGTTTCTACCCTGATGAAGTGAGAAGCTTTTCCATATCTTCTAATTGCTAATGTTGCTGCAGAATTGCTTTTAGTGCATCTCTCAGCACTTCTTTTTAATCTGCTTTTGTGCTTATTGGACTAGTATTGCTAATCCACTGCCATCTCCTCTGCTCACTCAGCCAGCTTTATTCTTACCACTCATCACCTGAATTTTGTGTAGACTCATCAGTATTGGAGAGTTTCTGAGACTGCCGTTGAGATAGAGCACAGGGCCTTTTTCTTGTGTACCTCCTTTACCTACATAAGTTTATATTAAGGGGGGGGCGGGGTATTGGCACATTCTAGTTAAACTACGTGATTTTTTTCTTTTTTTTTTCAGGAAAATTTCCTCTGTTGTGATGGGTTGTGGGGTTTTATTATCTTTAAAATACCAAGCAACAAAGGAAAAACTGTTATTGTTGTCTTCTCTCTCTTATATTGCATTGTCATCACTTATATTGCATATGGCAATGCAACATTATTTGCTTTGTGACAAAGTAATATTCCCCTGGCATCTATACAACTCTTGTACTTGAAAACTTGGATAATAATCCTGTGTCTGGCCTAGTGTAGTATGAGCATACCCAAGTCACTTCACTGCAGCTCCTCCTCCTGCAAAACTTGGAGAGGAACACATTTCTCCATTAATTCTTTTGATATTCAGGAGTACAATAAAGAATCTCTGCCACAGATGCTGAACAACTTCTGTGTCACTACTCTTCCTGGAATTAAACTAGCAAATCTTATTGATACTGATTGTTCCTAAAAGATAAACAGATATGCTATTCATCGTCCTTCAAGCAATGGTGAAGCTGTAATATGCTAAAGGGAACTTGAATTCAGCCTATTTGTATCAAATACCTGCCAGTAAATCAACCACAAATTATAATTCAAATCAATCACCAAGGTGCAGAGAAGTAAAGGAGTAAGATGCATTTTTTTTCAGTAAGATTAGGACAGGAATTATCACACTGCAATTTAGGCAGCTACAAATTTAAGACTTAATTTGGTCATGCAGTATTTCTCTCTAACAAAAAAGGGAGATACACAATTGCAAAGAACAAGTCATCTGCCTCAATCAGAGAGAAGAGACACTTCTGTCCCTATACTGACTAGAAGACTCTAAGTTAAACTGAATACCTATCTTTGAGGTGGCTCCATCATTTCCTTGGCATCACAATTTATTCCTAGTGATAGGACAGCACCTGTCAAACATGTAAATAGATGATCTGAATTTTCTATCACTCTCTCAAATATAGATCTCGTCAAAGTTTTAGGTGCCCTAATGAATATTTCCTAACTCCTGATCAGGGTCAATACTCTGAAACAAAATTCAGCTCAGTCTAATGTGCAGAGGTGTTTGTCATGGGTAACCTGATGAAGGGTTGGGCCAGATAGAAAGTCTCAGTGCTTGCTGCACCATGCCACACCACAGAGGAAGACAGTACCTGCTCTTTCCCTCCAAACACTGCCTTTACTCTGTGTTAAATGCCAGGGAAGCTTAAGATGTCTTAGAAAGTAATGGCAATAACTGTGGTTTTTTGTTTGAGATTAGGCACTGTGATTCTTTTTGTATGTGTGTGAGAGAGCTTTGTTTTCTTGCTCAGCATTAAATAGAGTATCTACTGATATTCCTAAAAGCTCTGAAAATGACGTGTGACAACCTTTATTTTCCTCTACTGGAACATTTGGTAGCTACTAATTGAACCTGGTTTGGGTTTTTTTTCACTTAAACCTTATCTTGACATTTACACTGTAAATGTGTTTTGCTGTTACAAATTCCAAAAACCTGAGAATCCACTCACCTCAGACAGTTGTCCAGAAGGTGATAAAAACTCAAAGTATGTGCTATCTTAACAGCATCAGCTCAAAATGAGAAATATAATCTGTGATCATTCACAGGCACTTCTTGTTAGGATGTAGGTCTGACAGGCTACTCTCTGAGTACCTTCTTCACTTTTCAGATATTCCCACAGGGAAAGCCAAAGAATATGCTATTTCCTTTACATCTCTGTGAAAAGTATTAATACTGGAAATGCATCTGCAGCTCACTTAGATATATACGTTTGTCCTGGTTGGAGTTAGAACAGAACTAATTCTGTTCAGTAATTTTAGTTTCCAGCTGAGTCTCTTCTAAGTAACTGCACTTTCTGAAGTTAATGTCATATTTTTTCAGACAATGTCTGCTTCAAGCAGTGATAATGTTTAAAGTTTATAATTACTGCCAGGGACTGATATGCAGAAAGGTTCTTGCTTACACTTGCTTCTAAAGAGACCAAAGTCCCTGCTAAATCTTGTGTGCCTCATTGGGGGTGCAGAAAGTAAAAGGTCACACCTGTGGGGAGAAGTAGACAGGACAGGTGACCCTAAACTGACCAGTGAGGTATTCCATCCCATATATGTCACATTCAGTATAAAGCTGAGGGGTCATAAGAGCCAAGTTACCTATTTCAATGGCCAGTCTTCAAGGAAGACTTTGTCCATTCTACCTTTGATCCCAATCTGTGTGTTCCTGAATCCAGTTCCAGAATCTGGTTCCCATCTGCTACTGAGTCCAGTCTCGGACTCCCCCAGTGCCTGCTCCACAGCATCAGTGCTGCTGCTGATGTAATTGCTATCAGGGGGGTTGAGTTCGATATTGATTAATATATATTTGTTTACATATAATTTTATTATTATTATTTTCATTAAAGCAGCTTTAGTTTTCCTTTCCAATCCGTAAGTCTCTCTCCCTTATTCCCTTTCTCTTCCTCTTTGGGAAGAGAGATGGGTTAATAGAGAGCATCTGTTATTCCTTAATTAGGTGGCCCAGCCCTAACCCATGACAAAAATACACATGTACCAGATAGCTTTTTTCTTTTCCTGCAGATATTTTTTTTGCATTTATTTTCTCAAGAATTTGTTTTCCCTGTGTGAAATGAGGTGAAATGATGCATGAGTGATCATACAGAGAGAGGTACTAAGATTTGAAGTAGGAAGTATGTATTTATCAACAAAATAATTCAGAATAAAAAATATTTACTGTATCCTGTGTTGCTGTGAGTGAGGGACTTACAGAAGCAGATTCAGGGGATTAAAATATAATAGAGTTATTTGTATTTATTTAGGTGGGCTGATGAAAGGGATAATGTGCATTACCTTGATGGACTAGCAGTTGCTTTAGCAGATCTGATGAGTCATTTGTGTGGTACCATGTTGAGTCACTATGTATTGTTGGCTGCCACTGCAGTCACAGAAAGACTTATTGAAAAGAAGTAGATTATGTAAGAAAAGTAGCTAAATCCCCATTAGAATTCTGCCTGAGACAGAATAAATTCAGCCTGTGTGCTCAGCATTAGGAAAAGTCATAAGTAACTGACAGCCTGAGTGTATAATGCAATATTTGGGGTGCCTCAGGGCTCCCCTGTTGGGGATAAAACTTTTGTAGAGAGCTCAGCTGCTCTGCATGAAGTACAAGTTGGCCAGCACTATCAGAGCAGTGGAAGCTGCTCTCTTATAAATCGACTCTGCAATATACACAGCACAGCAGGGTCACAAGAAGGAATTATGTTCACTTGTAACACCAAGTGAACAAAATACAGCAAACAGGACAATCTATGGTATGTCTTATAGCCCAGTTTAATGCACTACTAAATTGTAGGCAGATTTTGTTTTATCATTAAAGGTGGATTATTGGTTAACTGAGATGTCAACATAAAGTCCAGCGACTGAATTTAGACTCATCTGCAGTTTCAACAGAGTCACAGAGGAAAACAAAATCTATTAAAACTGTAGGCATACTTGAAGCCTTTTATTCCAGGAAATCAATGATTCCTGTTGAATTCAAATATTTTTTATTATCCTTTGAGTAAAGATTTGGTACAAAATTAAGTAGATTTTTCAGTGATGACTCAATTTCTATGCCAGTAAATTTGCATTGTGTCAGTGAAGTCTGTGTAGTCAAGATAATTTGCCTGATCTCAGGACAAGAGTCCCAGTCAATATTAAATTCCAGGCTCTTTTTTTGGGTAATACAATAAACTATTTCAGTGTAGACAGCACCTGATTCTTTAATGTAACCTCAGGTCAGCAGAGCCTCTTCTATTCTTTGGTTCCAAAATAACTTTGCACAGGTTCTCGGAATAAAATCTTTAAAATCCTAATAAAATTCATTGCGAGCAGCAGAGCTTTGACTGAGTTAGAATTTAGAATGTTGCATTTAACATATATGTTTATCCCCTACATTCTTTTACTTTAATTTTTTTAGATATTGACTTACTGTTCCTTGACTGTTGAACAGAACTAGCCCAAAGGTTTTGTACATTGGGAAAAATTAATTAGATTATTCTGGCTTCTCTACTCAGTGAACTCAGTTGTTATGACAACCAAAGTCTTACCACCTTTTTAACATCAGTCCTTTTGATTTCTGCAATAGAAAAATCCACTAAAACTGTAAAAAAAAACCCCTACTATTTCAAATATTTAAAGCCAATAATGACTCTGATAAATAACTTTCTTAAAGTCTTCTGAGAGTCAAAAATTTCTTCCAAGAGCTACTGAAGACTCAGTGAAAAAGTATCTGCAATTCTTTGGTTGTCCTACATGCTCACTGATCAAGGAATCCTTCAGATGTTTCATCTAATATAAATAATTACTGTAGTTCTGAAGTCAGAAGATGACATGCAATAGACTCCAATTTGGCAAAGAGGAGTTTTAATTATTATTTTATTGCAGTCAGGAATACAGGTAATGAGGTATTTTTCTGTCGGGGGGGATGACACACGATGCTTGTGTTTTATTTATATCTTCTCCTGGGTGGGGAAACTTTTGGTTTACTTCTAGCTCTTTCATTTTCTTGCCATCATTTAAAAAAAAGAAAAGAAAAGTTTAGCTTGGTAAGTATTTGAAGCATTCTCCTTTGTGATGATTTTGGTTGGGATAGAGTCAATTTTCTTCATAGTAGCTAATATGGGGCTATGTTTTGGATTTGTGCTGGAAACAGTGTTGGTAATACTGTTGGGTGTTTTTGTTATTGCTGAGCAGCACTTACACAGGGTCAATGTCTTTTCTGCTCCTCACACCATCCCACAATGCGTAGGCTGGGGGTGCACAAGAAGTTTGGAGGGAACACAGACAGGACAGCTGACCCCAAAAGGATATATGATATCATGCTCAGCATATAAAGCTGGGGAAGAAGTTGGGAGATGTTAAGAAGAATGGCATTTGTCTTCCCAAGTCACCATGACATGTCATGAAGCCCTGCTTTCATGGCGATGGCCAAACTCCTTCCTGCTGATGGGAAGCAATGAATGAATTCCTTGTTTTGCCTTGCTTGCATGCATGGCTTTTGCTTCACCTATTAAACTGTCATTATATCAACCCATGAGTTTTCTCACTTTAACTTTTCTGATTCTCTCCCTTATCTGTCTAGGGGGCAGTGAGCAAATGGATGTGTGGGCCTTAGCTGATGCTTGGGCATCAACTTGGGATGATGACATCCTTTAGGAATATTATACAATATGTTTTTTCACTGAAAGAGGATAAAACTGTTTATATGACAAAGGGTACAAAACTTGCTAGGAAAAAAAAAAAAAAAAGCTTTGTGTAAGATTTTGTAGATTTGTTAGGTCCAGAAAAAGTGAAAGCAAGTTAGATTTGGCATCCTTCTACTCATCTCCAGTAGCCCCATGAAGTGTAAAACAAAATTTGATGATTCAATACTTGCAGTGTTTCTGTTTCTTCTTGATTATCTTATGATGCAAAACTTGAATAACAAAGAAAATCAGAAAATAATTGAACTTAAGTCAAAGTGCTGTCAGAAGGCACAATCTCTCATAAACACTTCTCTAGAGGTAGTGAGGGCCAGGTCGCACATGAAATAACATGAGACCAGACCTGGAAAGGGGGTGACAAATATAAATTCTGTTACATGGCACTGCCTGCACAGAAAGTATGAGTGTGATAAAGACACATGTAAGACTTGTGTGGGTGAGGAAGGACAAGGATGATGGAGCCAGCAAACAGCAAAACAGAAACAATTCCAGTCTGATTTCTGCTGTTCATGTTTACTGGGATTCCACCTGCCATTCCCCAGACCCTTCCTGTCTAAAGCCATAAATTCCTTTGCCTAATAAATAGGAAGTCACTGTTGGAAAAGAATGACAACCACAGGGAACTGCAAGATTCCCTCATAAATTTAGTGTTGTATTTATGTCACAGTTTGCTTCATTGTGTTCTGGGCCATGATCAATAAGCTGAAAGGCTTTTATAGACAGGACACTGTATATATGCCTGTTAAAATGTTTGCTGTTAACTGTTTGAGAATGGAAAACTATACTTAGCATCCAGCTCTTAGGAGAGAGCATCCTGAGTGTACTGGGTAATGGGTTTTTTATTCTCATTGAAGACCTCTTGAGAGCTTGCAACTCTATACCTAGTAGAGCCCACCTCTGTCTAGTTACAATGAAAAATCTCAGGAGTAAAGAATGCGTTTTTATTATATGGAAAATGGACTCAAAAAGTAGTTTTCTTAGGCAACAGAAGTTATCTGTCAGCAGCACCACTGTATTTGTAGGTTGAAGGAAAATCCTCCTTCAGCTTTCTCTTCCTTACTATCTTAGCACTCACATTTAAGCCCATCATGCATATTAACAGTCTCATGCTGCCTACCACACTCTGCCTTGGCCTTTCTCTCTTATTCTGAGAAAATGTGGATCTTGGACCTGTATGGATTGATGCATTAGGTACTGTAGGAAGACCGTGTTAGGAAGTTGGGACTACTGCTCCATGTAGCAGGGAGCTACCCCAGTTGTCTGATCAATTACTGTCTGTTCAACATCATCCTCAGGGCTGGTAGCTGTGTCCAGTCCCTGGTATAATTAATTGTCTCTGTATAAGAATCTGGATAACTCTGAAATGGTGCTTAAGTCTCATTTTAGGTGCCTGTGAATTTATGCTTTATGTCTGGGAGCCTGGTTCAGTTGACAAATTAACCAGTGAATATGTTATAGTTTGGCATTAATTGTTTGTTTCCTGATTTTTGTTCCTGTGTATGGATAAGGAGTGTTCAGGGAAAATTCCTAAAGAGGTGTTTAGGGGCAAATATAGTTTTGTACTCAGTAACATCAGTCATTCCATTTTCAGTCTGGCATCAGGCACATGCCAAGGCATAAGAAGAGCAATGGAGGATTCCCACAGAATCGTCATCTGAGTTAACAGATTTCCTTCTACAGTTTGGTCAAAAACCTGCAACACTGGTCTATTATCTGTATAAGTTTTCCAATCCACACACACAGAACTTCAGCTGCGTGACTTACATATTAGATCAAATTTTTTTTCCAGTGCTGACCTGGAGGTACTGAGGATAAAGATATGACCAGAAGATTTTGCAGTCTTTATAAGGCACTTGCACACCTTTTCCTCTGTTTTATTTTTATGAGTAAAGATAATGATTTTTAATAAAATATTAACTTATTGAAGATGTGATGAAGTAATTTTAAAAATAATAAGCTAGGATATTTATAGGCTCTACTGAGTATATTCTGAATTGGAAACAATTAAGCTTTTTAACAGTTTCTGAATACGTTGAGAAATTCCTCAGAATCTTCTGCCATTTTGTTGACTACAACCACTTGGCCAAACATACAGACAAATGGATAGGCTTTGAAATATCTTCAAGAAGCATCTCATGATTATTCCCACAAACAACAGAAAAAAATAATTGTATTTGAAATAGTTTACCATTTTATGATTTCATTCTCCTTCTCACAGTCCTAGCATCATCAAGATGAATGAAAAAAATTCTGGACTGTGCCCTTGTCTATCAGTCTTGACTCTCTCGTCTATTCATTGAACTTTGAATGGTTTCCTCTACTGTGTTTTAATCAGAGCATGCACAGAGAATACAGTTGTTTATTCCCTTCAGTCATCCTTCATGTCATCTTTTTTTTGCCTCCTATACACAGTTTCTTAAGCTGAAGACTGTGATATTCAGTGAACGACCTCACTCATTTGCTGACAGACACATCAGACTCACTGCAATCCTTCCAAATGCACTTCTCCTTCATTTGTATGCACCACAGCCATCCCTTTCTCTGCAGACCAGATCAATCTCAGTATTAGGTAGATTTTATTGCTGTCAGTAAGCTTTCAGCTTTTTCCTCACATTGCTGTAGCACAAGGCTATGTATTGAAGAGTAGATGAGCATGACATTTCATTTCACACATTCAATACACCAAAAAGGAATTTCGCTCAAAGAAAAAGTGATTCTGATAGAATATTGTGTAGTTGATAGGAAACCACTCTTCCCTCTTCTTTGTCCTCTAGTTAAAATGGAAGGTTGTCCTTAAGTATAGGTATCATCACCCAAGAACTTATTTAATATTTAGCCATGAGCAACTTGCAAATATTATAAAGTCCTGTAGACAACATATGGTAAAGCAATGGAAAAAATGGGGAAATACAGTCAAGTTTTCAGAGTTCTGATCCTAGCTGTGACTCACTCTATGAGTGTGACTTTGTCACACAGTATTTCTTTCTCTTCACCTTTAAAACAAGGAAGAACCTTGTAAGCCTTTTATTGTTTTTTGTTGAAAGTTTGACATATATGTTTTAAGATCAATGAAGTTTTAAAAAATAAAATCTGTATAAACTTACTTAATTTGTCTTCCCAGCAAAGATGCATAAACACTTTCAGCTTTGAGTATTCTGCTGCATAATACTTGGAGTACGTGATGCAAGACAAAAATTTCAAAAGAAACTTCAGATTTAATTAATTCTTTTTTTAAAAATAAACTTCACATCTATTGAAGAGTTTTATACTAGATAGTAATCCTCAGTAGCTTAATAATGTCCTAGTGGTTGCTGAATTTCTTTTATCTAATGAAAATCTTCCACCCCTAAAATAAAAATCTAATCATTAGTAGTCTCAACTATGTATATAGGTTAAAGTAAATAAATAAATAAATATGACAAAACGTAGAGAAAGAGCAGTGAGAAGATTTGTCCAAGGTAATATATAGACTCCATGATTTCTGGTATGGTTAAAAAAAGGATGTGGTCAGAACTGAGAGAGGGACTTATTTTAGAGATATTCTCTGAAAAGCAAGATCTTTCCATGTTTCACTGTCTTGCAGCATTTGTAGTGCCTTAATTTGCTCACTTGGCTTTACCATTATGTTCTTTTTTTTCAAAATAAGTTAGAAAGAAAAAGTGACATGCCTGCAGCCTCTCAGAAAATGTCTGGCTGTATCTCTTGAAATTGTGTATAATCTTTGTTTATGTGAGTGACACAATTGCTTCTTTCAATGTGCCCATTTGGATGTGTAAGAATTACAGTATCTGGCACTAAATTTTACATGCTCACTTATTTCTCGTTACTGTGCATCGATATGAAACACAACCAGAAATGTAGGACAAATCATGATCTCCTGTGGACTGGGAAGAGTAAATGTACAGTTAAAATTATCCTGAAAGTCAGAGGACAGCAATATGAGGTTAATGAAAGACTGTGATGGACAGAGTCCCTACTCTTATGTAACTGATGCTGCTCTTTGGAGGTTTGCTTCTTTATATAGTGATTAATATTATTTAATGCCATTTAATTACATTTCTTATCAGGAGTGTTATTAGGCAGAGAGAGCATCTATCTCCATTCAGTGTCAATAGAGGAACACTGTCTTCTGTTGGGGGCAGGGGTGGAGTTGGGGGATTTTTCCCTTCCCCTTTCAGCTAATAAAAAAACATGCAAAAATGGAAGCTGTAGACATTAGGAAATGCAGTTTTTGAGGAAATTTTGGTAATTTTGGCCAGATTTTGGGTTTTTGCTGGCTTTTTACGGATTAAAATTTTATCTAAGAACAGATGCCTGGGCACTAGGCATTTATTTTTTAATTACACATACCTATTTCCTTGAAGAAAGACCTTCTCGTTCAACAGCTTATGGTTGCTGTTTTTCATTTTTTCCCAGTAAGAGATTCACAAAAGCACTCAAAACAGTCTTATGTCTATTAAATCTGCAGCACTTTGCAAAAGCCTGGCTTCACTGTCAGTGTTTCGAGATGAATTCTCAATTCTCAGCCCTGAGCTGGAATGTCAGAGATTGTGATTTGCTCTTTAGATTGATGATTACTGGAAGGCACGGAAATCTGACCAGTCATTATCTGAATTTAATTACTTTCATCTGTGCTGAACTCTGACAGATAAAGGAGGATTGTTTTATTGCAGATTTTTTTTAATGTTGATATTATGACCCATGATAATAAAGCTGCTCTTAGCAGATAGAAAAAGATGTCAGAAAGAAAGCAACAAATTAATTTAAAAGAAAATAGCAAGTTAAGACAACCTCTGAGTTAAGGTTCTGCATAGGTCTGTCAGAATAATGGGAAAGCATTGTTTACTTTCCACAGTACACAGTTGCAGCAATAATGACAAACTAGAGGAAGGTCAGTCTGCTGAACTGTTATTCACATTTGTTACTTCTTATTTGTGTGAGAGTTTCCATCCAAATGAACAGGAAACATCCTGAGTTACCCATTGCAAACATTTAATAATAGTGCTTGAGATTTGACTTGAGCTTTGCTTTTCCTTCTTTCCCAAACATTCAGCTCTTACTTGGATTTCACTCAGAGCATGATCCTTTGAAACTATTGATGCTGAATGCCTTCTCCTTTTAAACCATGGCTACGGGGTACGTGAGTATTTGCCTAAGCTATTACACAAATACACGTAGGATACTTTCACTTTGCTTTCAGTTTAAGTGTACATAACACATTTGGCTTATATGAGCCATTTCAAATAAACCAGAAAAAATGATGGACTTGCAATTGTCAATAAAACCATTTGCTTCCGGGGAATTACTCACTGAAGTGGGATGTGTTTTGGATTCCACTGAAGTTTTCAACAGGAAGTTATGAGCAGTTTCTCTTTCACTGAAAGAGAGTTCCTGATACTCACCAGTCCCTAAGTTGCACATATTAAACTTGTGTTTTGAAGCACTTTGAAGCTGCAGTGCTACTTTGACAAAAACACATACTGGATATCAATAAGTTATGCCAGTTATTAGCGTGGTTTAAATTTTTAACATATACCAGTTGCGGAGCAACTGGGGGTGGGCAGATGGTTTATAGTTTCCAGAAACTTCCAGTATTGTGGAAGGAAAAGGAAGGTTTGTAATATGAAAAATTCAGTCTACATAAATAAATAAATAAATAAACAAATAAACAAATAAATAGAAAAACCCAACCAAAACCAAACAACCACAAACAACTTGTTATTGTTGCTGCTATGGAAACTGAACAAAGAACAATAACTACTTGTCAATTCCTTCTGGCTTCTACAGTGAATAAGCCTAAAATGCGGAGATCTCAAGGACAAGAATTGCTGACAATAAATAAATATTTTGCTATTCTGGGATTTACCAGCACTGGAGTTGTTTAGTTTCTAAATCTTTGTGGATTTATTTATTTATTATGAAGGGCAAAGTATTTTATGTACATAAAGCACACTTTTATGAAAAAGCAATTAACTTTACATGGGGAAATCGATTCAACAATCAATCTCATTCTGAAATTAGGAATTTAATCACTGTGTTTTATTTACATCTATAAAGGACAATGCATTTATAAAAAGAAGAAACTTCCTAAATTTACAGGTGAGCCCAGCCCTGCACAGCAACTGATAACTTATGAGGAATGAAACATCACTGTTAAATGTTTATTGCCACACAGTTATAATATGCTCATTGCAGTTGTATCTGTGTAATATATCAGACTCCCTTGCTTCTGAATCATGTATGTTTGTTTCATGTCTGAAAGGAAGAAGCAGACAATGTATTTCTGCCCAGTAATAATTAAGTCATGCAGTATTTTTTTAATAACCTGCACTTTGGAATTCATCTGGAAATAAAGGTGCTGGTATTTTAGGGCATAGAGTATAACTTTCACTAAGGTTTCACCATGTTTTTCCACTCAGAAAACAGTAACTTAATCTTAAAGTTACTGTAATGAAATGGCAACATTCATCACTCAGTTTGGAACAGTTTGTTAGATGTGAAAATTTAGAATAGTGTAGGCAAATTTAACCACAGAAAGCTTGCATCTGTGGAGAAAAAGTATCTAGAGTCCTCTGGCAACTAAGAGGTGAGAGAAGTTGCTTCTGTTCTCCTTAGACTGGATTTACAGTGGGCATTCTTGTTGAAAAACCTCCCTTCAGAGATAGACATCTTCCCTTATTCAAATCCTTAAAATGCTCTCTACTGTCAACCAGCATCAACTTCATCTTATCCAGTCTGTGTTTGAGACACACGGTATTCTTCCAAGTAATTCTGTCTGCCAGTTGTTAAGTATCCTCCTGTGTGCAAGAAAAACAAATACAATTTAAATAACTCTCAACTATAATTTATCTTATATCTCAGGGACACAAATATTCTCACTGTGGATTGGAAAGGGAAATGAAAAATGATGGTGTAAAATGGGTGCTGAACCTGAGGGACCCCTTAGTTATGAACTCTAAGAAATATTAAATGGTTGTCCAATGCCATTTTTTATTGATCTCTCCAAGCAGAAAAGGTTTTTTTAAAAAATCAGGACTTGAATTCTGAACAACTTGAATAAAAATTAATCATGGAAATCACAGATGATAGAAGAGGCAACTCACCATCAACAAGAAAAAAGGGCTTGTGACTTCCCTACAGTATTATTTCTAAATTGTCTTGCAAGTGTACCTCAGACATAACAAATCTGATAATCTGGAGGAGGAAATGCTATCAATCAAAACAGAAGCAGCTATAAATACCAAACACCTCAAAATTAACACTTAAATTCCCAATCATTTCCAATCCAATTAGGCTCTTTCCTACTGAAGAGTTTCATAAATTCACTAAACCCAGCCATTTAAAGGGCTCTCCACAGTTTCTAGTACAGCCTTTTTAATGCAAGACTTTCCTGAATGTAATATAAATGCAATATAGAATCATCAGGTGTTATCCTGTGCTTTTATGATGTACATATTTTTAAGATAGATAGTTCTAAGGTATTTTCCTCTCAGGAGTGCATAATTCTGGAAATTCCATGCTGTTACAACCTATAGTATCAGAAGGCTGTGCTTTGAATTAAAAGGAGTTTCCAAATGTAATTTACTTCATCATTTTCCCAGTACAGCAGTGAAGGCAAATGACACATCTGAATGGTGTTTTTCACCTTGCAATCCGGTTATGACATAAATCTGCCTCTCACTTGTAACTCTGTGCATAGACAGCAGTCAGTCAGTTAAATGTGGGAATTTAAATTGTCTGTAAAATCATATCATTGTAACATTGCAGAACTGCAGATTTCATTCAAACCATGAATTTCAAATCAAATAACAGCCTAATTACCTTATTATTTTACTATACCTACAAAGCCAATATAGTATCTATCTGAGATATATAAAGTTATATTTTAAACAAATTCACTCATACACCTTGTCTTCATTTTCATTTTCTTAGTAAATTCGGTTCATTCATCCTATTTTGACATGATAGTAACAGAATACACAAATATATTGTAATTAATGACAGATATATGTAACATATTGGGTCAGTCCAAAGAAGCAGCATGATATTACTGATCATGAGTGGATGTGCACTAGATAAAGATTCTTTCTTAGCTCTACTTGAATAAATAAGGCTACTCTTAAAATACCCAATCTTTTATTTATGAGGTAAGTAGGGTTAGTGAAGGGGGAATCTGCATTCAGAAGAGATATTTGCAACCCAGATCAACTTTGTTTTATTATGACATGAGTAGAAGGCAACTGATAAACTTGTCAGTCCTACACATAACTCCAATAAATTTGTCTATCATTCTATCAAGACATCATAATTTTGTCTACTGCAGAACATGTTCACCATATGGCAGTAGCTCACTCCAACACTTTCAAATTTACAGGTAGTTTTTTGGCTGTATGAACCTGAGGGTTAAATGCTTGTTATTTTTAGACAAGCCAATATTACACCCTATATTTTTAGAAGTTTGCAGAATAAAGACATCAGGAATGTTGGTCTGGAGGAAGTGATTTCCCTTAGGCCAGTTTTGCTTTAAAAGCATTTCAGAGCTTCAAGTATTGTCACGTCTTACACTGGGAAACTTGTGGTTTTGAAGGTAGTACTAGACTTCCTTACTGAAATGATATATTAAATTCACATAAAAACTAATAAGAAAGTAAAAAGAAAAAATAAGTGATACATTATCTCAGAAGAAACAAACAAACAAAAAAACAACCAAACCAAAACCAATCAACCAAAAAATAGTATTATCTTAAATATCGGTATTCATTTTTGCTTTTTTAAGTATTTAATAGCATTGTTACATTACCTCAAACATCTTTATTTTCTTTTTCTAGCCACTAGCTAACTTGGTCTGAATTTTATAATGTTTGAATTGTTCATATCTTCAAGCTTTATGCTTAATGAATGATATTTCTAGAGACCAGATATATGTTTGTCATCTAGTAGTCAGAGCAGGATTTAGTTTGATGCTAAAAAATCTGCAACTGGGTGTTTGTATACAGTCACTGTGAGCAGATATAGCATGGTCTTCTGTGGCAGTCAGAGGCTATGTCAGATCTCCTGGTGCATCTAAATTCAAAATCTAAGAGTAGGTAACAACATTCCATAATATTCCTCATTTCAGTCCACCATGAGTAAAGCTGTTCTGTAAAATGGGTTTAAGATTATGGAAACATCCTGCACAAGTTGATGACAGCAGTTTCTTCTTGACTTTTCCTTCCTGAAATTTCAAACTTCTTTTGAATAAGATGTTTGATAAATGTGAATCACTTTCTTTCCATTTCTGTTGTCCTAACAAAGTTATATTCTTTAAATTTATCTTTCCTCTAAGGACAGAAGCTTCAACATTCTGGTGCTTACTGTAGAAAGAGGATTCCAGTTAAATGTTCTTTAAAGCCGTGGATTTCATGTTCAACGGTACCAAAATCTGTGTGAAACAGTCTTTGAAAAAAAGCATGCTGCTTTGTTATCCCTCACACTCCCAACTCTTCTCCATGTCTGTGTCTAGTACTAGCACACTGAACAGGGAATGGGCCTGAGGTCTGCCACGTGATCATCCATGCTCTTATTACAGAATCATAGAATGGGTTGGAGAGAACCTTAAAAACCATTTAGATCTAACCAATTACAATTACATTGTTATGTAATCTGATGGCATGATTTTGGCTTCAGATTACTAATGCTCTCTCAGATAGTGCCTGGTCATGCTTCACAGTTAGCACCTGTCAGAAGCAGAAGCAATACAAAGTTCAGATTTGAACCCTCTGTTTTATGAGAACATGGAAGACAAGCTGTAAGATGCAGACCGTGTCATGATCAAGAATGTGCCTATTTTATTCATGTAGGCATAGCAAAAAAGGAGGGAAGATCTACTGTTGGAAATGTCTTTATCAAAGACTAACATTCACTAGACAAAAAATGTACTTCTGTTACAAGACTCTCAAGTATTTCATTAACAGGAGTCTGATATTATGTGAGATGAAACTGAATAGCATTACATCAGCTTCTGCTCTCATGCCACATTCCATCACTGAGACCCGAAAAGATATGAGAAATAATTGGAGCTACTTCTTGGTAGGATCAGAAGATATTTGTTCCTCTGTGTATATCTGAAGGCAAAAAGAACACAATGGCATAACGGCTATGTGTGCTGTTAGAGGACTGATTTGTCAATTCAAACTGGTAAAAGAGCAAAGTCAAGACAACAAAAGGGTATTGTGTTTTAAGTAATCATCAGGTTATTACTTGTGAGTTTAGTTTGTGTTTTTCTTTTTCTTTTAGCTCTTCCTAGGTACTAATCCTTCAGCTATATTTCTTTTTTTCTTTTTCCTTCTTCTACCTGTCGATTTCATCTTCTTTATCTTTTAGAGGTGCTGTGGTTTAACCTCTGCTGGCAGCTAAACACCATGCAGCTTCTTACCCACCTCTTCTCCCCCTGTCCCTCCATGCCCCACCACCCTCCTGTGGGACAGGAAGAATAAGGAGGAAGAAAAAAAATGTTGAGATAAGGACAGTTTAATAAAACAACACAAAGAGAGAACAAAGAGTACTAGTGAAATTACAAACAAAGCAAGTAATAGACACAAGGAAGGCTCTAACTGTGCCCAGCATGCCAACTGTCCCTGCTCTGGTCACACCAAAGTTACACACTGAAGCAAGGTGAAGACAGACAGCCCCACTCTGTGCCAGACCTACCCTTCTATAGGGTCATGACTCAGTATAATATCAAATATGCCACTATCTGGTTCAGTTGATTATCTTGGCTATGGCCCCTCCCAGCTGCAGCCCTTGCCAACTGCTTGGGCCAGCAGTTCTTTGTGATAATTAACCTGAACTACACTCAGGATAGGAGGGAAGTTATGAAATAGCTGGCCTTTTATTGGCAAGCATGAAAGATTAATATTTCATCACCAGTATTCACTGGACTATTCAGATAACAATTCATTCTGAACATAACACCCTGTGAGGAGATTTACTGCAAACTACTGCACTCTGCACAAAGCAACAAATTACAATAAGATACTGGGGGTCAAAGATAATGCTCAGCGCTCTGCAGCCAATACATAAGGGTCAGGTAGATAAGTGGAAGGCAGATTGTTTTCCATAATATTGATAATTTCTATTTCATTTGGTGTTTTATCCCTGCTGAATTATACACTTCATCTAAATCAAGTAAAATCTAAGAAATGTTTTGTTAAGTAAAATTTTAAAATATAAATAATAATTAAAATAATTTCTATGCAAAATAGTGGGCAATTTCTAGTCTGTCTTGGATAATAGTAATGCAAGTAGCAGCCCTGAAAAGATCTCTCTAAATTGTCTTCTGCTCAAAGTGCAAGCAGTCACAATGTCAGCACACTTTACTTGCAGATTCCTCACTCAGATCTTAGTGCTGTTTAATAGTATTCAGCTCCAGAAAGGGTCAAAGCACTGTATCACCATCCATTTCATTTCACTAGGTTACTCAAGGCTGCTGTTGTATGAGATCTGCTTCCCCTGAATCCCCTTTGACCTAGTAAATCCAACCTACATATACCATATATAAAATCCAGTTACAGTGTGGAGGGTAAATGGATTTGCATACTAAAGCACTTCAATCACAGATATATGCACTTTTATTAATTACATGACTTACCTGTGCTGTGGTGGAGCTGGTGCAGTGAGGAAGAGGAGCCAGCTGGTTTAACATAGAGGATCCTACACAACCTCCTTGTTCCACATGAGAGATGATGCAGTCCTGCATGAAGGCTTGGCAGTCAGCATAGTGGTTCCTGCTCTGTTATGCATAGTCCTGTGGTGCAGGGTTGTGAGGATTACCTGGATTCCTTTCTGTTCTATGGGTTCTCCAAAGGATGGAGAGATAGCCCTGCATCCTGGTAGATGGTTGGGGGACTTCCCTGTCTGGAGATGTTTTTTAGTCACTGTTGTTTATCCCAGTACTCTTCAATGTCCTGAGCTGTAGAACTGGCTAAAGAACGTCTTGCTGGTGATCAGATCATTTGGTTTTGATTTGCTTTTGGTTTCTGATTTGCTTCACTGTTGCGGTGCTTATGATCTGCTTCTTCTGGACACTTCAGGTGAGACTTCTTGAAGGTCTGTAAGTTGTTTTCATAATTTGGCTATCTATTTTTTTGAGCACACCAAAACTATCATGTTGTCTGAGACAGGGGGTTGATCATGTTTTCAGCTACTTCTGCTAGAGCAGGAGTTCATTAAAGTGTACATTGGAACAACCATATTACAAGCCGGATCCATTTGGAACAGTAGTGACTCCTGGATCTCAAGGAAAGAACATCTGAAAACACAGATAATCCAAAAAGGCAGAAAATCTTGACAGTTCAGTTTCTGTATTCTCATACTTTAATCTTGATGAAAATGCTTAGACACCTGATTTGTGTAGAAGGAGTTTCTCATGGACTGCAATTCAACACATATTTTAACTGTGTTCTAGAAGGGGATTCAGAAATTCAGCCTGGACTATATTAAACTATATGTTTTCACTCTGTGCTTCACTTTCAAATTCTAATGCCTTAAGTAGAAAGAATTGTAACCAAGGAAACATGAAGTGGTATTTTTCTTATTATTCACTAAGCTTGACACAAACTACAGAAAGCATCTATCCATTAGCACTCTGAAGCTAGAATGTTGTCCTACTTCCTTTCCTATAATTTTGTTTTGTCTTTGATAAATGACTTATAGCTTAAATGTCAGATATCAGAGATATAGAGACCATAGCAGAAGACATGTATTTAAAAATAAATTTTTTTTTCCTTGGCTTATATGAAGAAAGATTTATGATTCCTGCTTCCTCCATAGATCAAATGTTTCTTGCAGAACTCTAGTATATTACCCATCAGTTCCCTCAGCAAAGGGTGTTAACTGGGGGTCAGTGATTCCAGAATGTTATGATTATCTCTGGGTTTTAATTATTAACAGTTTTGACAGCTTTCAGACATAGCTAATTCTAAGAAAGTGCTGATAAGAATAATGAGGATGTTATGATGAATGCACATAAGCAGGACTAAGAAGACCAGAGTTAATCCTATTGATTTGCTATGAAATTCACTGTTATCTTTAAAGTAGTGTTCAAGATTTCTCAGGTTTAGCTAGACCATAGCCAGGCTGAGTATTGAAGAAAGTATGAAGATGGAATTTTGGTGAAGGAGAGGTGATTAGAAATAATTAATTAATACCAAGTGAACACTTTTTCTTCTTCAGCAGAAGTAAAAATTACATTCTGCATGACTTACAACATTGAATTTTCCAGTGTTTCTGGTTATGTTTTGTGAGTTTTTTTCTTTCCCTGTCCACAGCCATCTGAATGGTATCAAATATACTATTCTGCAGAAACTAGGAGGGTTATCCATATGTTGCTACTGATAATAGCTATGACATCTGGGTTGCAGACAGGTCATCCAACTGCCACTTGCAATAAAGCCTTTCTCTGAAATTTGTTAAAAATTTTAGAATAAAATCAAGCTGTTGTACTATAAAGATACAAACAACAATCAAGCTATTCAGTACCTTTTACTACAAGTATATGATTTATTATATCTGTCATAGTACCAAAGCAATTGGTGATTATTAGAAAAAGGGGGAAGCTAGACTTGGTGCACATAAAAATTCAGATTGGTTTTCTGGTATTGCTATACTAGATTGGCAATATTATATGATTTATGAACTGTTAATTAAATCTCTCTTCTCGATGTCAGAGTAAGTATGTGAGTATAAATATCTTCATCTACATTGATAGCAGATAGCCAAGCAATAACTTATCTGATGACTGTACATGGCATATTGATGAAGAACTAGACTCTAAACTCTAAATATAACAATGAAGGACAAAGAATACATTCCCACTTGTCAGCTATTCCTAAATAAAATTAAGTATTAGATCTATTAAGATAGAACCACCTAAGATGATTTCTAGGATAATATAAATTTCTTGATTCTAATAGGCTGCTGAAGTTGTCAAAGGTAATTTTCTTATTTGCTAATAAGAAATAATAATAATAAAAAAACTATATTCTTGAAAATTAATCATTGTGATGAATCCAAAGCAATTACTCCAACAGATAATAATCCGCTGCATATTAGTACATGTTTTTTTCAAGCATCTGGATGTGGGTATTACATCTCTAACAGCTGTTAGTGATTCCCTGCTGTATTCCTGTATTTTTGTTATTTTAGTCCAGGTATCTCTTGAATATTAGAATTATTTTAATACATAGAGTTACTAAGCAACTGCTCAAGACAGCTTTATTATATGCATGTTTCTTGCATGCTTCATGAAACTGCTCTGAGAACACATTTATCTAAGCATAAGAACAGAGGAGAAAACTGGAGAAAGAGAGCAGATAGAGGAGATAGAAATTTTACAGGTGAATTTTGTGAAATTCACTCTAATAAACCTCAATAGACTCAAAGAATGTAGAGTCTGTTAACTTTCTACAGCTCCAGCCTTCACAGCCATGTGAGGTTGGCTACAAGCCTCTTACCACAAATAAGTTTTTCAAGGACTTAAGTCCTTCTGTCTTTGTCCTAAAATTATACTTGTGTGGAGCATGTTCTCAAATGTACAACCTCAAGTATATAGCTAATATAAATATAAGCAGCTTAAGGTGACAGAATTCATATGTGGTGGTATTACTCCTCATAAAAAAAAAAAAAAGCAGAGTGAGTATTCATCATTTTATTTACTCCAGTTTTTGAAACTTTTAGGTGCACCTCAGCATATTTTTTAGCCTTTTCTCCAGTAACAAAATTGCTCAGATCTTACAACTTTTATAAAATAGGATATTTCCTGTAATCACATGATTTCTCAAAGCTGCGGCACTTAACTTCATGTATGTTGGTCAGCAGATTTTGTTTGTGTTTAGATTCAAACAAACTCTCATGCCATGGTGTTTTTAGAAAACTTTAATTTATGTACACTCAAATGCTGGAACTACAACAAAATTACAATTTAAGAAGCGACATGAGAAGAATAGCAAACAATATTCCCTTCTGGAACACAAAGTGTTTCTGAGAATGATGTTACCAAACAGAACTACAGCACAAAAGAAGTAAATATATGTGACACGAAACCTTGTTAATTAAAAGGATTTTGTTTTAAAAGATAAATACTTTTTTAAGAAATCATTATTTCCTTCAGTCTAGAAAATATAAATTGTGTTTCTATGCTTTTATACTTCTAACTTCATGTGTG
The DNA here is from genome assembly GCA_013399075.1 of Chloroceryle aenea. Classification (NCBI taxonomy): domain Eukaryota; kingdom Metazoa; phylum Chordata; class Aves; order Coraciiformes; family Cerylidae; genus Chloroceryle; species Chloroceryle aenea. Next base: position 93,876 of record VWZY01008826.1, read on the forward strand.
CTATAGCACTGTGCAATGAATTTTCTGGATTTTTTTTTTTTTTTTTTCTAGAAATAACACCCACAAGAGCATCTGCAGGAGTTAGCACATGTCCTGCAGACCTTGTGTTCAAGCAAAAATAATAAATCTTTCTGGATAGGAGCTGACATGGAATAGAGCCACGTGTTTTTTCCCTGTAACCTCAAGAACTCCAGCTTCCAGGAGCACTCCAGCTTCCAGGAGCACTGCTTGCTGCTGTGATAATAGGTCAGTTACCCACAGGCACTTGTCTTGGGTTTTGCAAAGTGGTTATGCTGCTAGCCCTGGAAACAATAAAAATGCATTTACGTGCTACTGTGCTTGGACTCATAATTAATAGTTGTCTTGGTTTGTGTTAGAACAGAATTAATTCTCTTCAGTGAGAATTCAGTACCAGAATCCAGCTCCTGAACATGGTTCCCTTCTGCCACTGGGCCCAGTCCAGGACTTCCCCAGCNTTATTTTCATTAAATCTGTTCTAGCTTCCTTTTCTAATCTGTAAGTCTGTCTCCCTAATTCCCTTTATATTCCCCTTTAGGGAAGGACGCTTAACAGAGAGCATCTGTTATAGGTCTAGTGGATTGCCCTCACCCTATACCATGACAATAGTCCACGCAGACCAAGAACCAGTGTGTAATCTGCAAGAGAGATAAACTGTTTCTGGATAAATGAGAGTTTGTCACTTTAAAATGCTACAGTATGCTTTCACAGAGTTAATCTTATGGGATATAAATATGCTAACAAGCTGTAAAATCCATATTTCCTGTTAAAAGGATGCTCACCTTAGAGGTAAGGAAGGTGAAAAGGTCTACAGGATAGCTTGAAATAAATAGCTGTATGGCACTAACAGGACAAATCTGATAGTTTTTCCACAGTATAGCTCAAGATCAAATTGATTTTACATTATCTGGATTTTGAAATCATGTCAAAAAAACTGTAGCAATCCTTTCTTGAGCAAGTCAGATCTGACATCTGTGCTAGTGGTTGCCATAAACTGCCAGCAACTGAACTGACTGAAGAAAAGTCAAGATGGTGTTCTGCTCCCCACCTTAAACCATTGTGGGAATCTGAGCAACAGATGATCATGAGACTACATCATGTTTTGTATACTATGAAGAACATAATAGACCAGTAGACTCACAATCTGAGCTTTTAACTTCTAAGTGGTTTAACACAACATGAAAGCCTAGTTCTATGTTGCAAGGACACAACAAATATTTGCTTAATGGGTTGGTTTATTTGATATGTTAGCATCTGGCCACACAATTTCAGATATTAACACTTGTTTTGCTACTGCCAAGCAGCTGTAAAGCTCTACCTGCACTTGTGGTTCATAACAGATTAACCCTTCAGGCATTACCTGAAGCAATAATCTTTGTTAATAAAAAGGTCCATTGATTTTGAAAGATAGGCCAGCAAAAGTCAGCACTAAAATGACACAAAGCATTATAATAATCATGCCATTGCAGATGTTTTCATCTCTGGAATAACACTCACCTGCCTTCCCTCAGCCCCCTGAGGAATTATACAGGAAAATAAAGATGATCTGGATTTCATTTCTTAAGGTTACTCCATTTTAGCTGGAGAAGGAACAGAGCACTGTAGATAGAATATGCTTCTACTAAACTGTGGGGTGTTTTGTGCAGTATCTAGGAAAGGAAATCAGCTTTGTGTTTCCTTTTGCATAATACATTAACATTCTGTCACCCATACTCAGACTCAACCTCCTTTCAAATTCCATTTGTATTTCTATTTAATGTTTTCTTCACCTCCTTTCAGAACACTGTCTGATACTTGGGTTTTTTACTGGTTTCTCAGGAGCTTGTCTACGTGTGAAATTAATTCAGCAACTCTTTCTAAATATTCCTGCTTTGAAAAAGAAGTATCCTATTCCCATTTAGGTTTATTCAATTTCTGGATTAATCTAAATAAGTGATAAAATACTCATATGAAGATTTTTAAATACACTGGCATTCAGGAGTAACTACTGCAGATTACATTAATTCTCTACATTAATCTACAGTAACTTTTTAGCTTTTACTCTTTAAATAAAATCTATTGCTATTAGGACTTATCCAAGTGAAATGAGGCTATGTTTGATGCTGAAATTATAATTAAATTAATAATGTAATGAAATAAAATACGTGTCAACATAGTCCTTCCATAGTGATCTTTTTAAATTCTTCTTTAATCACATTTGATATATTTCCCAGAAGCTATGGATGATCCTGGGAACAGAAGACTTCTCATCTGATTGATATCCTACTTTTTGCATGGATGGAATGAAAATTGAAATACAGAATTGTCCAAAGAATTTCTACAGTGCTTGCTTTTAATTCAATTAATTTGATCTATTTAATTAATTTTGTTTCATTTATTCATTGCACCTCTGGCCACTTTGAGCCACTAACATAAGGGTCCCCACGTTATTCCACTGACTATGAGCAGAGTTTGGAGGGTTTGAGACAGGAGAAATTGTCTCTTAAGCTCTACCTTTTTTTGTCATGTGTGTTGCTGCATCTGTACACCTTCTCAGCTCTGGTGGATTGCCCTCATTATAGGTATATTGAATCCACAGCTGCCTCCTCCTCCTCCACGGTGTCTCTTTCTGTCCTCACTGCAGAACAAAGCGTGTCCTGGGAGACATGCTGAACACTGGGACCCTTTTCACACTCTGTGTCATTGTTCATTTCCCTTCCTCTTTCTGGAAATCTCTAACATCTCTCCAAGACAAATCCTAGCACAAGCTTGGGGACAGTTTACCCTCTGGGAGGCAATATCATTAAGTCTACCCCAAGTTTTGTTTCCTCTGCCACAAGCATCCTTTACTCTCACTGATGCTGGGGGCTGTGGGCAGGCTGACCTATATCTGCTGTTCCCATCCATGTTGCAGGCACCCTGAACCAGCAGAAAACTTCTACAAAAATGTCTCTGGGCCACAGGACCATCGGCCTAGTGCTATGCTATATTGTCATGTGCACTCTGTCACAGAGGGAGCTAGGTCAGGACTGTAGGGTTTTTGTTAAAAAAATGAGTTTAATTTACTCTTTATTCTTACTCCTTCACCACCTCTCCCCTAAGAAAAAATGCTATTATCCACTCCTACCAGAAAAACTTTTCTTGGAACTGGCCTTTACAAGAGAGCAAATTACTTTAGTGTGATATTATATAAATTGTTGATGTTATTCCTGAAAATCTTAACATTTCTTTTTGTTTGAAAACTACATATGTAGAAAAGCTACTGCTTAGCAAATAGAAGCATATTGTGAATGATAAACTTGTCAAAATCCCAATTTTCTGCAGGCTTTTATGCTGGTACATTTTTCTACCAGATATTATATGCCACTAGTGCATTTGCTGAGAGTAGACAGATTTTTGGGGGTTACACAGGTTAATTTACCTTATGACATTGTATGATTGCTTTGGAACACAGCAATATATCTACTATACCCAGTGCTTAGGTCCTAGGCACTAGCAACATTATTTAAAGAAAGGAGCTGTCATAAAGATTCTGCACTTGTTCTTAACCCTATATAAGGCAGGAGGAGCACTATAGCTGTCTCTAACTCTAGAATATTTTTATTTAGAAAAAAAAAAAAACCAAAACAACAGGAAAATAAATCACTTTTTATTTTACACTTTTTATTATGTTTCTGCTATTTACATATCAATCTTTAAGTCAGGATATAGACCATAATAAGATCTATTGCATTTTACATACAAAGACAGAAAAGATTAACCTGATTTCTGAAGGGAGAAAATTCAGTAGCTGTGCTTTTTATCAACAACTTCTGCCTGGGATCTCTTCTTGGGTCTGGGACTGTTAACAGTTATATTCTTCATAGATGGAGGAAGAAAAGGAAAAGAGGAGCAAACATCAACACAGTGATGTCTGTAGAAGGTCAAAATGAAACATGAAGTTAGATCCTCCATGGAGAGGAAAGCAGTGCACTAAAACAGGAATGACCACTCCTGAGGAACAGTCCTGGTATTTCTGCACCAGGGCAACAGCAAGCAGTCTTTCACTGTGTTTGACAGCAAGGACACAGCTGCCAACATTGTCTTTAGAGACACTGCAAAGCCAGACTGTCCGCTACATGGACTCAGCAGCACTGCCCAGCTGCTAGTGTCTCTGCACTGTCCCTTAGGCAAGGAGATGTGACACATCCAGCCTCCTAAAACTCTGCTAGGCGGTTTCCAAGTCATTGTCATATTCCATATTTAACAGCAAACCCCAAGGCTCTTTCTTCTTGTACAAAGACAAAACAAGTATCTGAGATGTATCTGTCTTTCCTTTATAACATCTAATTTGCAAAGGAAACAAGTAACTTGTAAATATGGACAATACTTGATTTTTTAAAATATTTTTTCTAATCAAGATCACAAGGCATATTTTAAGGATTTTTGTTACCACTGACTTCGAGCATTTAAAAAATATTACTCTTACACCTAATATTATTTAATGTAGTGTAATCTGTACTAGGACTAGATCTCTGAAGGATGTGTGTCTTTAAAATTCTAATGCTTTTCCGCAGCAATTAACTGTCATTTCTGCTCACATTATGATGGAGTCTGGTTTATAGGAATCTCAAAGCAGTCTGAATCCCACTGGATGTTATTAAGGAGATTGCAGAAGATCTGTCAGCAGCTGATCAACACCACCTTACTGCTACACCACCTAAAACTCATTATGATCACTTGTGAGCGACATTGTAATCATAATTGCAGGGTAATAAATCACAAAAAATGACACTGAAATAGATGTTAATCACAGGAAAATGTAAACAAAAAAATGTTTTCTCTGTTTTGGGTTTTGTTTGTTTGTTTGTTTGGGGGGTTGGTTTGGTTTTGTTTGATTGTGTTTTGTTTTGTTTTGTTTTAATTTTAAATTTTTATTTTTGTTAGCACTGAGCACCATCTGCTGGACGATGCCATCTTGTACTAATAGCAATCCCCAGGGTGAAGAACAGGTTATTCACACATACACAAGCTAAATGAGGCACGTCTTGCCCCCACATACAAAGACAACACGCATCTCATATAAATATTTTCCCAATCCCCATAAAACATAGGCGACTGACATATGTTTTATCATTTCTTTCTAAATGCATGAGAGGCGCTCAGCATGCCAACAGACTGCACACTGTGGTTGTAGTGCTAAAACAAATTAGTGGTCAGTTGTACAGCTGCAAGCTTGTGAATCAGGTACTAATCTGCTCTTACCACCCACTCAGCAAGCACTGTCCAGAATATGCCTGTAGAAGGACAAGCTCTAATCCTAATTATCAGCCTTCTGTTTACTCGCTGTTGGAAGATACAGATGTAAAAACAGGTTTTTAAACTTCTGAATTTGTTTTAGGCTTACCCTGCCTTGTAATATAGCAGCCATACTCTAATGTACTTGTTCCTTAGAAAATCCCAACCAAATTTCTCAAAAAGGTTTCACTCACTTTGATACATCCTGTACTATTTATTGGACTTGTGTGAGGAAAACGTGATCTCATCCTATCTATTCCCAAGACACCTAGTTTAGAAGTTTTACATACATGTAAACTGCAACACTGAAGTGTAAACACTGGTCTTTATTAGCTGCATCTTAATTACTTTTTTTCCTTAAATTTGTAAAGATTACTTTTATGGTAGGCATTTCATGAAAATGATTGATAAAAAATGGCAATATATTTCTATTAACTCTGCTGAGTCACTAATATACAATTATTATCTGTGTGGAGTGTCCTGATTTCAGTTAGAACAGAACAAATTCTTTTCAGTGATTTTATTTTATTTATTTAGTCTTTCCTACCTAACTGCACTTTCTGAAGTTAACAGCATATTTTTCACAGTGTCTCCTTCCATCAGTGATAACACTTGAATGGTTTACTACCAAGGACTGGTGTGCAGATCAGGCACATAAGACTACTGCTGGATCTTATGTGCCACATTGGGGTTGCAGACAGTAAAAAGCTGCACCTGTGGGGAGGAGAGGACAGTTCAGGTGACCCAAGATTGACCAGAGATATTCCATCCCACAGATGTCATATTCAGTATAAAGCTGAGGGATCACAAGGGGCAAGTTCTCTTCTGCAATGGTGAGAAACCAAGAAGGACTCTGTCCATTCTGCCTTTTAACCAAACCTGAATCCAGTACTAGAATCCAGCTCCTGAATCTGGCTCTGATCTGATGCTGAGTCCAGTCTGGGACTTCCCTTGTGTCTGCTACACAGCACCAGTGGTGATGGTGATGTAATTGCTATCAGAGTTGTTGTGTTCAATAATGGTTTTGTATACATTTGTATATATTCCATTTTCATATTTTTTTCATTAAAGCAGTTTTAGTTTACCTTCCTAATCTGCAAGTACCTTTCCCTTACTCCCTTAGTTCCCCTTTGGGAAGGAAGAGGGGTTAACAGAGAGCATCTGTCATTTGCCTAGTGGACAGCACCAACCCTAAAACTTGACATTGAAGCATGAGCAAAATGCTCAAAACCAGTGCAGTTATGAAGAGAACTCTACCATATGCTATTAAGCACAAATGTAGCCTTGACTGAGCTATACCTTGAAGAGGAAATAGCATAAAGAAAGAGGGTTCATTTCCAGAATTCCTTTTTTTCATCAATAACCCCTGATTTCTCCCTAAGGCAAAATGGAGGTGTTGCTGAGGGCAAAGTCAAGACTAAGTTGTGCAGGGTAGGCAACAATGTCTAGAACCAGATTTGAGAGTTGTTCTATTCATGTGACCCAAAATTCAAGCAATTTATTCCATGAATGACATGAGTCAAACAGATATCTCCCCAGGAAAATTTCCAATTTTCATTTTTCCTTTGGTAGCATGGGATATGTAAAACAAATAGAATATTTAGTCTTTAATGTTTACAGTAAACAAATTCCTTCTACTTTAGATTTTACTGTGAATATATCAAGAACATAGAATCATAGAATTGTCAGGGGTGGAAGGGACCTTAAAGATCATCCAGTTCCAACCCCCATGCCAATGGCAGGGACACCTCCCACTAGATCAGGTTGCTCAGAGCTCCATCCAACCTGGTCTTAAAAACCTCCAAGGATGGAGCTTCCACCACCTCTCTGGGCAACCTGTTCCAGTGTCTCACCACCTTCATGGTGAAGAAACATAGGACTCTAGATAGTAGTATGCAAAGGGTAGACCAAGAGCCACCATTATGAATGCCAAAATATTTTCCTTCTAAAACAGCCTCTTAATTTCCTTAAAGGTTTTGCTTGTCTTTGTTTTGTTGGTTTTTGGTTTTGTTGTTTTTTTTTTAAACCTAGTTGGACTATTCTAGCATTCCAAATAATAATATTAAGGGTTTTATAAGCAAGGAGATACATTGATGGAGGAGAGAATAAAAAAGTGGGAACATTTTATGCCATTAATATTAAAAAAAATAAAGCAGCAGCACTAGAGTTATTAGTGCATTCCAGATGGCACAACCCTATTTCCATGATGTGCCAATAGAAATGGAAACAAAAATACTAAGATTTATGGAAAGATGAAGGGAGACAATGCTCTTACTGTCTGAGAAGTATGTTCTTGTAATTCATGTTAAGATTAAAACACATTTACTGAGAAAAAAATCAGAGACTTGTGGTGTAATTTAGGTTGAAATGGACCTTTGGAATTCTTGTGGTCCAACTCCCAACCCAAAGTAGAGCCAACAGCAAAATTCAATCCAAATTTGAAACCACGAGGCTGCTCAATGCTTTGCCAAGCCAAATTTTCCATGAAAGGTTGGAGATCCCACAACCTTCCCGGGCAACCCATTCCAGTGTTTCATCACCCTTGTTACAGTAATTGGCTTTGTCCTGCTTCTTAATTGGAATTTTGACCATCTGCCACTGGTTCCCATTGCCTCTACCACTCAAGGCTGTGTACCTCCAAGTGGAATCTGGCTTCATTTTCTCCATAAACACCCACTAAGCAGTTGAAAAATGCAATTTGCCTGTTTTTCTTCAGGCTGGACAAACCCATCTCTCAACAATTGACTTCATGTCATGTGCATCAGCACTCCAGTCATCTTGATGGCCGTCTCCCTCACTCATTTCAATTAATTGCTGTCTTATTTATACTGAGGGGCATAAAAATTGTACATAGTACTTCAGGTACAGTCTTACAAGTGCTACATGGAATAGAGAACAGTAACCACATCCCTCTTTCTGATGGCTGTGTTCTTACTAAGACCGTCCAACATGTTCTTGGACTTCAGTTCCAATACCTACAAATCGGTTGCATATAAACTGAACATTGGAGGGTACTTTGCTGCTGTGTTGTTGTGTTGGATTGTAATTGAATTTCCAGAGAAAAACTGTAGTTAACTCATATCATGTAAGACATGTTACTTATTCCTAAAATATCTTAATAAAATTATGTAAGCTGGAGAATCCGCAAAATATGTAGGCAGATGCACACCAAAAGCAACTGTTGTAGAAGCACACACCACTTTGCACTTCTTTAGTTAGTTTTACCCAACACTAATGAAGCTTTGCAGAACTCCTGCAGAGCAGGTAATTATTACATCCATTATGCAGAGGAGGGGGGGAATTGAAGCATAAATAAGCAACGGAACTCATTTTAAAGTCTGCAGTGATGGCCTAAATGACCTCTTACTGAGTGGGAGCTTTAGGAATGATTTAATTAGAGAACTAGGTCAAGGCCAAAGGCTTTTGAAAATCTCACTCTACCTTGTCTAACTCAAGGTCAAGCTGAGAACAGAAGTCAAGAGAAGGCCCTGCTTCTAATCCTTTAATTCATTTTGCATCCATATCATACTCATAAATAGTGAATCAGATTCCTCCTCCCTGGGTGCTAACATCCCCTTTAGGAGCAACACAGAGTAAAAAAAAGTGGAAAATTGGTTAGTTCCACAGTTCTGAGGGGAAAAAATAGACAGCTAGATAAATGGATGTAATAGTACATAAATTCATGAAACCATTTCAGTAATTCAGATGTTCAGTGCTTTGTGTACAGCACATCAGTGTCCAAGACACTTTTCATCTATTTAAAAAAGTCTGTTTTCTATGAACACCATTTTTATCAGGTCAACCTGCCAAGCTGCTCTTTTAACAACATGTATTTATAATACAATTAGACAGTTTTCTTCCTTTCAAGAGTTTTTTAGATGAAGTAGGTTTTTTTTTTTTTCTTATTATCTAACAGTATGGAAGTTTTTGTCAAAAGGAAAATAAAAGACCTCACAAATGTTTCTGAGGAAAGAGGGAAATTTTGGTTCATTGTTTTCTTAGAAAACATTTCAAGAATAATCTTGAAGACCTTAAAATTAAGCATGTTTATTGTATCACAGCAAAAATTAACTCTACTGAAAATGTTGACTTTATGAATTAATGTAACTGAAAAATCAGGAAATAGTTGTACAACTGATCATGCCACAAGATGGCACTGTTTTATGCCACCTGATTTATTCTAAAACAATAAATAGGTTAACAAGAGATTAAAAAAAACTTTGTTGTTTTTATATAGGATGCATAAAGGTTTAGAAAAATAAAATTAATAGTAATGACTAAACAGGAAATATTTTAAAATTAGCTAAATAGCAGATTTGGTAGAAATAGGGTTGAACTCATTCAGCAATGACCCAAAGTTATCAACAGGTGGACAGGGGCTGGAAGTAATGACAGCTGGTCTGGTTCAGATTAAGCAAGAACTCACCAATACGATTATCTAGTATTTGGACTTTCACTGTAAGTCTTCAGGTTCAGGAAATAGCACTTAATTGTTCTCACAGCATTTCTCAACCTTCTTTTATTTGAAAGATAAAATTAATCTACACTGATTTATATGGTGAGAAAAAGTATTTTGGAGGAGAAAATAGTTCTATAGCTTGGATATCTACACACTTGTGCAGAGTGTGTGTATTGACATTATTCACAACCCTAAGAACAATTTTACACAAGCTTCCCAGAACAACAGTATGACACAAAGTACCATGTTTTGATCCTGGGGAACAGGAATTTGTTTCATGTTGGGAGAAAGGAGGATCAAAAGAGCTTCTCAGGCACACCCAATAAATTAAGTTTGGTATTGCTGATTGAAACTTAATATAGTTGACCTAAAAGTTGTGGCTCTTCTATTTGTGTGTTGCTCCATAAAGCTCAGGTAGCTTTTTTCTCCACATTCCTGCATGAATGTCAAGATGAATTTTACCTGGAAGGACATGTCCTGCACCTTCTCTGCATTCTTCAGCAAATAGGTAGTTCTCAAAAACATATGGAGGAGGGCATTCATTCCCACTGACTTCACTGGGAAAATGTAGGCCATTAAAACTTTGTCTGATTGGCAATCTTAAATTCAACATGTAAGTCCTGTTGGGGAACATCACACAATTAATATACAGCCTGTCTTTATATCAATACAGGTGAGGGGTAACTTTCTTAGTATTGGGAAAATGTCCTATCTGCAATATTTTTCAGGCATATCTTTGAAACCCAGGCCCAGGATATTTGTTTCTAAGTTTTGAGTTGCCACTCATCACAAGTAGATCTTTGTCTTCACATAAAGCCAGAGATAATAGGAAAATCCCTGCTGAATTTCAAGGAATCTCTGAAAGTAGTCCCATTTTGAGCTTAATTACCATTTAATTACAATATTGAAGTATTTACCATTATTTCTTCTATTTATGTATTTTTAACATGCAAGAAAAGAAAATATTTAGGTACAAAATATACATGTGCATGTACAACAATATTACCTCAAAAAAGAAACATCAAACTTGACAAGCATTGCAAAAAGCCTTTCTAAATTTAAGAAATTTTCCATCCTTTTCTTAAATAGAATCACAGAATCATTGAATCATTCAGGTTGGAAGAGAGCTTTAATATCATCGAATCCAACTGTTAACCCAGCACTTCCAAGCCCATCACTAAACCGTGTCCCTAAGCACCTACATGTCTTTTAAAGACCTCCAGGAATAGTGACTTAACCATGTCCCTGGGCAGCCTGCTGCAATATTTGACCACTCTTTCAGTGAAGAAATTATTCCTAATAACCAATCTGAACTTCTCCTGGCACAACTTGAGGCCATCTCCTCTTGTCCTATCCCTTGTTACTTGGGGGAAGATATTGATCCACCGATCAAAGGTCCATTCACCCATACTATGGGAAAAAAAGTTTTGCAGTCATTAGCAATCTTCATGGAAGAGGAAAGCAGAAAAAAAAGAAAAAAAAAAAGGAGTAGAATGATGCATTTAAGGTATTCAATCTATTCAAGTCAGGAAATTAATAATAAAGGTGAATCTTGGCAAATAGTTTCTCAGCTCAAATCTATTTGTGTTTTCTGGGAAGGAAGAAAAGACAGGAGGGGGAAAAGCACATAGTGTTTGGAAGATTGGCTCAGAACCCTGAAATATGTATTTGTAGAGAATTCCTATTCTGCATATAGTCTAGTCTCATCATGTCTCTAAGCAACAGGATCTATAATATGCACATGCACTAACACAGAGTAAATTGCCTCAAATGTGCATAAATTTTAAGCCAGATCTGAATCTTTATTTAGTGATTGCTTTATTATCACAGTAAGTAGGGGAATAAATATTATCTTGGGTTTTAGACCCTTGTAAAGCTTATTATTTTTCAGTATTCATATGAGAATAATATCTGGGAATTATTTATAACCAGAGTTCTGACTAACGGTTGAAATTACTGTGTGGGCAAAGTCTTCACCTGAAATATTCCCTTCTCAATATTTTTCAGAGGTCAGTGATGTATAAATGTCTGGGTATTCTGTTGTGTTATACTTTAATATTAAATATGCATTTTTACAAATGCTTGTGATGTGTACAACACTAAAGGATACAAACAAACCAGAAATAACTTGGGTTCAATTATGCAAAAAAAAATGTCTTTTGCCATTCCATTAGAAGCAGACTTCTAGATTGCTGCATGCAAACATGTTACCTGTATTCCAAGTGTTATTAAACATGTAATCAATTAGATTTCAGTATTTCTGGTAATTCTTGATATTCACCAAAAATATATAGGCAACATAAGATAAGGTTTTCAAATGGGAAATTAATGTTTTGGTGATTAGGAGGAAAAAAAAAAAAAAGAAAAAGAAAAAGAAAAAGTATTTTTGGAACTTGAAAAATGGACTTTTTTGCATTTTTAGCCTCTGCCTTAAGGTTACTAAAAGTATTTCAAAAAGCCTGAGTAAGTGTAATATAAATGATTGAATTTTATAGCACAGAAACAATCATTTATAATACAAGCAGTAAAGAGAGGGTAGTAATGGACCAAATGCCACAGTAAAAAGATGTGCATTTGGCAATCATAACAAAGTTGATACTATTGACAATAAGTGAAATTCATTTATCCATTAAATGTGCCAAAGCAAATATATAGCAACAAGACTGTGATCTGGTAACATTTAAAATCAATGCATAATTCATAGAAATTTTTATATAAACTTACATGCATAACAATAGTTATGTTGGTTGGGAACCTGGTAAAAGTTCAGTTAAGATAAAGTCTCTTTCATTAACAGTCTTCTCTGAACTGGATAGCATTGGTGAATAGTTCTAAAAACAAATTTTACTGTAGATGATTGCTTTGACTTTAGAAAATATTATTTCTCCTTTACAGTTACCAAGTGGCTCAATACAGGAATGGATTTGAATCCAGATTTGGACATCCTCAGCTCAATTCAGTCTTTGAAAAAATTGCCGTGTGCTGCTGTTTAAGAAATGACATGGCACTTGTGGAAGACTGGTGTTTTTGTAGTGGTTGTTGAGGGCAAGGTACGATGCTTTGGGGCATCTCGTACACCATTAGGTAACCTACCTATATGCAGGGTCAAACCAAACTTTAAGTATTGTTGACTATAACAAGATCTGTAGACAACAAGCATACATACAGACTCCTACACCTAAGCCTAGGTGTGTCCATCTGGAGATGAATCCCACCCTAGATGTCTTTTTACAAGGATAGAAGAGAGTTGATGTCGTTGCTGACACATTTGCATCTATGACTGTTTGGTATGTCTTACTGTTTGACCTGGTCCCTGACACTCCAAAATGTCCTGTATAACCCATGTTGTATTTGACAAATATCTTTGGTTCTTTCACATGCACAAGGTATCTCAAAAAGCCATTCATGCTTACATATGAACAAGTGAATGGAGGATATTTTGTGTTTATGAATCCCTTTACAACACAGAAATGTCTCAGCAAGCACCTGAAACCTATAATTTGTCCTGTCAGTGAGTACTTTAAATTACAATATTATTTTTTTGCCCTTTCTGCAATGTCTTACATAGTCTGTTCAAATAGTTTAAATGGTATTCATCCAACCTAATTTAGATATCTTCATCCAAGCAGGTTACACAGACTAATTATAAAATTAGGAGACCACGACACATTTCTAGACTGCAATTAAAATAGTCCAAAACTATGTGGCTAAAATAGGTCAGATGAATCACTTGCCCATTTCTCTTCATTGTCTATGAAGTATGACTAGCTCAGGTATAGACAACCAAAGTTAGGTCAAATGAATCATGCAATATTGTATCCCTCAAGGACAGAGCTGGAGGGAGGAGTTATATTCCTTCTGAAGTAACTTGTTAAACACAGTGTCTGAGGTTGTCAGAAGTCAGAAAGATCAATTCTACTTACATATTTGTATAAAATATGATTGTCATTTCACATGTTCTTATTATTTATGTCTCAACATACGAAGAGTTTCACACTGAGAAAATGGGTATATGACTATCAATACTTGAGATTTTTTTTATCACTTAAGAATTTTAAACAGATTTGGATTAAAACCAGGCAGATAATTATACTTTCAAAGAGTCTTGAACATTTGACACAAAATCTGTGTTGACTTTGTGTCTTTTTGCCATCTTTAGGGTGAACATGGGAGAACAGCAGGCATTTTATGCAGCATAAAGTAGATCAGACAGACAATAACTTACTGTGCATAAAACCTGCTACGGCAAGGTTCATGACTCACATAAATTTCTCATTAAAAGAGACTTGAACATAAGCTGTTGGTTTATACTAGAATTATTATTACTATTATCATGTGTTCTACTATATTTTCATCTGGTACTAGGAGTCCTAAACATGAATTTGATGTATCTCTAAAGACTGAGAGTTGAACCAGGCTTTACTGGGATTAATATTTCACTAAATACTTGGTTCAGCATAGAAAAATCCCCTTCATTTTTGCCCCAGTTCATAAAATCTTCACTTCTGCAAATACAATTCCTTGTGAAACTGGACTGTAAACAGATCAGTGAAAACACAGGAGTGAAAAATAAGTGCCATAATCTGAAAGTCCATTAAACAAGAGAAGGAGAAGGAATAGAAAGCATGAATGAAAAAGATGAACAGGCTTCACTGTTAAGCTGGCTCCATTGCCCAGAAAATGCCACATCTTTACTATTAGGCAGCTAATAACTGCATATGGCCATGACAAAAACATGTCACATCTCTAAAACTCAAGGGGCTGAACAACTGTGTAATAGTAGGAAAGTCAAAACACCTTCCTGATGGAAATGAAGACCAAGAAAGTCATGAAGAAGGAAAAGACATGCAGGACTAAATCTGAATATCATTCAAAGGCAGTTCTGAAGAAGTGTACCAGAGTTCAGATGAGTACCAGCACTTGTTCAACCCGAAGATTTAATACTGAGGGAGGTACACACGTATCCTTAGCCAGAGGACTGTGAAGTATCTATAACTTAGTCAGATGAAGGTCAAGAAAAATCTTTAGAATCTAAATATTACATGAATACATGTGTTCCTATATTTACATTAAAACTGTGTTCTTTAAGCATTTATGGCACTATTGCTCATCTTTGCTCATATGCCTTCATGAGGCAAAGACTCTCTTTGTCAGCTCTCTGTTAGGTGACCTGGTTCTGTTCCCCATCCCTTAAGCCTGGAACTTGCTACAGTTGGACATCATAGTAATGGATTAAAGTTTAGTTCTTTTTAAGACCTTGACTTTTCACATGAATTGAAATCAGAGAGACGCAGAAAATGAGATTTCATAGAAAGGAAAGGAAGTGAGATAGAAAAAATAATCTGTGTTTTGCAGTAGTCGGGTAGGTGTGAATCTTTATTAAAAAGTGGGCTTATGTGTCTTAGGACTTTTTTTGGGCTCTAATTTTAAATCATATTATTATAACATGGATTTTTTGTTGTTCTCCATGCATTCTGTACCATCTATAGCTACTGTATTTCTGGGAAATTTATGAATATTGCCAATATTTACAGTCTTGTATTTTGCACCCTACATTTTCCACAAAAATTAAAAAAAAAAAAAAGGAAAAAAAACAACCCAAACCAAAAAACATTTAACAAGTATTCAAATGAAAGATGGTCTCTATAAAATAATCATCTTGAAATAAGCCAGTAGACCTCCCAGGAATGTTCTTTTACAAATATTGTTGCAGTTGGAATTAATGCATCCTGCAGCCTAAGCCTGCTGCCATAAGTGGTCTGACTTTGTTACAAGGCATCCCAATACAAAAAAAAAAAAAAAGAAAATTTTTAAGGCGTGCAATGACCCTTAAGAGCTATACTCATTGACTATGACACAAATATCTAATGTTCCTAGTGTCACTTCCTACAACCAGCACTTTAGTATGTGCAATAATTGTTTTTTTAAAAAAATAATAATCTTATTTCACTAGGTATTTTGTATGGGCTTTTTAGAACTGGTTACACAGAGGCTGTCAAGACCCATATTTGCCAGTTCTTTGAACAGCTAAGTCTTCTCTCAAGTGACCTCTCTGGTCACAGTTGGGATACCAGCCTTACACTTTGTTACTTTTCTTTCAGCACGCTTATAAACAAAAACTAACTGAATGTGTACACCTATTAAAAAAAAAGCCATACAAGGCTTGATTAAGAGCTGATCTGTATGCTTACAAATGTCTACAAACATTTGACCTGTGATAGATCCCATGTTATATCTGAATGTCTGTAGTGTCACACATGGACTGCCAAGGCAAAAAATGATGAAATGCCCTGACATTGCAGGACTGCCAGAACATCAGCCTCAGATGAAGATTCAGAGCAGACCTACACTAAAGAGGGTTTCTGGATTTTTAAATAACTATTAAGAAAAGTTATTACTATTTTCTAACATAATCAGTGAGAAGACAGAATTTAGGAACTTTGCTTATCTTAGAAAAAAATTTGCTCAGGCCTAGGATATCCTGGTTTCCATTAAAAATCATATTTCATACAGAAATTTCTTAGTATTGTAAAATAATTATAACAGGACTGAATTTTGCAGGCCTTGGACCTTCTGCATCATTGCAGGGGCTGTGACTGACCCTAGTACTCCACTCTGGGTTTTGGAACTGGGGACCTGTGCTGGGGTGGTGACATTCCACATTCCTGCCCCTGTCCAGCACCCTGCTGCTCCCTGATATAATTTCAAAACCAGAAATTCACAGCTTTTCCCAAGGAGACTTCTGCAGAAAGTTAATGGGAGAAGCCCAGTACTCCATATCCTTTGCACAGGACCTCCAAGGACAGCTTGGGGGATGATCACAAGGAGCATCCAGGCTGGCAGGCAGAGGTCTGCTCTTGTGTCTTCCCTCAGTGTGAACCAGAAGTTTGTTGACAGTTTGGGCCCCTCACGTGTCTGAAGCAGAGGACCTATTACTGCTTCCTAGGATGGGCTTAATTTGTGAAATAAGGGAGTAGATGCTTTTTCTAAAACAGCAGCTATTTTAAGCAATGCTCAAATCAAGGCTGTAGGAAACACTACTGATGAGTGTTGAGGTATCTGTAAAATAAAGGGGGAATTTTGAAAACTGCTTTCCAGATTAAGCCATCAAATTTCAGCCTCAGCCCCAATTACCACAACTTGCATTTATCACTACAGATATCACCTATATGTTTTGAGATGACAGCTGCTATAGAAATGTAAATTTCTATAATCATGCTACATTTTTTGTCAAATACATTGTAAGATTTCTTCCTTCTCTTTCCTTCATCATATGCATCACTGCTATCGCTATGTCAAGACCTCTGTTCTTAGCAATTTGTCCAGGCCACCACAGCCATGATTGCCTTACTGAAGTGCAAGTAGCACAGCACGGTCCTAAAGTGTCTAGCTGTGAATGGGAAAACAGGGATGAAGAGTCATGCTTTTTTTTTTTACTGCATGAAGGTAGTTTCTCTTTAATTAAAGTTGTCAGAGTTTTTCTTCATAAGATTCTCCCTTGGCTTCCTGAAGTTCCAGCCCCAAGTTTCATTAAAACTCAATCTGTGCTGTGTTTTTTTGGTCAACGTATTTAAAGTCTCCCTTGAGAGCAATTGTTTGTGATATGATGGGGTTTTGTTGCTGTAAAATAGTCCCAATGTTTATGTATATACAAGAACACAGGATACTTTATATATCCAAGTACTTCATAAACAGTTTGAGCTGTATCAGCTTATGCTAACATAAACTGGCCCTTGACAGCTATAGCACTATGTAGGTACAGCATTATAAACCCTGCAGCACTTTGAAGATGAATTGTCATTATTGGAGTCTTTTTAGGTTATATCATATCACAAAAAATGTCTTCAGCCTGAAGGAAAGGTTTATTTAAGAAAATCTAATAAATGCCACTCTATGTTCAGCTCTTACTTTACAACTTCATATGTCATGTTTTTTGTATAAAACTCCTTTTAGTATGTTGTGATTTCTCACAAACATTGCAGTCTGAAAATTCAGTGCCAGCTAACTTTGCCTTCTGTCATTTTTTTCAATGACAAGAATGTGCCTACATGTGTTTCCTGCTTGAGGTGAGGTTCATATTTACAGGATATGGAAAGTTAGCATGACAAAAGTAATGACTGTGTAGAAGGAAATACACTTTCGTTAACAGGCATCCTATTTACTCTACTGTCACCTTGCATGATATGCTGCATATAGACACCAAAGTTCTTTTGGTGAAAACTTCCTGCACAGAAAATGGAAACTTTGACAGAAAAACAACATTAACAAAACAATTAAAAAAAAAAAAAAAGTGTACCCTGGAAAGAAATCCATCAGTTAGATCTTTTCCTCAGATACACCCATCCATCTCCTACTGAGTCCACTGATCTATTTAGTTTAATAAAAAATTGTTGAAAAAATACTTTTTTTTTCCCCTTCTGCTTTCCACTCACTGAAAGTGTTTTCCAAAACATTTTAATTATGAGTGAAGGTTAATTCTTCTGGCAGTGACTGAGGAAGGATTCTCAGTCAGTAAAAAATCATCCAGGAAGAGTGAAAATAACAATCCTCAGCAGCTATCTATAGGATTACTATGGGATGAAGAAGGAAAGGAGTAACTTTGCATTCATAAATCCTCAAAAGTGGACCCAGGGACTCAGTCACCAAGTTAAAAATACCACATTGAAGCCAGTGTCTGGATTCGCGGTGATGGGGGAAATGCAGGCCTGACTGATATTCTGTCCTGTCTGCTGGCAGGCACCACAAGAACAAGTCATTTAAAGGAAATAATTTTCCATCCACTTAACCCTACTGCAAGCACTCTGTACATAAAAACTGGGATCGACATAATTGGAAATCAAAGCACTGAAATTTGTATAAAAATGGGATAAATTCCCATGAACTGCTGCACAGATTATTTTTTTGGCTTTAGTTTTTTTAGGGTTCCTACAACAATAATGGGGGAAAAAAAATGTTTATTAAGTGTTTCCAGAAATGTCAAGCTTTGCATTTTTGTTTTAGAAATGAATCATTTTGGATGCTGATTTCACTCAAAATTACAATCACTCAAACAGTTCTTTTGCAAAGGCTACAACACTACAGTTTAAAAGGAGAAAATTTACTCACATGAAAAATTATATTCTGTGAAGCAAGATTTGACCATAACTCAGATAATATAAATTACTGAATTGGAGTCATGGAATATTCTTTTCTGCTCTGTGATGCATGAATTTAATTTTGCATAGTGATATGGATCACTGAAAATTACCATTTCAAGTATTATGGAAGAGCTTGCTGCTGGTTAGAAATCATAGAATTTAAGTACAATAAAGCTGGGAATCAGTTTAAAGATCTTAAGTTTTAGCTTTTGAGGAAAAAAAAAGGTGTGAATAGCTTACCAGTTACTAAAATAGACCAAGTGTTACAACAGCAAAAGCATATAGACGTTACTTCTGTAATAAAAATATGGGTGGTAACAAATTATATTGCTGTGGAGAGCAGATGAAGAGAGACGCCTACTGAAACCTGCTGTTGCCTTTGAACTTTAAAATTTTGACTTAATAAGCTCTGCTCTGGTGCTGCTTAGCAAAGAGCTGTCACGAAGGGCAGATTTGTTTCACAGCAGAGTTGCTTCATTAAAACTCCTCAGCATTTCCACAGAGTACTGATTCAGAAACAGAAGGAGGAGTTACATTGAACTTGACTGATGACCTGACAGTGAGAATGGAGCTATTGTGCCCAGAAGTGAATATGCATATCTGTGCTTCTTCTCTCTGAGCCTCACATGGCAGTTACCCTCACAGAGAGAGGAACCCTTCAGAGAACTGAAAGTTGCTGACTAGCAGACACTGAAACCCTGAACTAGACCTTAAAGTCAGTAGGTTTCATAGCTGTTAAAAGGTTAAAAAACAACTTTTAACTTTCTCCCTTTTTCTTCATTTGCTGTAATCAGTGAACTGCAAGCTGTGTGCAGCAGCACGGCCCATGTCGTCATCTTTGTGCTATTCAGCAAACTGCAAGCTAGATGTGCTTAATTAATAGCAAAGATTGTCAGGGAAGCAGAGCTGGAAATGCTTATTTGGTACTGCATGAATTGAACCTGCTTGTTTGAATAAAGCACTAATTACCTCACTGACTCTTTTGCATTAAGCCTTCTCTTTATACTGTGCTTTACTTGGTAGGAAGGAGTCAGCACAGTTCAGTACAAAATGTAATACAAATTAATGCTTGGGAAGGAAAAAACTATAATAAGTGTTGTTCATTGGATGGCTTTCCCTATTACTGTTGAACCTTCAGGATAAATAAAATCTCATCTGTAATCATTGGTCATACAAATAAAACACACAAAAAGGAAACTCATTCCCTCCTCTTGAACCTCAGCAAAAGGCAGCGTTCTTTTCTGCTCTGCATGAAGTACTAGGAAGACCAGCATCCATCTTAGTCATACTTTTTTTTTCAGATTTTACCTGAATTTCAAACTCTGTGATGAAGATGGGTTTGCTTACAATTTGATCTAAAAATTAGGCCAAGAAAAGATATCTTAGTTGTTTTCTCTTCTGACATCTTGGAGACATAGAGACTGAATCATGCAGGGAATTTTCTAATGTTTTTCAATCTACACCTATGGTTTTCTTCTGTCTTCATCCTAATGGAAGTTGTGGTGCAGTTAGAAATTTTCTTGTTAAGGCTGCACTGGAATACAGCTGTCAATTCAGTCCTACAGAAGCAGCAAGCTATGTCTCATAATAAAAAAAAATGAAAGAAAATACACTGAAAGACTTAATGATTAGAATATGCTTCACTCTTGTTATGAGATCTATAAGTCAATTAAAAGCTTTTTATGAGTTTCATTTGGTTTATGCAAAATTAATTTTCTACAATTAAATGTTCAGCTGTTCCTTCTAACAACTGAATGAACATCATTTTTGTCATAGGAGAAATAGCTTCCTGTTGCCACATTAACAAAATAGAAAAGATTGTTTGCATATCATGTTATCAAAGGAATACTTTGTTTTGCACCACAGTGATTGAAGCTGAAATAATTGTACAAGGTAGAACTGCAGGATCTCTAAGACCGTCCCAAAAAGCAATGCCAATGCAATGAAATACTCTTTCTGACTCCTAAAAACTTCTCACTAGAGGTAATCAAGGAGCTCCTCTCCCTAGAACAAAAGATTAAGGCAACATCATGATGGAAGACAGCTTCAGGGACTTTAGGGTGAATGAATCTCACAAAAGAAAGAAGAGAGTAGGACAGGGTTTTTGAAGAAGTGACATTATTAGGTAAAGAAGAAAGTGAGATGGAGTAAGATATTTCTTTCCTATTTATAGCAATTTATGGGGAAAATGAGTGAAAGATTTGCTGTCCACTCTATATTGTTATTAGGGGAGAAATAACAGCAGCTTTCTAATGCCCATGAGCAAGTTATCAAGAAAACATGGCCAGGCTCTTCAGAGTGATGGATGGCAGGAGAAGATACAATGCACGTATGTTTTAAAAAAGGGATGTTCAGACTGGAAAAGTCTTTTCAACATGAGGACAGTCAGTAGTAGAGTATCTCATTCAGAGAGGTTGTGCAGTTTGCATTCTTGGGGGTTTTCAAGACCTGACTGGAAAAACACTGAAGTAATATCTTTTGATCTTACAGCTGATTCTGCTTTGAGCAGGAGGTTGGATAAAAACTGCCTGAGATCCCCTCAGTGTCAATTATTTTATGATTCTGTGATCCTATGATTGTTCAATTTATTGTGGAAGCAAGTATTTTTCCACCCATATAAATGAACTTTCCATTTATCCTTATCGTTGACTTGGCAGTAATTACTGTTCATTATAAACATCTGCTTGACTGCTGTCTATTGACTTTTCATAACAACTGCTGTATTTATCTTGCAGATTAATAGTAATTTTTTTTTTCATTTACTTATAGAGTCAATTCTTGCAAAAAGAGTTGTAAGGTTATTTAGAGAACTCAGAAGAATGTGTTTAGCTTTCCTAGTTTATATGCCAGAAAAGGCCCAGATAGTTTACTAACAATAAGAACATTTACCTTATTTTTAAGCAGTTTTAACATCATCTAGCAGAAAAGATGATATGTTGGTTACAACTATTCTAACAAGACATAAAAAGAGTAATGCACTTCTGCAAGTGAAGAAAGCATTATCTCAATGCTCCTAACACTTCTTTTGCTCTGCTGTTTGTATTACAATCTAGACAAATGATAGGTAAGCTTGGACTAGACCATAGAAGATTGTTTTCATATTGGCACCATCTCAAATGGAGTCTTTAACACTGCTGTTACATTAAATTTTCATTGAATTTTTAATTAAAAGAGAAGCACTTCATTTTAAAGAGGTGCCATTCTTGATTTTTCAGATTTTAGATTTAAAAAAAAAAACAAAAAAAAACAGAAAACAGAATGTAAGGAATATTGTCCCATGATTAAAGCATGCAAGACAATTTTAAAATTATTTATTCTCCTCATCCTCAAATAAAAACAGAAAAGAAATCAAGAAGGAACCAGCCTTCTACTGCCTTTCATGTAGTATGGGTCCTCAACAAGTTGTGAAACGGGTAAAGAGAAAAAGAACACTGCAGGAAAGAATCATTAGATTTACACCTACTGATTTCATAGAATCGTTCTGGCTGGAATAGACCTTTAAAATCATCAAGTGCAGCCTTATTCCTAGCCCTATCAAAACCACTAAACCATGCCCTAAGCACAACATCTACTTGGCTCTTAAACACCTCCAAAGATGGTGACTCCACCACCTCGCTAGGCAGGATATTCCAATGCCTGACAACCCTTTCAGTAAAGAAATTCCTCCTAATATTCAGCCTGAACCTCCCCTGGTGCAACTTCAGGCCAACTTCAGATTTTTATGCATCCTAAGATTTGTTCTGACACATCAAACAACAGATAAATCTCAGTGACTTTAATACAATTTACAGTATATGCTTTACATTTTTTGCTGTATCAGAACAGTCATATAATTGTAGGAGAACCTAGTTTTGAGTTCTTTAAGTTTGCCGAGCACTAAGCATATGAGCAGTCGAAGAACAACATGCCTGTCACCATGTTGTACTGGAAATTGTCACGTTTACTTAAGTCTTCTTGCAGAGTTGACAGACTGAGCATATAAAATGGTTCAGTCAAAACAAGGTGACCCAGGAAAGACATACTACCTAAACTTTAATCTGTCTCATTTTGACTATAATAGAAATCATTCTAACAAATCTTTGGAGACAATAAACACAGTCAAGAGGTTGACATACAGCTGGGAGTGGTAATGTCCTTCAGCAGTACAGCAGAACTGAGAAGGTAACATCCATTCACAACTTAATGCTCCTTTAAAGGAGAGCCTGGATCCTGCAAATCCTTTCCAAATAATATGTGCAAGGCAGGATATTAAATCTTATTTGGTTTGATGCATTCATTAAACAATAGTGCATACAATAAAGCACATGATATATGCAGTATTTAAACCTGCCAAGTTAAGTTTTCAAGAATTAGGAAATATCAAAGACTATACCTTTCCTGTGGTCCAGTTAGGCACCTACCCTGCTTTCTGGCTGAGTTAGAATCTGTGTGTAATTGTTTATAAACATCAGGTATTTATGTATATGGAGTTTGCAAAAATGTCACAATATATATGTATCAGGATCCACACTGAGATTGTATAGACAATTAAAACCCTGGCTTTTGATATTACAAAAGCTAAGAATCTAATTTAGCAACCCAACCATTACTTTAACACAATTGTGTAATATCCTGTAACAACTGCTCATCACATACATACATCATCGCATCAGAGTCCTGATCTTTTAACTCTCTCACAAAGATTTCCCTTAAACTTAAGTTCACTGACTGCCATATAGCAATGGGGCAAAATTAGATGGCTGAAATTTCCATTTTCATCAGCTATGTCCTCCTCTCCTTTGACAGAGCTTGTTGCAGTCACAGAAAGGCTCTACTGGTTATCTCATGAAGCACCTTCTGAATTTTGTGTTGGTCAGTACCATGTATGAAGGTAAATTGAAAAAGAGAAAAGTGACTGAGGACCATTCTAGTTGCCCAGTAGAAATTTATTCTGGGTATAGCTAAGTCCTGTAGGTCAGCAGTGAAAGATTAGTGTCCTACAGTGGAACAACAGCAGCTATCATGTTCACTGTGGACTAGCTGGTAGGGTTCTGGTTCAGTCTACCAGCTATGCTGATAAAGTCTCATTTATTGTTGTTGCTTCAGAAGGAACTAAATAGGCCTGGCTGTTAGAGTGTTCAGGTTAAGCAATTTCAGCCCAGGCTGAAAGCTCTTTAAAAACAGAAGTGGAAAAAAAAAAAAAAAAAAAAAAAAAAAAAAAAAAAAAAAAGAATTATTTTTATAAACATTCTGCATTTATGAGGGTATTATACAGAGCACGATCCTCTACACAGAGCTTTGTCCCAGCTGAACTCCTTAGATTTTCTCAAAACAAACAAAAAAGGCTTTGATAATAATAGAATATACTGAAGATACACAGGTTTCTGTAAGCTGCCTTCTACAGCAAATGCAAACAGGTCATTCACACCCACCAAAGCCAGAAGACATTTTTCTGAAAAATGTCTTTTCAATGACATTTGTACACAGTATGATAGAAGCCACATATATATAAACTTAGTGTTTGCTGTAGATACTGTGTTAGCTTATCACATTATCAAGTCAGCATGCATAGATGTCATCAATGTTTACATCCTCTGCTCTTCCTCTTCCCTCCATAAGTTCTATATGAATTTGAGGAAAACACGGCATTTTGAACTCAGAAAATAAAGCAGAAGCAGGGTTGTGCTGTGGGATAATCATTATTTTATGGGATGCAGCTTGGGTTGCTACCGCTTTCCATTTCTGAGTAAAAGTACATGAATTGTGCCAGATAAACATTTTAGCTGGGTAGATACACTGAAGGAAATGTTTAATAAATTATTTTTTTTTAAATGTGACTCATATAGATTCCTAGTCAGCTATCTATAGTTCTGAACGATGGAAATTATCCATCTTCAATTTTCATGATTCTTGCAGTATTGGTTACCTCATTTGCATAAAATGAATAGAATAAATTGTTACGAATCCAAAAATATACGGTTGCCAGGATACATCTTGCTAGATGCAAATGAAAATGGGTTTGTGCCGACCAGCTTAAAATAGTTTGGTAATTAGACATTCTCTTATTAACATTAATAGTGATAAATGAAACATTACATATCCAGTGAGCTATTGAAATGATACTTCTTTTTTGCAATAGGAACATTATGTCAAGCAAATCCTAACTAATTTCTGTACAATGCAAATGCACTAAAATATGCTGCAGTTTCATTGTAAAAGCAGCATACAAAATAACAAATATTCCATGTTCGCTTCTTGATAAAATTTTGAATTCAAAATGTCAGTTTCCTGATAATTGTTTTTCTGATTTTTAGCCAAACATCTCTCAGTGTATAGGAACACTATTACAGGGGTGCATTAAGAAGAGTGTGTCCATCAGGTCCAGGGAGGTTTTCCTGCCCCTCTGCCCTAATGAGACCACATCTAGAGTATTGTGTCCAGTTCTGGTCTCCCCAGTTCAAGAGGGACGGGAAATACAAGAGAGAGTCCAACAAAGAGATACAGTGACAATGATTAAGGGACTGGAACATCTCTCTTAAGAGGAATGGCTGAGAGACCTAGGGCTGTTTACTCGAGAAGAGTGAGAGGGGATCTTCTTAATGTTTACAAATATCTGAAGGGTGGTTGTCAAGAAGAGTCCAGTCTCTTTTCAGTGGTGCCCTGTGATAGGACAAGATGTAATGGTAGCAAGGTGAAACACAAGAAGTTCCACTTCAACATGAGGAAGAACTTCTGTACTGTGAGGGTGATGGATCACTAGAGCAGGCTGCCTGGAGAGGTTGTGGAGTCTCCTTATCTAGACAGTTTCAAAACCCATGTGGATATGTTCCTGTGTGGCCTGGCCTAGGTGATCCTGATCTAGCGGGAGGGTTGGACTTGATAATCTCCAAAGGTCCCTTCCAACCCCTACCGTTCTGATTCCATGATTCTATTATTATGCTTTGTCCATGTATATGTGGATAAGGTAGTTACAGTTAACCATACCCAGAAAAAGTCCTTGGGTCTAATCACATTCCTATACAGCTACACAGCCAAATCCCCATTATTTAAAGTATAATATTCTGAATGGCTAAAAAATGACAATAAATATAATTGTTTTTTATTTTTAGCAATATGTTTTATAAATCTCAACTATTTTTAAGCTGCATGCATGCATATCAATATCTTTTGATGTCTATAGCAGAAGCTTAATCACATCCTGGGTAAAGTTGTTTGTGT
The DNA here is from genome assembly GCA_013399075.1 of Chloroceryle aenea. Lineage (NCBI taxonomy): Eukaryota > Metazoa > Chordata > Aves > Coraciiformes > Cerylidae > Chloroceryle > Chloroceryle aenea. The sequence continues at coordinate 119,943 of VWZY01008826.1, forward strand.
AAAATTGACAATGAAAATGAGTCTGCATTGAATTCCTAATGAAGATAATTAACCTATAAAATATATACAGTTTTATTGTGCACCATTCAATGTGTTTACAGGCATTTTAAATGGAATTATATTTCCTATATTTTGACTTCCAAACAGGTAGATAAATACAGGTCAGATTTCCAGCTGTACTCAACTGAGACTCCTGCATTCTTGGTGAGTGGTGCTGCTGCCACTGCTGGTCACTCATCAGCAAAGGGTTGTCTGACCATGCTTCTTCCAACATCATGCATCAGTTGATACAAGAAATAAACTGGGTGTTTAATGCAATAAAGACGTTACGTATGCTGAGAAGAAAAGCTCTTCAGGCTGAAGAGATCTGCAACAACTGGGATGCAGAAGTTTTCTCTGCCTCTTTACTAATGGTTGGCTCTTTGAGAGGAGAGAAAAATACTGCAAAACCACAACAGCACAATTCTTTCACAGGAAGCAATTTCAGACACAATTCAGAGTTGTAAAATGATTGATTAACTCACTCCTCTCCTCTTTTGGTTTGTTCTCTCTCAAAATTTACTGGCTTTACTCCTAATTTTCAGTGATATAACCGAAAAGACAATTATGTCCCTAAATTTGAAAATGAGGTTTGTCTTCACAAGTGATGAACAGCTACAATTCCAAACAATACCAGTGGTGCCTTCAATTATGTAAGTGATGACAGCATTGTACTGAATATTCATATAATTTACTTCATAGAATATATTAGCATTATCCTTTTTTTCTGTGTTAACCACAAAAATAAAGTACTTTCAGACTGAGGAGATAATTAAGGGGCTGATTGAATGGCTACTGAAAATGAAGACACTTTTCTTTGAATTTGGTAATCTCTGAACTGAGCTCTAAACTGTACTTTTCCTCAGAATGCTCTCTGTACTAACCTTCCTCATTTCAGTCTGCACAGAGCTAAAATGAGTGTTAAGAAAGATGTTTATTCCACAAATCAACTCCTACATGTAATACTTTAGAAAACTGCTTAGATAAATACATTAGTTCTGCTCAGCAAGTTAAAGATCAAAAGCTGAAAACTCATGTTCCTGACCGTTCCGAGACTGCTGCTTGCATTCAGATGATTATTAATGCAATTCTGCATAAAGCTAGGAGTTCTAAGACTTGGAAGGCACCAGACTCTACAAAAGATTACACAACAATGCTCCAGGTAGATAAAAATTCAACTATTTCCTGATGTTGTAGATGGCTTTATGAATAATTCCTGTTTATAAAAAAAAATAATAATCTCTATGTAACCATTCAAATTACTGCAGATGTTATAAGACCAGCACGTTAAAAAAATGGGAGATTGCTGCTATGCTGCTACATTCCAGTTGAGCCATGGCAACTGGTTGTGTATACATTGTCATAACTGTGAAATAAAATGTGTTAAATTCCCCTGAGATTTGAGGTTGCAGATGAGTTCAGATGGGATTCAGTTTGAGATTCAGACTTAAATTTTAAATGTCTGCAGGTGTCTTCAGCTAGATGTATTAGTTTCCACTGTAGTGCAGACAGATTAATTTGTTTATCAGGAGGCTTTCTGAGCTACCTCTGTGGCTCCCAGGACCTAAAGGAAACCTGATGCTTCTGGAAGAGCAGTAGAAAAAAAGTCAAAATACCCAAGGCCATCTTAAAAAACACTGAATTTTTCTGCTTATCCCACTGATAATCAGGACCTGGGTCAACAGTCTGGGTAGCTTTGAGCTGTGATAACACAACCTCTTAGTCATTAGTCCATTGAATTTTGCTCACCACAGAATGGAGTGCAGACACCTCCCTGCATCTTGTGAAGCGTGAGAACCATATGAAAGCATCAGGCCTGGACCATACTACTGACTGTAATGGGAGATTAGACACCTGATTAATGTCTAAGAATATGCAGGTGTCTGTATACCTAAATTTAGAGGCACAATCCAGCTGTGTAAATGTTAGCAAATTCTTTCATCTGAGAAAGTTTAGCATGTTTGAGGTACTGGGATGGAGCTGGTAGAGATGAGACAGAACTTTATGGGACTCCTGCACCTCTTTAAAGCAAAAACTGAGCACTCTGTGAGATCCCTCACAGAGTCCAAGTTATAAGAGATTACTTTATTGAAGACTCTGAACCCTACTGATGTGCCTCAGATGGAATTTGTCTCACACCAGGACTGGGATAACAATTTCACACAGTTACTGTGGCTTGGCTAGTATGCAAGTACCCGGTTAAACAATTATTTCCAGGTCTCTTAACGTCATTGCCCAAAACTGAGAATCTGAAATCTATCGCTTGCCTGCCATTTCCCCTACAGGCTGTTCAACTTCAATCTCATGGCAGTGAGTGACGCTAAAGCTATGTAGATGTTCTACAGTTCATTTCATCAATACATAACGGCCTCTTTGTTTTGGCAGGATTTTAAAGTTGGATTTTTCTAAATCCTAAATACCATCTGTGTCCAGAGTCAAAATACTCTTATGGCTAAGACCCTGATGCATTCAGTGTGGACAATCTGATAGCATACATAACATGCACTAATAGAGTCTGACTATTTCCAAATAATGGGTGACAGCTGCCTCTTCTTTTGTAAAAGCATGCAGTTAAAGACACACCCATTATATAGCAGTAAGAAGGCATGCCCCAGAAAAATAAGTAAAAGGGGATATTAAGCTGCTAGCTGGAAATCTGAGGTTCAGATCTCTCTCCTGGTTCAAGTTTTCCATGTGACTGTTCTTCCTGCTCGGAACTAGAGCAATGCTATTTGCTTCTTTTAAAGGGTACTTTGAGACTTGTGGATAAAAAATACAAGCCAGCAGCTTAGTGTTCTACTAAGCTGGGTGCTGTAAGGATAACTATATTAAATATGTGCTACAGTAACACACACCAAACCTTTTAATAGACTAAGTATGTCACCAGAATTATTTTCTAACTAGAAAACCAAGAATTTTCAGACCAAAGAACAATTCAAGGACATCTGGATACAGCCTGGGTAAAGGCCAGAGGTTAAAGTGTGCAAGTGATGGTGCTATGGGACACTTGCTCAGTGAGAGCAACAGGCCAGGGGGTCAAATCAGCAGTAGACCCTACATGCTTGCAGCTCTACCAAACTGCTGGCTTCATATCACTTCAAAACTTGATTTATTCATGAGAATCGCACCTCTTGGTGTTCTCAGGCCATTTCTTCAATACATCTGCCCCAGGCAGAACACAGTTGTGAACTCTCAGGTTCACTGGCACAGAGCTGTAATGGCTTTGTGGTCAGCATCATGGCTTCTCACATTTAAAGACTTCAGCAACCCAAACCCCGATATGAACAAATAGCCAGGTATTTCTTGGACTAGATGATCTTCATCTATTCAAGTCTAGGAAATTCTGTGAATGTGTGATTCTATGCTGTACTTCTAATACTGTTACTTGTAAGCTTTTTTTTTTTGTGGTTGGCTGTTTAGGTTTTGTTGATTTTTTTTATTATTATTATGCTTTTTTTTTCCTTCTTCCTGTAAATGACTCATAGATTGGCTTTTGGGGAAGGGGGAAACTAAACGCTTAGCCACTCTTGCAACTTTAACCTCATTTAACCCTCAAAACAGCAAGAGGAAGTACAAAGTATTTTCATGAGCTGTGAATGGGCTCAGATCTGGTTTTGACGTCTTGAGGAAGTGCTGCGTTCTGCAAGCCAGAAATGCAAAAAATGTATTTGCAGTCCTCCTGAACTCAAACATTTACACACATACTACAGCCCACCAAAACAAAACCAAACTAACCCAACAAACACACACACACACACATAAGAAAACAAAACAACAAAACACACACACACCAAACCAAACCAACCAATCAAACAAACAAAAACAAACAAACAAACAAAACCAACACCAAAACCACAGCCCGCCAGCCGTGAGGAGTGGACGGGATCCCTAAGACACGGGGCGGATTTGGGTCAGTGCCGGTGTCCCCGGCCGAGGCTGCAGCACCGGTAACAGCCGCACGTTTCCCTGCCCTTATTTCTAGGCAGACACCCCAAACCTCCCGACCCACCGAGCTGGGGAGCCTGAGGTCTGTGGGGAGATGGGGACCCCCTACCCTGCTTCCTCTTCACCCCCCCCCTCATCCAAAATCGCGCTGCCCTGGCTCCCCTTATCCAGCCACC
>VWZY01008826.1:135217-200636 GCA_013399075.1 Chloroceryle aenea
GGAAATTAGTTTAATTTATTGCCAGTCAAGTCAACTATGATAATGAGAAATAGAAAGAAGTCTTAAAACACCTTCTACCCACTTCTCCCTTCTTCCAAGGCTCAACTTCACTCCTGATTTCTCTACCTTCTCCCCTTGAGAAGCACAGGGGGACAGGGAATGGGGGTTGCAGTTCATTCAGCAAATGTCCCTGCAGCTCCATCTTCCTCACACTTTTCCCCTTCTCCACTGTGGGATCCCTCCAATGGGAAATAGTCCTTAATTAACTTCTCCAACATGGGTCCTTCCCACAGGCTGCATTCTTCATGAACTGCTCTTGTTTGGGTCCCTTCTATGGCATGAGCGTGGGTCCCCCAGAGGGTCATAAATTCTGACAGCAAGTCTGCTCCAGTGTGGGCTCCTTTCTTTCCACAGGGCCACAGGTCCTGCCAGGAGCCTGCTCCAGCATGGGCTTTCCATGAGGTCATAGCCTCCTTGAGCATCTGCCCACTCTGGGATGGGGTCCACCATTAAACTCCATGGGCTGCAGGGTGACAAATTGCCTCACCATGTTGTTCACTATGGACCGCAGGGGAATCTCTGCTCCAGCACCTGCAGAACCTCCTCCCCTTCCTTCACTGACCTTGATGTCTGCAGAGTTGTTCTCTCACGTGTTCTCACTCCTCTCTCCTTCAGCTACTGTTCTGCTAGAGTTACATTTTTTTCCTGCTTCTACAGTACTTGATGACAGAGGTGCTAGCATCAGTGCTGAGGGGCTCAGCCTTGGCCGGTGGCCAGTCTGTCTTAGAGCCAGCTGGAACTGGCTCCATCAGGCATGGGGGAGAAGCTTTTGTCAACTTCTCAGAGAAGCCGCCTGTGTAGACCTGCCCACTACCAAAACCATGCCATGCAGACACAATACACAATACCATACTCCTTCAAGGTAAGCAGAATTTAGGAATGGAGAAGAATGTAGTGAGATGACCAGTAGGCAGCTGTAAAAGGGGTTTATGTTACTGTACTGTCAGTGCCCAATTTTTCAATACCCTGTGACACTGCATGGTCACATATCTGTACAAAGTTTTAAACACAGTGGTTCTCAAGAAGTGTAGTATTTATATCCACATTTGCACCACAGTAGTTTTGTGGAAAATTTTATATGCCTCTGTTGTGTTTACAAAGGCTTCTTGCTTTTGTTTCTTTTTGTGCAAACTAAGGGTAAATGTTCAGGTTTGCATGAAATTTTTTCAAGTTGAGATTTCTAACTTGGAAGAATGACACAACTTTGTAAGACATACATAAGTTTGTGACATTTAAAAAAAACACAGATTTGTTCCTGAAATACTAATCCTGTAAAGTGAATTTCTTCCTTTTCCCACCACCCCGATGTGGATAAAGTTTGGAGAAGCAGAGTCTCAGCTGCTGTGCATTGGGATGTTGTCAGTAGAGCTATGCCTGCTTTATACCAGCTGACAGTCAGGACCATGTTCTACTGACAGCAATCCAGGCTTGCTGAAATTAGGAAGTCAGACACATTAAAAAACTCCAAAACCTAGAGAATGCATATTTTCATGTGTGCCACATGTAATACACGTGGCAACACAGATGCTCAAGTGTTGCATGTTACTTAGTTCTGTTCTCTCGGTTTGAAAGCAGCAGTCGCCTCAGTAAGGATGGGATATTAAAGCTAGAAGCTATAATACCTGGAAAGGGTGACCCGTTAATTTTGAAATGCATTGGTTACTTACAGAATTACTTTCTAAAAATTATGTTCTCCAGAAGCAACTGGGTAGTATAACTGTGATGCATGTTCCTGGTAGGAACTAAATACGGAATGGATATGGCATGCGACTGTACTATTACATTTTTAGTACTGATCGTGACACAGTTTTGTCCTGTGCCAACTAATGCTCTCCCAGATAATGCCCAAGCATAGTTCTGGGGTTAGGAGAGACAATGGACCTTTTCCAAAAGGCTGTTTGGATCTGTCCAGGCTGTTTTGAAGGGGTAGGATTTTTTTTGTACAGCCACGAGCTGTACCATGCTTACTGGTTCCAAGCCCAGAGCGTGGCTATGTGCCCTGGTCTGTTTTATTTTCTGGCATATATGTGGGCACAGATCCTGCTTTCCAGGAAGCTGGGACTCAGCAGCTTCTTTGGGAATGTAACAGGAGGTTTGTCTTTGTGGGCTTAGAGGAGTAGGAGAAAAAATTCTATCAGCCCTGGAAGTGAGCTGTGTCTGGAAAACTAAAAATAGTCCACAGCAACTTAAAATTATAGAATAATTGAGTTTCATATTGGTTTTATCCTGAGGGAATACACAGGTGTAATTAGCCATTTTGAAAGTTCTAGTTTGAGAAAAAAAAAGTATTTATGAAGAATTATGGCCTGTCATTTTTAATCAAAATGAATAAATTTCATGTAAGCAGATGGCATCTATGGTGTCCTCAACCAGAGGATGTGTTATTCTGGCTGTAGTGTAAAATTTATCCCTGTCCTAAGCTTTGCCTTCTGTTAACTAAAGGAGGAGTAGCAACCTGCTAGCACAGATCTGAGTTGGCATGACTTTCATGTTTTCCCAGGGGAATCCCTTTCTCAAGCAGATGTTTCAACCCTCCTCTAATTGGTTGCCTCCTGTCAAGGAGGTGCAAATCTATATTTAGTAAAAATTATAGGGTGTGTGGGAGCTTTTTGTAGTGGTGGTCTTTGTGGTTTTTGGTTGTTTTTTTTTTTTGTTTGTTTGTTTTGTTTTTTTGTAAAGCAATGTTTAGGGTACTAGCATACTAATGACTTAACAGAGTTTGGTGCAACACACAACTTGCAGGTTGATACTAGTCTGTGGAGTACTACTACCTGGAAGTAGTCCGGCAATCAGAAACTGAGGTCCCAATCCCTGTGTGGTTGGTGATGCGCCAAGGGCCATTCCTGCGCTGGGAATTCCTGGTACAGTTTGTGGTTTGAGGATTGCATGGGGAGAGAATAGAAGCTTGGGTCATGATGCCCTGAAGATTTACTGCCCTGAATTACCTGTATTACCACTGACATCTCTCACATCTTTCTGCATAATATTTAAATAGTACCAGCTTGGTAGTAAATGGTTTAATGAGCTTGTGCTTGTTCAGTAGATACATTGATAAGTGTGTTCTGCTGCTGCTCTTTTTTTTTTTTTAATACCTTAAACATAGAACATATACTGTCTACTTTTTGAGTAATGGACTTTGAAAATGCAAAATAATGTTGTGGTTGCATAGTTAGGATTCAGAGTTTGGCCTCTGACACAAACTTCATCTCATTTAACTCTTCTGTTTCACCTTTGAACTACGATATTGTGTAGCCCATTCTGCAGTACAGCTTCACTTAACTCTTTATTTGCAAGTAGAATCAATTTAGCATCTTGCGATGTATGCTTTGTTGAATGCTGATCATACAGCCTTAATTATTTCTTACACAGCAGGAAACTTTGAAAGTCGCAGCTGTGTTTTGCCTTAGGTCAGATTGGTTGTGGACTACTGACTGCTCAAGTCCCTGGGTGGCTAATAAGCTTTACTCCCAGCAGGCCCTCCAGACTACTACGCTGAGGGTACCAAACTGACTTTTGTGTTTCATTGTATAAATGCATTTTAACTAGGGATAAATTAGCTTACTGGATGTTACCAAAACAGTAAAAGAGAATTTTCTCTTCTGCATTAATATGTGACTGTTTGCCTCCTAGCTGACATCCTTCCCTTAAAGCAGCATTAAGATTTTTGCTAAGTTTTCCAGAGTGTCTATTTATTTCTGTCCATTTTTAACATAGAATCATTCTGGTTGGAAGAGACTTTTATCATGACAGTATTAAAAGAAATCATCACTTTCCTTTCATCCCAACTCATGAATTCTCCTGAGAAAAGCTGTTGCTCAAGAGTGTTTCTTTACCCTGTGTTTAGGTCAGAGTGTTGTCAAGAGTATCTTGATATTTAGTTATGTTATAAACATGTTAAAATGTTGTCACTATTCTTTTCCCCCAGCTTTCCTATGGAAGTCTCTAATACCAATCTTGCACTGTTTTTCTCCACTTTTAAGGGAATATTCCTTTTTAAAGACCAAAAACTGGCAATTTGAAGCTCTTTCAGGCAGAGTAGTTAAACTTCTTTCTCTACCATGGCATTTGGTTTCCTGCCCAATGGCATTTCCCTCAGTCCAAATGACTTACCTCAATGAACTTGCCTTGCAGCCCATTCCACACAGTTACTGCATGTGGAACATGTGCTTCTTGGCATCTGTTTGTAGTCTTCTTTAATGTCCATTTTATACTCCTTCATTGTATTAACTCTATGAATTGGACTGACATTGTTTTTTCCATCCTGTCTGAAATTATATATATATGTAAAAAAAATAAATAGTTCTACATATAGATATATCAACTTCTGAAGTAACTGTGCTATAGTCTACTTGCCAGCCACTGTCTCTAAGTTTTTTTGTGAGTCTGTTTTGCACCAGTTACGTGAAAGCTTATTGTTTCCAGCCTTATTGATTTTCTCCAAAAAAGCCAAGTTATGTAACAGAACAAACGGGTCTAACATGAAAAATACAGAGATTATTAATATAATTGAACAAAATTCTCATTTACCTTTCTTTTGTTGTATGTTAGATCTTAAGATTTTTAATTAGCTCACTAGGCTTATGTACTCTGAGCATACAGCTTTTTGAAACAATCCAGTTATCTTGTTTTGCAATATACAAATTCTAAAATTTCTATTAAATATATTTTATGTTCTGTTCTTGCATCTACTTTATAACTTACATGCTATTTCATTTTTTATAGCAATCTTTTATTCCATACAGTTTTATCCTGGATTTTATTCTGTTCTGCTTGAAATCAGTTTAAAGGTTTCTGTGAATTTTTTGCCATAATTAAACTTGTAAGTCTTGTTTTATGATAAATTAATTTTTCTGACAAATATTTCTGTTCTAATAACTTGGTGAGGTATGTCTTGAGCATTTGAAGGGAATGAAATAGTTGTTCACTCTCTAATTATGATCTTTGTAGTCATATTTATATATACTTTATATATATTTAATACTTCCATAAAGAAGAAAATCAGTACCTTTTTTCCCTTACTAAAGTCTTTCTACTTCTGTTTTCTTTCTTGTGATAATGGGCCATGAAGTCAATTAATTTGTGTTGCCTGTGGCTTCAGTGAGTGAAAACTAATTTTTTTTCACATTGATGAACGTAATGTAGATCAAATAAATGGTCATGGCTCAGATAAATACAGTTCCTTAGGTATCACCTTTGGCACGAGATACTTAATTGATTAATTAATGAAATGTATTTAGCTAACAAATACTTTGTTCTCCTTTCTTAAACTGATACAGGTTTTTTTTTCATGTCGTGACATTCCTCCAAAGACAGCTGATGTTATGTCAGCATAGTCTGTGCCAGACTTGCCCTTTCAAAGCTAAATTCCTCCATTTTTATTTCTGATGATCATCTAAATTTCTCAGTGCTCTTTCTGTCTCCATTTCTGTTTTTGCCAGTCTCTCATCATTTCCATCCGTTCTGTTCTACCTTCCTCACTTTCTCATGTTCCTGGTAGTAAATCTGTTTCAGTTTCTATTTAACATGAATTTTGCTCCTTTGTTGCCTAACCACTCTTTCTAGGTAACCTTAATTACATGAAATTTGGAAAATATCTAAATACTTAGTAGCTTGGGAGTTAACGTGGTTGTTTGGGGATACCCTGTTTGAAACTTTCTCACAGATGCTTGTTTAATTAGTGTTTAATTAGGCATTCCTAAGTTCTTCAGACTTGTCATTTTTGTTTTTGTTGGGTCAAGAGGGAAGGGGTCATGTTATTATATACCTTCAACCAGTAAATGCAGTAGAAAATAATGGTATCTAGATGTGGGTGTTTTCATCCCAGTAGGACTGGAGGGTCAGAAGTTCTCTTTTAATATATCACTGCTCCATAGAAAATGGTGTTTTTCTGGGTTCTGGGAGGCCTGTCCTTTCCTTATCTTGAAGTGTTCCTGCTTTGTCCATTTTCGATGCCTCCTTCCTGCCTTCTTTCTCATGTAAGCTGTATGATTCTGTAATTAACCAAGCATTAACCAAACATGATCATGATAGTCCACTGTCCTGATGTGCTCTACTGTGGGATTAATTGACCTTTTGCTCTCAGTGTAACGCGCAGTAGAGGATACCTTGCAGCAGTACTATTGCCTAAAAAAAGACAAAGAATAATTACTATGTTTTGAAGGCATTTGAATAACTTATTACTTATTAATGAAACTGTTTTAATTACTAACAATTCTTTTAAAAAAATTTTAAAATCCACAGATCACAGCCTCTATCTGATTATTGGGAAGACTCTGGATCATCTTCAGCAAGGTAAGAGTCAACTCTGGTACTTTTTTGTTTGTCTTGCAGAGAACAGCTGTCTAGCAGATTCTAATGTCATAAATGATAAATGAATACTCAGCCTCCCTCGAATGGCTTCCTGTTACGTAGTTTTACTGTTGCACATAACTGATGCTTTCAAAATGCTATCTGAACATAATATTCTCACCTCGAGTTTTTATTTGTTTGCTTTTCTTATTACAGAACAATAACTGAGAATTCTTCTTCCCATGTACTTTTTTCATTTACTCCACTGTTTGTTTTGAATCATTTCACTGTTATTATTCTCCTCTATGTAAACCCTTGGGACAGAATTTGTTTAGGCAGAGAATGGGATTTGTTCTCATCCCTTTTGAAGTCCTGATTCTGTGATTTTTTTGTATTTTATTTTTTTAGGGCTTCTACTGCCATTTTTTAATTTTTTTTTTTTTTTTAATCTTGATGGGGTTTCCATCAAATTTTATGAAATATAAGTTCTAAACACCCTCCATTGCTATAGAGCTGAAGAAAATTTGCAGCCAGCAGCAAAATAAAGCAATGCTGAAAATAGACTTCTTTTCCCCTAGAGAAAGGGAGTTCCCCAACTTGACCAGCTACTAATTGGTACAAAGGTTTGTTTACACAGAGGAGCTATTCCTAATTAGTTCCTTATGTGGGTGCTCTCCTTGTGAAATTAGTGTTACATTCTGATTTAATTTAATCTGCTTTTATAATGAATTGTTATAATTTGCAGTACAGAACTTATTTTTAGAAGAAAAAATATATCTGCACCACCTCCAGTCTTCAGATGATTATTCCTCTTTAGGCAGCAATCAAGCACTCTTACTCATTTAAAATTAAATTCATACAAATCCATCATTAGATTACAACCATTTTTTAATCATATCTTTATAAATGTACCTGCAGAAGCAAAACCATGTGTTTTTCAAAGACAAAAGTTAAGTCAGATGATTATAGACCTGATGACGTGACCTCTGTTTTTCTGTAGTCGTGAGGATAGTGAACCAGGATATTTGGGAAGAGTGTTTGTGGAGTGACATTGGCATTGTTAAAATTATGGGTGAAATAGAAGTTCACTTCCAGGCTTCTCTTTTAAGAATTTCTTTTTCTTAAGTTGACTTCATCTTTGTTCTGGGAGCAAATCTGGATCTCTGTCAGTCATTTAATTTAGAGAGTTGAAAAAATAACATAAGAGTACATGTCCCTGTAGATCCTTATGAAGGGCCCAATCCTCTTGTTTTTCTCTCAGCCTCCTCCCCAACACTAGAATGTAGTGATCACTAGAATGTAGAATGAAGTGATCACTGACAGACATTTAAATGACATTCTTTATTTCAGTAGTTTCAGAAGATTGGGAAAATAATTTCAGAATTTAGAATCACTTCAATGTGACTTTTCTCAATGTAAATACAGTTTTAAATAAATATAGCTTTTATAATAAAATGCTACATGTTTTGGAAATGTATTTGCATTTTCTTTTTTTTTTTTTTTTTTTTTCCATTATTTCTCAATATAATGCCTAACAGTGAACATTTTTTTCCTTTGTCTGTACTAATCTTAGCAGCAGCTCACTATAAAATCCAAATTAAATGAATCTGTTCTGCGGAATTATATAGGATAAAATATAATTTAAGTACTTGATCTTTTCAACCCAGCAACATTTTTGAATGGTATTACTTCAAATAAATTTGGAGGATAATAATTTCATTTTTCCATGGGTAGTTTCTTTTCAAGCTATGAAGTTTTACCTGAAAATGGAGAGAGGGAAAAGCATAGTGATCCCAAGTGTAATTTTGAATGTTTTTCATGACAGACGGACGTTGAATGTTTAGCATCACCTCTTTGGATTTCTGAATGTGAATTGGAACCACTGTTTCTCTAGGTAAGACATAATCAAGTGTTTGTGTTAAGTAACCCCTTTCTTTTATACATGAATTGTGAGAAAGCTGAAGAGTGCAATGTGCTGGACTTCACTTTGTACAGAGTGTTTATGTCTGTTGAATGCGTCCAGTGTTATCTGAGATTTTAAATAATAACAGTTCAGTCATCCTAAATGTTTATATTCCCTGAGAGAAACCACACCAGCAACTCTGCATGGTCTAATCTATATGTGGGGTTTAATTTTATGATTGGGTGCATAGTTGTTTTGATTATCTTGTTGCCATTCAGAGTGGTAGTTAAGTTCTGTCTGCCCCTTCTCTTGCATCAACACCTGCCTTCAGGTGGAATGTGCTGGTTTAGGGAATTTGCTGCTGAAAATCTATGGGATTGCAAAGACTTCATGGAAGATTAATTTTCTGTCAATTTAGACCTCTGCATTAGCTCGTTGTGGACTCAAACAAGTAAGTGGTGTCAACTGAAAATCCATGCCAGTACTTGCAGCAACAGATTGTTTTATTGGCTTCAAACTTCTCACTTCTCTCTGCTCTAAGGAAATGTTCAATACCCGAGGAACACTACAAGGATTGTGAATAGCTGCAGATTTAAGTGTCTGAGTAGGAAGCAGAGGGTGATAGAGGTGAGCTAGAAGGTTTTGGTATGTAGATGTGATTACGAGAGAATTTGTCACTGAAAATTACCTTTTTCTTAGTGAAACACTAGAGGTCATGCCAGTTTGGTGTAGTCTACCATGTAGATTATAAGGAACAGAGTAGATCTCAGTGTCACACTTCACATGTGGCCAAGCTGTGGTCAGCACTCCGCTAGGCCTCAAGGGCTACAAGTTAGACGCGCCATTTCTGTTTGTTCTGACCCAAACACTCTGCTGTTTGCCAGCCCCTTCTGGACTGCTGGGAAACATGACATTCGACCTGTGTGGTTGCAGCATGTAACACTTAAAGTCTGAAAGGGAATAGTATCAATAGTAACAGTAGTTTATTGTGGGAGGTCAGGCTGTGTGAGGTGGTAGTTTTCATCTGGTGGTTTCTTGTAGAGATGGAAACCACAGAGTATCAAGAGGACTCTTTAAGCTAACCCTACCTTAGTAATGGTGACTGCTGTCCTTAATCCAGCTGTCATGAGAAGCATCCAACAAGCAGTGCTGTGGGCAAATATCCACAACTGCTTGAATTTGTTGCAGGTAAAACCCAAGACCAACAAGGCAGCACCATGACTGGCTTTCTGTCAAAGCAGATTTGCTGTACCCAAGCGAACCAAAGGACCTCAGTGGCAGTCTGTCAAAGCAAAGGTGTTCGTTAATCATGTGAATGCTTGTTCAAAAGAAATAAAGCCACCTGCAGAGGAGTTTGGAGGGTGTAGATGGATTAATTTAAGGCCACAAAGGGTCCTAGTAAATGTGGAACTGTCAATAGTTGAAAGACAGCAGTATTCCTGTTTCATTTCACTGTCTGGGCAAACAAACACAAGTGCAAGGGACGAGGTGGATATGGGGGGTGGAAGGAAAACCTTACCAGGTTTGAAGGCTATAATCACAGCTTTGACAATTTCTGCAGTGTAGGAAATTATTCTCTGCCTTGTAAACTGATGATGTGATACTTGGTAGGACTATATTCTTAACTTATTCTTAGCTGCTTCTCGTGTTTTATTTTTACACTTCATTTTCTCCTTTAAAAGACCTTCCCAGACTTCTATTTTGGTATAGTTGTATGGAATTTAAAACAGGAATTATGTCTGAGACATACCTATTAAATTTTATAAAGATAGCATTTCAATAAAACTTTAAGGCCCATTATTTTAAAATGAAGGATAGTTTTTCTGAGCTGGAGAGGAGAGGATCTAGGGGGCTTAGGGATCTGGCACAAGAGCTGGCTGAGCCACTCTCCATCACATATCACTTGTCCTTGGCTAACCGGGCAGGTCCCAAATGACTGGATGTTGTCCAATGTGGTGCCCATCCACAAGAAGGGCTGGAAGGAGGGTCCAGAAAACTATAGGCCTGTCAGCCTGACCTTGGTGGCTGGCAAGGTTATGGAGCAGATTATCCTGAGTGCGATCAATTGTCACGCACAAGACAGCCAGGGTCTTAGGCCCAGGCAGCACGGGTTTAGGAAAGGACTAAACCAGTTTGATTTCATTCTATGACTGGTGACCCATCTGGTAGATGAGGGGAAGGCTGTTGATGTGGTCTACCTAGACTTCAGCAAATCCTTTGACAAAGTCTTCCACAGCATCGTCCTGGAAAAGCTGGCAGTCCATGGCTTGGACAGGTGCACCCTTTGCTGGGTTAAAATCTGTCTGGACAACTGGGCACAGAGAGTGGTTGTGAGTGGTGCCACATCCAGTTGGTGTCCGGTGACCAGTGGTGTCCCCCAGGGATCAGTACTGTGCCCAGTTCTATTCAGCATCCTTATTGATGACCTGCATGAGGAGATTGTTAGTAACTTTGCAATGACACTAAGTTGGGGGGAGCGTCGATCTGCTGGAGGGTCGGGAGATGCTGCAGAGGGACCTGGACAGGCTGAGGCCAATAATACGAGATTTAACAAGATCAAGCGTAGGGTCCTACACTTTGGCCACAATAACCCCGTGCAATGCTACAGACCAGCGGATTAGTGGCTAGAGAGCGCCCTGGGAGTACTGGTTGATAACCGGCTGAACATGCCCAGATGGCGTGGAAGGCCAATGGCATCTTGGCTTGTATCAGGAATAGGATGGCCAGCAGGNATAGGCTGGACTTGGTGATCTTGGGGGTCTATTCCAGCCTCAGAAATTCTGTGATTCTGTGATCTCAAAACTGAGTTCACTGCAGGGGCTTATCCACCCTAGTTGGGAGGACTGAGATGAGCTGAAAGGAGATCTTAGAGACAGGACAAGTAAAGTGAAAAGGAAAAGCAAAAGCAAACATTGTAGGAATGGGGATGAGCAATCTTAACATGTCAAAAGAAATAGGAAATGATGAGAAACAAGGCGTGTAAGATGAGGAAATACAGATTTGCTCAATTATGGATTCTTTTAAATATAGAACGTTATTACTACAGTAGTTCATTGCTTATATTAATTCCATTGATAGCAAATAATAAACTGATAGGAGCTAGAACTGGTAGAAAAAATTTTGAATTTTTTTTTTGCCCGATACACTTTTGAAGTCTTAACTGTATACTATTTGAGACCTTTTACATATATCCAGACAAATTTATTTTTTTAAATAAAGTCCTTCGATACTGCCTTTAATGACCGTAAAGATTGACTCTTTCAGAAGACCATGACAAAGTATTGACTGTAGAAGCATCTAACTTTTTTCTAAAACAAAAGGTTCTGAAATTCAGGTTGTAATATGACAGCGACAAGCCAATAACAATCTCTAAATTCTAATGAAACGAAAGCAATTCTTTGTGTTTACATCTGTGAGCTGTTTGAGCTATGCTGAAAGTTATTACATTGTAAGTTGTTTTTTTTCATTTTCATTGTAAGTTTTTTCATTTGTCTTACTGCAAAGAGAAGTACTGAATCTTATAGGCTGTTTTTTAAATGACTAGTATCCCTTGGAACTGTTCTGAAAAGTAGGACATGAAATATTGTTGTAATTCTACATAATTTATTTTTTTTTATCAAATGAAGTATTTGTGTAACTGTTTGCAGAAATGGTTTTGTGTGTGCATAAGTATGGTTATATATTAATGTTGCTTTTTAATTGACCTTAGAGGGCGGGAGAACATGGGTAAGAAGAGAGTAAACTAGTTTTCATTTTCTGTTTCCTGTTGTGTTTGATTTTTTTTCTAAGAATACATAGCAAAGTTTCTTAATTAAATAATACGATAGTAAACATAGGTTGAAAGATGAACTATGAAGATATTATTCAGGTCTATGGATGGTAAGAATATATTTAAATTACTAACTGGTTGAGAATTATTAGGCATCATTTTCTACCAAAATGTGTGAGTTACTAAGATGAGGTTAGTTAGCAGTGCAGGGGGAGCAACAGCAAACATTTAACAATTAATCAAACAATAAAGTTGGATGCGTAGAGAACATTTGGAAGGCATCACTAATTGCATAAGGAGCCTGGGTTGATGCTTAGGTGCCAGAATTAAGGTCTAAAGATGAATGAATCTCTGAAGTGAATTTCTACTTCACATGCAAATGGGTATCACCTCAGGCCATGATAACTTCTACTCTTTTCTACCTTGATAAAATGAGGATCAGTGTGGTCATAGAACTTCAGAATACATTTTAGACACTTTTTAGGAAAAAAAAAAAACAAACAAAGTTTAAAAACAAGTTCATAATGTTTCACATCTGTAACTGTGTAGTATTTGAGAGGTTATTCTACGATTGCAGAATATCTTGTACAGGCATGTTCTGTACCATTGTGAGAAGCACCATGTAATGAAATTTTCAGCACAGCTTACTAGTTAACTCATTGCCAGGCATTTTACAGATCTAACGCATAAATATGTTTCAGGGAGAAATGTGGAGGAAAGTACTGTGGTAACTGTAGCTGGTTGCCTTGTGTTGTTGGCCAGATGTGTTTTCCAAAAATGTGGGCACACTCAATCTGGAATTCAGCTTTAAGCCCGATTTTGGTCTGTAGTGATAGACTGTAACTCAGGCAGAGCCTAAAATTAAAATGCTTTTCCTGAATTTCTCATCCTCAAAAGATGACAGTTTCCCAGCAAGTGTTAATGATGAGACATACTAATTTATAACAATGAAACTTCACAAAGTCCTTAAAATTCAGGGCCAAATTTTTCAAAAGTATCAAAAGTCACAGACTCTGTTGATGTCTCCAGAAAGAAAAGATTCTAATTTTTCACCAACAGAAAAAAAATAAGGGTTTGTAGTATTTTTTTAATAAAAAAAAAAACTCTTTCAGAGAGATATTCTTTCATGAAAAAAAACCCTGCAATTCCTTTTTTTTTTCTTTTCTGTAATGTTAATCATCATTAACACAACTTGCTGATTTCCTTCCTCAGCTGCAGTTCTTCCTACACTCAGAGGTCAGAAAAGAGTAAGATCAACAAGCCACACATCTGTCTATCTCTCTTTCCAACTTGAACAAAGAAACAAATTTTTTTTTTTAATGGCTTTTTGAGTTAATTGTAAACAATTTGGTTTTGGAGTTGCTGACTTGCAGCAAATGTTTGTCGTAGGCGGATGTAGGGAAAAAGGACTATGTCCTAATGCAATTCCTCTGGGGCCGGTGAGGAAAAAAAACCCCACCACTTATTCTTGATCTTTGTATCACTGAAGTATGCTCAAAATTCTGAATGTATGTATAGAGTATTTCACAAGCTTAAGATACATGCTTTGACAAGGCAGAGAGATAGGAGTTGTTGCTCATTTCATTTTCATATATTCTTGTATACAGTAATACTGATTCCCCCTCATTTTCAATACCTGTTTATTTATGAACAAATCGACAGTCATAAAAGACAGTAGGAATAGGGAGGAAAAAAACTTCCAAAATGAGAGATCTGTTGTAATACTTATTAATTTCTACTATTCCTACATGGTTTTTTTCTGGTAAACATTTCTAAAAAAAACCTATATTTACAGGCATTAATCCTTAAGTAACATTTTGAAAACTAATCCTTAATAATTAGTGAAATGTAGTACTTTTGTTACTTTCCTAATTTATTGTAATTTTTTTTAATACCCTCTGGCATCAAATAGCATCAGTTTATCTAATCTATTAGATTTACTTTTTTTTAAAGTGTTTTATCTGAAGTAAACATCTGGTGTGACTTTTGGTACTTTCACATTTCACAACAGGAAATACTAGAAGTGTTGATGTACAGCTCTTCTGAAACATCAGCTACTTTAAAAATAGCTTATTACACCTTTATGTGTGTAATCTGAGCATAATATTCTGATTTTGGTTGTTTTGTTTAATATGTCTATCATGATTTTATTTATTTATCATGTTTTATTTCTAACTTGACTCTCCTGCTAAATATTTGCATATATCTTGGTGTGAAAAGTAAATTGGTAATGCTGGTTTATTAATACATTTGACTGTTTGGAACGATGCCTAAATTCCTGACAAACCTGAATAAAATTAATCATTCAAAGGAAATGTTTTCCATCATTTGTTTGTAGGAGGTAAAATGCACTGTACTGGGATAATGTTTTGTCAAATATAGGTGTTTGAGTTGATAATGCCACGTAGTGGATAACAGCCTTAACTGCAGCCTTTTTTCAAAACCAGATCCAGGTGGCTTGCAGCTATCGATATATGTTGGAGTTTTCTTCCTGGCTAGAATGTGATGCTCATAACTTGTTTTCAAAGAACCTTTTACTATCAGCTCTGTTCTAGGAAGTTTCTGATTGCCAGTGCAGTTTCTGGATGAAGAGTATTATAGGAATCATTTATTACAGAATTTTAAATGTATTATAGGAAAAGAAGGATCTTCTTAATGGCATATTTAATTTGATTGGAAGGATTAACACCAGTCTTGGACTTGCACTGGTTCCTTAGGTTAAATGAAGTGTAATTGGCAATATAGATATAACTTGGTGGTTTAAGCAATGCTTTGTCTTGGACCTTATGGTTGGAAGATTGTCATCTGGGCAAAGTCTGAACTAGAACAAGCCAATTTTTCTGGAATTGAAGAGGATCCGATTTAAAGTAGTTAGTGCCTTTTCTTGGATGACAGCGTGGAGGGCATAGACAAAAGGAGAGTATTAGATTGGGCTAGGTACTGCTTTATCTGGACTTTTGTAATAATTCTTTTTGTAATAATTTAAATAATTCTGCCTTGGAAGATCAGAAAAGTGATGTCTATTCCACTATTGCTTCTTGAGTATATTCTTCTCATAAAGACTCTTCTTTGCAAAGTAGTTTGGATGGTATTATTAATCACTTGGTGTATTTGATACAACATTTAAAGATATAAAATTAAAATGTTTTATCTGAGACCAGAGTATATATGCATATATACAGATTATATTCTGTATATATGAATGTTTTTTCCTAAAATCAGTGTCCCAACAACAACAACAAAAAATCTATTCTATAATAAAGAATACTATCCTCTGTAATTTAATAGCTTTTATGGAAAAGTGGTTTTTTTTCACTGTTGAAATGTATATTGATTTAGGTCTTTCCATTCCTTTTCAGTCTTCAGTGTTTGAGCATTTTTTTCCCTCTAAGTAAATTTCCATTACTTTCCATCTATGCTGATAATTTTCAATCACTGACCATTTTTTTACTTAATCTCTCAGGCTTTTCTGAAGTTTTTAATAGTAAGTCAGTGAATAAATTGCAACTAAAGTAATGATTGGCTCAGAGGAGAAGAACGAAAACATAATCCAATTTCCAGACATGTTTCAGTGATGTATATTACAAGCTGGTTGTATTAATGATGAAGATTGAAAGATAATACAAAGACTTTTTTTTTTGCTTAAGTTACAGTATTTTTCAGAAAGTTTCTCTCATTTGTTTGTCATGAAATTTAGAATAACTGAGGGTTTTTTCATCTCCATCCTCTGGAGAACTTGTACCATCAAGTCAAGAGGTAAGAAGAGACTGAGTTTTACAGCTTCGGTCGTCCTGAAATCACAGGCGTTCCTCCCCATACCACTGTACACTGCACTGTTTGTACCACTGCTTGTGTATCTAGATAGCTAGAGTAGATGGATGGCTTTGAGTCAGAAAACAGAAAGCTTTGGTAAATTATTTTAATCTTGATTTTGTTACACTTTTAATCTTGATGTATCCTTTTTTTTTCTTTTTTTTTTTCTGTAACAAGCAACAATTTCTCAGTTCTTGGTTAAATATGCTCATTTGTAACTCTCTGTGTACACATATATGTGAACATACATGATGTGCATTTGTGTGCGTGCATGTTTAGTATTTAGACAATTTTAAGTTTTTCAACTTTTAGAACAGGGTTCTAAAAATATTTTTAAGTTAACTATTTAAATAGTTGCTCATATTTGAAATTTTCTTAGAAACCAAGGAATGTTGCCTTTACAAGGGTGTATTTCTTTTATCTGTGACTTATGCCACATCTAAGCGTGAACAGAGTTACAACTGAAAATGAAACAAGTTTCTTAGATCATTTTTAGTCAAAATAAAACAATAAATCTTGCTCTAAATCAAAATATGGTGTCTTTTCTATAGTTTCTAGTTCTCAAAGTCGTGATTTGCCTTTCAAACAGGAGTATTCAACAACAGCAATAAGAAAGTCTTGGGTTTAACTATGTCCCTCCATATTTGATTGCTGGTAACTGGCATTTTAAAGGTAATGTATCATCCTGTGTATCTTTTTTCTAGTCAAACACTATAAAAAGAAAACCAGATTTCTTCTTTCTCAGCTTTTAGTCTGCTTCTCAAATTCAAAAGATATAATACTAATAATGATACAAAACTGTGAGGAGTGGCTGATACACCAGAAAGTGTAACCCCATGCACCAGTACTGGTTAGGAGTAGACCTGCTGGAAAACATCTCCACAGAGAAGGACCTGGGAGTCCTGGGGGACAAAAGGTTATCCATGGGACAACAGTGTGCCCCCATAGCCAAAGCCAGTGGTATTCTGGGATGCATTAAGAAGTGTGTACACTAGGTTGATGGAGCTTCTCCTCCCCCCTCTACTCTATCATAGTGAGACCACAGTATTTCATCCAGTTCTGGTCTCCCCAGTTTGAGAGGGACAGGGAAATACTAGAGAAAGTCTAATGAAGAGCTATGAGGATGATGATTAAGTGACTGGAACATCTCTTTTATGAGGAAAGGCTGAGATACCTGGGGCTGTTCAGTCTGGAGAAGATTGAGAGGGGATCTTATTAATGGTTACAAATATCTGAAGAGTGGGTATGAAGTAGAAGGGTGCAGTAACTCTTCAGTGGTGCCCTGTGATAGGATGAGGGGCAATGGTCGCAAACTGGAACACAGGAAGTTCTACCTCAACACAAGGAAAAACCTCTTTACTTGTGAGGGTGATGGACCACTGGAACAGGCTGCTGAGTCTCCTTTTCTGGAGACTTTTAAAACCTGCCTGGACATGTGCCTGTGTGGCCTGCCCTAGGTGATCCTGCTCTGGCAGGGGGTTTGAACTTGATGATTCCAGAGGTCCCTTCCAAACTCTACCCTCTATGATAACTGAATAAGTGTAAATAAAGATAGTGTGTCTGTTCACATGAAGAAAACAGAACTGTTGCCAAGGGCTGATATAGCATCTATTAGATGCTGGCCTGGGATGCTCACCAGCCTTGGGACTTCACTCTCTGCTGAGCCTGGTCACCCATGTTCAAGTAAAAATGGAAGTTTTCATAATTTTAGATGCAGTCACAGTTACTTTTAGACATTTTAGACTAGATGTAAGGAAAATAATTTTAAATTAGAGGCTGGTGAAACACTGGCACAGATTGTCCAGAGACGTGGTAGATGCCCTGTCCCTGGAAACATTGAAGATCACATTGCTTAGGGCTCTGAGCAACCTGATCTAGTTAAAAATGTCCTTGCTCCCTGCAGAGGGTTTGGACTAGTTGACCTTTAAATGTCCCTTCAAATCTAAAATATTCTGATATTTTATGATGCTACTTTTAAACTAAATCCTGAGTTTCAGTGGGGCAAAAGGGAAAGCAATGTAATTTTTTTAATGTTGATATTTATTCTGCACTGTGTTTATTGAAATATTATCTAGACTAGTTTGGCTTTAGTTTGAAAAGAGGAGAGGGGAGAGTTATCCACTGATGCTGGAGCTATAATCCATGCAAAACTTCAGTCTGAGGTATGCATCTCCTTCAGAAGGCAGTCAGCACTGATGACCCAGTGCAGTTATAAACTGATCTAGTCATGACCTTTCAATTAGAATCATAGGGTCACAGAATACTGTGTTGGAAGGAACCTCACAGATAACCTGGTCCAACCTTTCTTGGCAAAAGCACAGTCTAGACAAGCTGGCCTAGTACCCCGTCCACCCAAATCTGTCCAATGTTGGAGAATCCAGCACTTCCCTGGGGAGATTATTACAATGGCTGANTCTCCTCCGCAGAAAATCCACCCAGCAGCATTGTAGGGTTGTCAAAACAACTGTAAAACGTCCACTTTTGTGCGTGTGTTTAGCTTCGCTCACGTTCTTGAACAATACTCGTGTTTTCTTTGTATAATGGGTCTCTATAGGGCTGTGCATCTTGTAACGGGGAAGGAAGCAGCAAACTTGAGTCGTAAAGGGGGGTGTAATTAACCCCCGTCCAAATTTGTCAATTAGCTGAAAATAGATTTTATAGCAAAGTAGTAGGATATAAAGTGCATCGATTTTATTGTCTTAATAAAAAGCTATTGTGCAAATTTCACACTAATTAGGAATAGTGTCCCGTATTGATTTGAATTAATTACTGTGGAGCCTGTCGGGGTCGGTATGTTATTTTAATTTTCCTTTACAAGAATTCTAAATTATAATCAAAAGTTTGGTTTTAATATGGCACCATCTGCAGCATTTCCTTATTTTCTATCTTAGGCAAATAGCACACTTGTTAATATACCCCAGAATACTGCAGTGTTTTTTAGCAGCTCAGAGTTGGGGCAAAAAAACTTTAGTCATTCTGTGTAAGTAAAACACATTACTTGAAAATAGATTTGCTAGCAATGCACTTCTTAAAGTATTAGGCACAGTGCAAAATTAAGAATATGTTTACATCATTGAGAGTGCTAATGTGATTGAATTTTTCAAGGCAGGCTATTTAGCAGAATAATGCTATAGACCTGTACATATCTGTATAATCTGCCCCTGTACATTTTAATGAATTGAATATCTAACATGAAAGAATAGGAGTTAATAAAATAATACCAGAAGACAAAAAATTACACAAAGCTAATAAAGAATAAAAGGAGTTTTACTGGAATTTATACTTTTCTGTAGTGCTTTTTGAGAAAATCTGTTAGATATTGGGTCACCTCCTCCCATAGCTTGACCATGAAAGCAATCTTTGAAAAATTCTGGAATTTAGCAACTCCCTTATCTCCTTCATGTTTGATTTATAGTCCAATATAATGATTATTTCTTTTTTTCCTCAGTCTTTCTGCTTACCAATCCATCTGAATTTGTGGGATTTTTCATCTTGAGTGGAGTGTATGGCACTTGTATTTGCTGCATGTCTTCAGATAGTATCTTCAGTTAATCAACATAATTTTGAATTATGATCCTATTTTCCAGAACACTTTATTTCCCTTCTAGCTTTGTGCATATGTTAAAAGGGTATTTTCTTCTTCTGTCACTAGTTAAAAGTATTGATCAAAACCAAATCTGTATTACAGACACCAGATACTGTTTAAAAATACCCTCCTCATTTTTACCAGTAAAGTACTGACAGCTACATTTTCAAATTCTCAGTGTTAACAGCAAATTTATGGTACTGAATTGTATATATTTTTTTCCCATCTCCTGTAATTTGTCAAAGATCCCTCCTTTATCTGTTTCCTTACTTCCTTCAGTTCTTCCATATGCTTATGCAGGCATATTGATTTCTAAGTCTCCAGTTTGTCTGTTTTGTCCATTGGAATAACCTGTTGTGTATTTTAACTGTTGAGTTTCCTGCACTCCCTTATCCCTAAAGTCAACTTTCCAAGAGGCACGTGCTTCCAGGTATCTGAGATTACTGAAATGGCTTTGTTTGAAATCATGATCTTTAGTTGGACATTTTGCTCCTTGTTTAGAAACTTCTGCTGTTTTAAAGTTCTCCTTTATCACTATCCTTATATTCAGGTAAATCTTCCCATAAGTAACAAACAATAGCCAATGCTCTGGCAAATTCCTCTGAAAGAACATTTATAAGGAGCTTGTACAGGTAGGTAGTTAATGAACCTTCCTGAAACTTCTTGCCCAGTTCTTTTACTCAGGTGCCTCCATAGTTCAGCAATACCTTTTGTACCACCTTCTTGGCATTAGGTGATCTCTCAAACTGCTGTACTGGGATAATACTTGTTCTTTCTTCCTTTACCTTCACCCAGAGACACATAGGAAATTTTCTTCTTATAAAATACTAAGTTTAAAAAAAAAAAAAAAAAAAAAAGAAAGAAGAAAAAAGTTAATATTATCCTCCAGTCTATTTACAGGGGTTTTTTTTGAATATTTTTTTCTCCTAGTAGAACTCTCACTATTTCTATCACCAACATCGTAACACAAATTGATCAGCAGTTTTTTTTTGAGTCATGAGATATTAAGTAAGACAAGTATTACACAAGGTGAAGTATTTTAAACTAATAGCAACTTATCCCTACAGAGATCTGTATTTCTTCTTTAATTCCTCAGATCTTGAGCTATTGTTACATGTAGTCAGCAACAGCTGTCCTAATTCCAGTAATGTCAATATGCTTCTTTGATCAGAATTGTCTGTTTAATATTTTAAGATACTGTTTGAATCTCTATCCTCTTCCAGAAAAGAATGCTTCAGATCCATATCTTCGAGATTATTACCCTCCAAACCAGAAATACGGATTTAGCTAGCAAAATGCATTATGTCCTACATACATTCTGACACATTTGGAGCAGATCACTTGCATATATGCAATAAGAAATCCAGTCACTGTAGGATTTATGTCTGTCTTGACTGAGATTAGATGTGCTGTTTTGGCATCTGTTTAATAAAAACAGCAGTAAAATAAAGAACGAAGTTAACATGCAAAGACTTATTCCCATTATCAACTGGCGCAAGAAATACCTTGAAAATAAAATCATTCTGAGGAAAGTCTTTACCATAGTTGCATAAAGAACTAGGATATGAGAGTTTTTTTTATCTTGGGATTTTTATTTTTTTTTCAGGACCTTGCACTGGATTTTCTGTGAGTATAGTACAAAATATTCTGTATGGCATAGTCAGAAGGCTGAATAACTGGCAGTCATTAATAGGCAGAAAGGAGCAGCAACATTTTTTTTCTGTTACTGATTTTTCATCTGAGAGTCCTGTTTCTGATCCTGTATCTAAGAATGTATATGAACAATAACAGATTTTTCACTTCTTATATCCAAAAACCGAAACCAGATACCTTTTCAAATGACCAAATCCTTAGATTTCAAATATTGAGTGTGTTTACTCTGAGGTGGTTTATTTCCTTTTTCATTATGATTTTGGTGAGAGAAGACAAGGACAAGAACATTTTAAGCAGAAGAGGATGGTGTAGCTGTTTCTTTCTGTTCAAAAGAACAAAGTCAGACTCCACCTGGAAAAAAATCAAGTGGTTTTGTTTTGAAGGAAGAAACACTTGAACTAGTCAAACCTGTTCCGTTCTGTTCAAGGCATTTGTCTCCGGTGTATCAGTTCAGTAAACATGAGTATCCTGCTTTGCTTACCCAACAGCCTCAATTGATAGAGACTCTATTTATTCTGTACAGGGAAATTGTGTCCCTGTTTTGTGTAGAAGCATGTGTGCATTCAGTGCCATATTCAGACTAGGTTAATGTAGTTACTGTATACTCAGGTGGAAGGATCAAAGTGCATCAGTGTTTTCTTAATTTCAGATATAATTTTATTCTAATTACTTAATTGGCTTTCACTCTACATTTTTGGTTGGGGTTTGTGTTTGGTTGGTTGGTTTGGGTTTTTTTCGTTGGTTGGTTGGGGTTTTTTTTGTTGTTTTGTTTTGGCCTTTTTTGTTTGTTTTTTTTTTCATTATGACCTATGAATCAGAACCCAGATACTTTGATTGCCAGGTTTTCATCCTTTCATGATGGCTTTTCTGACATTACACACTTTGAAATGTATAGGAATTCTGTTCAAACTATGTTCAGGTGTGAGGAATGGCATATAGAAGAATCCCCCCTTAAGTTATAAGTTCACCTGAGGTAATCCTTTTTTTTTTTCCTTTTGATTATAGTGAAACCACAAGCCAAACTCTTTAATCCTTGGGCCTACAGGTACTAATATTGTTGGCCAGCTCTTTTAACATTATGTGCTTAGTGAAAAATGTATTTGTCGTTGCAAACCATTTATTAGATACCTTTGACTTACCTCACCTTCTTAAGGTTTTAATTGTGTACTGCAACCTGCCTATCAGTTAACAGCAAAAGCTCTTGGCTTGAAGTGTTGCTTATCTAGGAATTGTAATAAAATAATTGTTCAAAGCAGGAATGATTCATTTATCTTGGGTTACTTTCACCTTGAGCAACTTTCTTCTTTTATTCCACTTCTCACATCTATTTTTTGGGTTTGAGTTTTCTTGGGAATTTTTATTTATTTTTTGGAGTCTCCTTCACTGGAGACATTCAATACCCGACTGGACATGTTCCTATGTAATGTACTGTGGGTGGCCCTGCTCTGGCAGGGGGGGTTGGACTAGATGATCTTTCGAGGTCCCTTCCAACCCCTAGGATTCTGTGATTCTGTGATTCTGTGATCTGTTTATGTTTCACCTGTGTAAGGAATGTGTGGCACTTTCTTCACTTGTATGTGTAGGCTGCTTCTTGCTGTATCTTGTTATGTGACTGTTACTTATGTTAGGAAAATGTTACAAAACCAGTATTTAGAGTCCAACATTGGGGATTCTTTTTCTTGTTAGATTCAACTTCATCAATGCAACTACAGTTTATAAAATTTAAACGTCTACCACTAAAACAGCTGAAGATAATGATACTACCATATCCATTAATATATTCTTAACTATAAGAAAATTGGAGAGATCATTAAAAAAAAAAAATACCCTACTGTGGAATTTGATGGGGACAAATATAAGCTGCTGTATAGAAGCAATGGAATAAAATAAAACTATGCAAATAATATTTGAAGGATGTGTAAAGTGCAAGACACAATTCCTTCATGATATTTGTCATCATACTTGAATGTATTTGGAGCACTGTTCCTAGAGTTGACTGACTTACTGAAATTAGGACCCCTTGGAAAGGTTTCCAAGGAGGGCAGTGAGACTGGTCAGGCATAATAAAACATGAACTGTAATGATTTAGCTTAAAGAGCTTTTGACACGGTCCCCCACAACATCCTAGTTGCCAAGTTGGAGAAATATGGATTTGATGGGTGGACTGCTCGGTGCATAAGGAATTGGCTGGATGGTTGCATCCAGAGGGTAGTAGTCAATGGCTCAGTGTCCAGATGGAGGCCAGTGACTAGTGGCATCCCTCAGGGATCTGTACTGGGACCTGTACTGTTTAATATTTTCATCAGTGGTATTGACATCAGGATCGAGTGCACCATCAGCAAGTTCGCAGATGACACCGAGCTGAGTGGTGCAGTTGATACACCAGAGGTACAGGATGTCATCCAGAGGGACCTGAACAAGATGGAGAGGTGGGCTCAGGTGAACTTCATGTGCTCAAGACTAAGTACAGGGTCCTGCACCTGGGCCAGAACAACCCTCACTATCAATACAGGATGGGGGAGGAGGTGCTGGAGAGCAGCTCTGCAGAAAAGGACTCGGGGGTGTTGGTGGACGAGAAGCTGCATATGAGCCTACAGTGTGTGCTTGCAGCCCAGAGGGCCAATTGCATCCTGGGCTGCATCAAGAGAAGTGTGGCCAGCAGATCGAGAGAGGTGATTCTGCCTCTCTGCTCTGGTCAGACCTCACCTGGAATACTGTGTCCAGCTCTGGAGGTCTCAGCACAGGAAAGACATAGATCCGGTGGAGCGCATCCAGAGGAGGCCCACAAAGATAATAAGAGGGCTGGAGCACCTTTCCTATGAGGACAGGCTGAGGGAGTTGGGGTTGTTCAGCCCGAGGAAGAGAAGGCTCTGGGGTTACCTAATAGCAACCTTCCAGTACCTGAAGAGGGCCTACAGGAAGGCTGTAGAGGGGCTGTTTACAAGGTCCTGTAGTGAAAGGATGAGGGGCAATGGGTTTAAATTAGAGAAGAGTAGATTTAGATTGGACATCAGGAAGAAGTTTTTTACATTGAGGGTCTAGAGCAGTGGAATAACCCAGGGAGGTGGTTGAGGCCCCATCCCGGGAGATATTTAAGCTGAGGCTGGACAAGGCTCTGAGTAGCCTGATCTAGTTGAGGGTGTCCCTGCTTACTGCAGGGGGGCTGGACTAGATGACATTTGGAGGTCCCTTCCAGCCATATCCGTTCTATGATTCTATGATTCTAAAGTATTTGTGTGTGGCGCACCTATGTCAAAATGCTCCAGTCTTTGTCTGTACCTTCACTCTCTCTGTCACTCCAAGCACTGCAACATCACTTCAAGAACTGCAGCATTCCAGCTTTCTTGGAGTTAGTCTTACACTACAAGAGATTAGGTGGCTTTAATATGTTTTTTTCCATAGAAAAAAAAAAACCAAGAATAGGGGTAGTAGAGTGGAGAGACAAGTGGAATTAAATGTGATCTTTTATATCTTCCTTCTTCTCCCAAACAAAACCAGTGCGTGATACAGTGTTTCCTTCTGAAAAGAAAGTAAGATTGTCATTGTTAAGAACTTCTGCCTTTTTTTTTAATCTTTGTTCATTTTTATTTTATTCCTCAGTAGAATAAAAATGTTTTCTGAGTCTTGCACTCCTGCTCTTTCCTTATAAGCACCTCAGAAAACTTTGTAGGTGAATATCACAACATTTTGGAATGTTGCTTTTGATCTTGAGTTCAGATGCTGGTGCTTTTTTGAAACCACAGTTATTTATTTTTACAGTAAGGTCAGTTCCACTGCTTTAATGATGCTAATATGCTTAGTACAGTACAGTTCCCTCAGACTGTGGGCAGGATTCCTGTCTCTACCCATGCAGATGCACCATTAGGAGTTACCATTCCTAATCATCCATTGCCATCCTGAACTTGGGAACCTCTATTATCCTGAAACTCCCAATGGAGCTGCTTATGAGAACACTCCCAGCCCTACTTAGTTAGGATGATCTAAATGAGTTTAAGCAGTAGGTATTTGCTGATTTAGCTCTTTTTGACAAAAGCCTTTTAGACTATGTTTATGTAAGCAGACAGATTTAGGAAACAGTATCTGGCAAAGGACCACTGATGAGCAGCAAAGGGTTGAGCTGGTGAAAGCATCCTTTTCACTAACAGGAGGTTTAAATGCTTTGTCTGTCTGTTATACTTCCAGTGTAGCTACTGTGCTGCTGATGGTTTTCAGTTTGTACTGACTGAATTAGTCTTGCAGAGGAAGAAGAAATAAATTAGTACTTCGCCAGCAATAGATACAGTACCGTAGCTATCATTTTTAAATAATACAAAACTCCATACTTTGAAATTATGTGATTGCTGAAAATAGTGTGTAAACAGAGATTTTAAAGAAGGGTTAAATAAAATGATACTTTGCTTTGGACATGCAATATTTAGTTGATAATACCCAGTTTATGAACACTTACTAATTTTCAAAACTGAATTTCAGTATATAATAACTGTATTTCAGTATATTTTCAGTATATGTATATAAAATCCATGGCAGAATTGAAGGGTTTCATTCTGATTTTTTGGGGGGTATATGTGTGTGTAGTATTTTATTTATCACAATTCAAAAATAAACTGATTGGTGTGTTGGAAGCAAATGAATTTATTTTCCTATCCTATATAATTCCTCAAGAATGTTAAAACTAAATGAATTAAATTTTAGGAACATTTTGATGTGTTAAAAAAAATCCGGTGCTATTTTGTTCAAAGCTCAGTATTTTTAAATATGCTTATGGATGATGTTATCTAAAGCACCAAATGCTAAATGTACATTCATGTCCATTATGTTTTTTACAGTTTATTTACATCTGTGTGCCACTAACTAAATGCTGAGCAGCAAGAATCGAGTAAGGAGCTTTAAACAGTAAACAGTAGCTTAGAAAGTATTTTCTGTATGTTTATGTCATATCTTGGGATAAGCTTTAGTGGCTTGGAAAACAGAGGACAAGAAAATGAAATCATTGTCATGTCAACATGTCATTTTTAAAGCATACTGTTAAATGTTGGAATATTAAGGGATTTGGACTATTGCTATCATTTAGGAGTGCTTCAACAGCATTATTTTTATATATACACTGAGTCTTATTTCAACGTTTAAACTGATTTTACAGTAAGTAAAACAAAATGCTTTCCAATTTCATGACATGGAGTTTTCTGCTCTTAAGTTAAACCTTTCTGATTCGCTTCTGTACATCGGATGTTTATTTCCATTTCTGTTGCAGCCACAGTATATATACTGACCTGTTCAGAATTTATGTCACTAGTTACTTGGAAATCTCATTTAAAATTATCCTGGAAGTGAGTTGCAGTTCCTGAGGTTTGGAATGCATCATTTGAGTGGCCAGTGAAAGACCATTTGGAAGACACAAGTACTAGGAAGCAGCAAGCTATACAGAATATAGTGATTCAGTTTGGGGCAAGGAGTTATGTTTATTAGGACGTCCATTAAGGTGAAGGTTGGCCTTTTAATAGAGTTAAAAACTTACTGTTGAATGATGAGTTATAGTTTAAAGTGAAAGTTTATTGGAATTAGTTCTTGCTTTAGTTTCATTTATTTTAGAAAACCATAAAGAAATTATTTCAAATCATAAATAAGTTAAGCATGTTCGGCAGCTGCTTGAGCCACGTCTTCTAGATGTTGATGTTGAATACCATGGGTTTTTGGGTTGATGAACATGGGAAATATATGGTGTCAAACCAGTGCCTCTGACGTATTGGAAAATGCAGGCTGACCATGGAAACAGATTTGTGGCAGGGTTCTTGTTTCACACTTGTGCCCTAAATAGCTGAATCAGTTTCTACACAGGGATTGAAGCAGCTAAAAACAAGCTAAGAAATATAGTAAAAGTTCATGAAATCTCCAGAGCTGTGATTTGCTCTACTTTTGTAAGAAGGATCAGAAACTAGAGCATGGGCACATGACCTCAAGCTACTTAATGCAAATGAAGGAGCGTACCCTCAGGTTCTTGGCAAAAAGGCTTCCTCACTACTTGAAGCAAGTTGTCAACTAAACTAGTCTCTGAATGCAGTGTGAACTTTGGCAGCAGAAGAAATGGTTGGATACTCTCTGAAGACTGAAGGCAATGAGGTAAGGTATGGATTAAAACAAGGTGAAAGTGAAGAATCCAAACCAAGTTAGTAATTTGGGTTATGATAGTATTTTATAATAATATAAATTGTTTCTGTCAAGATTATGAAAAGGAAAATAAGTGTCTGCACGTTTATCTTGTCTCTCTTGACTGATGCTGATAAAATGTATTATACCAGTGTGATAAAAATGTTAAATTATTTAATGCTATATAAAATCTATTTTGCTCTCTTAGCATGTTTTACCCTTTCAAGGGTAATCAGAAAGTCAAACTCAGTTCATACAATGCAGATCTTGTTCCGAAAGTAAAATTGTACATTTTATTTTCTGCATATAAATAGATGTAACTTTATGAATAATGGAGGCTATTTCTTCATGTTTCAATATTGTATATGCAGGATTTTACTAACAGTAAAGGGCTTGACAGTCTGTTCACTGGATTTGTTCTGGAGAGAAAATTTTTAAGAAGTCTTTAATACAAAACAAAGCCATTTGTGTAACAAAAACCTGGTTTACATGAAGCTGCGTGCTCTGAGTGGAATATTGATCAAATTTATATCATTTTATGGCATGACTATGGCTGCTTTGAAATCTCCCAGGTCTTACATTACCTTCCTGCTATAGCAATGTATCACTTATATGCATATAGAAATTAGATTTGCTACTTTTTCTTTTATAATGCCTGGGGGGAAATTTTTTTAAAAACTGTCTACTCATATGGAGTATCAGGCAGGTACATGCTTGGAGTAATTTTTTGTGGTCTGATTTCTTAAGGGGGAAAAGAGTTGCAGTGAAATATAGATGAGCATCATATGTGAGCCCCAAGAGACATGGTTTAGAGTACTGAGAATATTTATCTTTGAGGCAAAAACCAGTTTTCAATCTGAGTTTTCAATATAAAATTACATTTTTCTACATCCCTCTGGGCAGACCTCTTTATCCTTATATGTGTTTTTCATGGATTAATTTTCCTCTTTTTCTGAGAAAAGGTTGAAGTTTAGCCGAAGAAAGCTATACTTTTACAGTTTTAGAATAATGTATCCTGCTAAGGACTGTACTAGTGAAAAAAACTTTTCTTCAAATCTCCTTCCTCCCTGTCTTCCATAGAGACCTGCTTTTTTGAGACTTGCTCACTTGCCCTTTTGGGAGTTTTTCATAACTTGAAATGAGAAGACTTCCAAGATGATAAAAGGAATAACAGATAAAAAGATAGTCGGAACCTCATCTGTTCTTTTTTCTTTTTCTTTCTTTTTTTTTTTCCCCCCCAAGAATGCATACATACATTTCTAAAAGTTAAAAGGAGAAAGCTTTTTAGCTTTTCTTTCTGATAGATTTTTATAGTAATATTTTATTAAAAACTTCCTGATTAGAAACAATTTTTATTTTTTTCCTTAAATTGAGTTATTTTTAATGAAATAGCATGAATTTATGCTAAGTATCCAAACTAATGATTAAGACCTCATTTTTCACTCTGGAATAGTATTCAATGATCTTGATAACAGCAATGTAGAGGATTTGCAAATACAAATAACATTTCTGAGTTTGTTTCTCTTGATAATAAATAAACTCATAAATACCTGTATGTGATGTTATAGTGATGTTTAAAATGCAGTATGTTGAATAGAATTATTTCTTTATTTATCAAAGGCCTTACTCTCTCTGTCCTCATGCATAAATATCAGACAACTGACCATCCAAACGTTTCTCATAGTCCAGAATGTGCCAAAATATTTCATGTATGATGCAGACTGTGTCAAGCCCTTAGCTGTAGTATTCTAAGTTTATATATGTAACTGTTTACGATTTTGTTGCATTTACTAGGTTTGCTGGGATGGGTAATCTTCTTAAGGTCCTTACCAGGGAAATTGAAAACTATCCACATTTTTTCCTGGATTTTGAAAGTAAGTTCAAACAATTACAAGACAATGAGAGAATCTTTTCCCTGATTTAACAGTGAACTGAGGAAAAACTTTTAAAGTCTGATTTTTTGCAGTGTGTATTTTCCAGCACAACCAGTCTGTCCAAGTCCTTGTCTCTAAAATCATTTGTTCACTCAGGACTCCTTTTCTCTTCCTTTTCTATTTTTCAGGAACCAAATGGGAAATCTTTTAAAAGTTCTCACTTGCACAGAGCTTGATCAGGGGCCAAATTTTTTCCTTGACTTTGAAAGTGAGCAAAGCTTCTTGCCTGGCTTGCCTTTTTTGCTTATTAATTTCCTAATAAACTGCATGCGCTTATGCATCATAAAGCAATTCAAAAGGGATTTGCAAACAAATCAAATTACACTTCAGTTGAATATTGCTTTTTAATATTTATTGAAGCATAAAAAAAATATTAAAATTCATTCTGAGCAGAGAGGGGGCAGAAAAACAGATATGCAAATAAAGCCTTAGCTTGAATTAGTTTCAAAAAATTTATGAACCAGTGTTAAATTTACATATGAATGAACTTGACCTCAGCTTTCTTTAACAAATCCCAAATCTGTTTATGTCGCTTCCTTGAATGGAAATATATACTGGAAAGGAAAAGTTGAAAAAATATAAGCAGTGGAGATGGCACTATTCTTGCCTGGTTCAGTGGCGATTTAGCTGGAATTATTATAGTTTCTAAAAAGGAGTGAAGTGATCAAAGTGTATGTGCTTGATTGCATCTCTCTTAATTGCGTGGTTATCAGCTTGCAAAACAGTGTTCCGCATTCTAATTTCCTTATCACATCTATATCTGATTCAAAGCTATTTCACTTCTCCTGATACTAGTTTCCCTGCATGTACTTCTAGACATTGTCTTGAAAACCGGTCATCAAATCCTTAAATAAGAGTTTAATCTTACTTCACTACTTAGACAAAATGCTTTTTATTTAAAATGCTAACAGCGTGTGATGTTTTGTCTCTTAATACCTTTATTGAAAAAAAAATAATAATAACCAACAAAGAAGTTTTGGGAGAAACCACTGCATTTCTTTGCTTTGAAACATGGTTTAAGAGAGAATTTCAGGAGCTTAGACACACATTTAATCATCTTGAAATAGTTTTCTTGAATCACTTATTCTTGAATTGTTTTTCTGAATTAAAAAAAGCTATTGACATGACAGGGGACTGTGTGTGCACTCTGAAGCACTGGTACCAAAAGTCGTTTGAACACATACCTAAATCTCACTAAATTTTTCAAACTTCCTTTCTTGGATGAGAGCTAGAGTGTATTGCTATAACTGTGCATGTATCTGAATATGGAACATAGACTGTCCAGAGAGGTTGTGGAGTCTCTTCTGGAGACTTTCAAAACCTGCCTGGACATGTTCCTGTGCAACCTGATGTAGAGAAACCTGCTCTGGCAGGGGGGTTGGATGAGATGATCTCCAGAGGTCCTTTCCAGCTCCTGCTACTCTGTGATTCTGTAATCGTCTCATTTAGATCTTATTTACCTCCTTATGAAGAATCAGTTTTAAATGATGAAGAGTCAGTTTTAAATGATGAAGAGTCAGTTTTAAATGACGAAAAAAAGTTATTTGGTTAGTTTGAGGTTAGCAGAAGATACTGCAAGCCATGTGTCACATTTTCTCTTCTGCCTATGTCATTTGAGAATTTTGTTGTAAACCCACGATGTCAAACCTTTATTAAAACCACCATATAATGTTTTTTCTATCAAACTTCGAAAATCTTCAGTGTCACTCTGTGGATTTGTCAAGTTACTATGAATTTTTTCAGTTGCTTTGAGCTTCCAGGTTTGTTCAGCCCCATCATGTCCTGCATGGTGAGTAACTAGTCCTAACCCAGGCTGTAGATTTGGCAGGAAATGGGTAGTCTGGCAGTGGAAGCCTTGGTGAAGCAGAGATGGTGGTGAGTGGGGAGATTATCTCTTTCATTGCCATGGCAGCAAAGGTTGATTTATTGTTTTTCCAAGAGCACATTGCCAAGAACTGAACAGGATGAAGGACCCTCTGCCACAAGAGGTGACCAGTGGTTAGCGCAAGCACATGGTCAGATTAGTCAGGCACATCTACCTAGGGAGGAACAAATATATCATCTCCAAATTTCAGTGAGTTTGATGGTCCTGAGTGAAAGGTTAAAGTGTTTTACTTTGTGAGATAAAGTCCTGGAGGTTTCTTGTGACACAAAATCCGTATTGCATTGAAGTGATGTGACTGAAGACACCTGTAGTTGTGTGCTTTGGTCTTACACACAGTGTAAAAGGATGCTCTTAGATAGTGGACATAGATAAGAGCCTGCCTGTATGCTCGCTGGGCATCTGACTTGCCATGGCCTGAATTTTCAGTTTGAATTAATGGATAAAAATTGTCACTACAGTTGGCCAGTCAGAGGATGAGGGGTATATTGAGTTAATGTGTTTACTGTATTTAATTACTTGCATCAGTGTATTTCTTTCTGGGTTTTGTGCACTTTTTCATTAGCCGTAAGCTGAAATCTCAGATCTTTCAGGAGCTTTTAGATACTTGCCCTGATGCATTTTTTTTTTGCCACTCTTCATTTGGTATGTATTGTACCTGAAAGGAGGGGGTGTGACATGCTTCTTCCCGCTCTGCGTGCAATGTGCCAAACAAGTACTGCTTAGAAAAACAGAAACAGCCTTTTGCCTCATATGCAGGAGTAGAGCAGATACAACCTATCTCTATGCCTCAGAAATCAGAAGCTTTATGGGCTGATGTTGGTCAAAAGTTATACAAATGTTTATATAAATAAAGTGTAAATAGCCATTAAGGCGTTAACTTCATTTGACAGCAGATGTAGCTGGTGCTGGTCCAAAGGGGTTATTCCTTGGGTGACGTTTTGTCACACAGTCTCATATCCTTATGCTAGAATTCAAATGTACAAACAAATGACTGCAGCCATCATGAAGTATAGCTATGAGGGAAAATGAACTTGCTACGAATTAGCTGTTAAAAAATACCCCTACCTACAAAATACACCAACCTACCAGCTTACCTTTCTTCCCCACCTGCTAAGTACTCTTCCAGTCAGGTCAGGGTGATGTGGATGATGGCATGGTTGGAAGAGCCCCAGCAGTGACATATGAATGGGAACAGAAATGCAGGAGAGGATGGCAAACAGTTGTACAGATACAGATATCTTAGGTCAGTCACAAAGCTACACATTAAGGTCAGCATAATAGGCTTTCATTTTATTGTTTTCCCTTATTATCCTTAATTAATACTTAATCCTAAAAAAAAAAAAAAAAATATGAGCAGTGTGTTGTCAGAATGAGTAGTTCTGTGCAAAAAAAAAGAATTTATCTTCTCATGAATTACTGGTCCTCAGGGCAGAATTCTGTTTGTATGAAAAATTTGAGGAGGACAATCTTGTATTGCATCTTTTGAAAAACTGTTTGTTTGTTTTAAAATATACTTAATTACAAATTGCTTTTCACCAGTTGCATGATGACTTTCCTCTTAAATCTTTTTCACTAACCTGAATTTTTATATTTAACCTTAGTCCCTCCAGTCCATCTCTTCTATGCAATTCTTGAGGTCTTGAAAAAAGGGAACGCAGAAATGGGAATACTTACAAAAATTAAATTTTCTCACAAAATTAAAACTGGTGTGGTTTTACTGCAGCTGTGTATAGTATCAGCTGTAATTCTTATGACACCTTTTACTGATTTTATACTTCATTCAAAACTGGGAACCAAATTTGGGAACTCCATGGTCATACTTGAAAAAGCCTGAATCCAGCATTAATTTCAGTTAAGGTTGTATAGAAAAAGCAGTTCAATATGCTCTCTGGTAATCATTTTAGAGCTAGGAAGTTACTCGCAATCTGTGCAAGAAGAAGCAATTTCAAGATCCATTCGGTCCAGCCTTGAAAGCAAGCAGGATCAAATGGGAACTGTGGTAACTTCAGCTAGTGATATGGAGAAAATAGTGTTCTCCTATGCAGGTGAAAAAGATTTTTCTTTGAGGTGAAATGTGAACTACAGGCATTCAGCCAAATTACTCTTTTTTATAAGGAAGGCTTATGAAAAGAACAAGAATCTTCATTCCCAAAAAAAGAAGCATATTGCTGGTTTACAGTTTGTATTTTGGTGTGGCTATTCTTAACCAAACTGCTATGTATTGGATTTGATTATATATCACTTACTTTACCATAATTCCTTCTTAGGTCTGAACTTGAAAATAATGCTAGGAAGAGAGAGTGCATGGCAAGTGGATTTCAGGATTTCATGAACCCCTAGGGAAAATTGTCTAGAAATTGATTTTATCAGTTCAGAAACTTTTTCTGTTCATTGGATGTTGACCTTGTTTAAATTAGTCACAGGCAAATGAATGCTGGGTATTAGACACTCTTTCCAGAGCAGCTTATACATGCTCTTTCTTGTAGAAAATCTGTTGTCAAATTACTGCCCATAAGGGCCTTTTTCAGGCAAAGTAAAGTAACCATTCCATACGAATTCTTGAATAATTTGAAAGTTGAGGTAACAACAATTTGTTTTGAGTCTAAAAGATTAAAGCTCATAGGTTATTGAGAGGAGGTGTCCTTAAGTGACAGCTTCAGTCTCATCCCTTCCTCAACATACAGATACCTTTTGTAAGACTAAACTCTCTAACCTTAACCTGACCGGGTTAACATTTTCCTAAAATGTTAACTGGGTGGGCTTGTTACCCAATCCTGATTTAATCTCCCTCATCCTCAAGAATCATGGACACTTACTTTCTGGGATTCCTCACCTCGTCCCCAGAAAAATTAATAACATTTTCATTTATCATCAATCATGTATGATTAAAAGTGTCTATTACTAGAACATGTCTGGCAGCACAGCAACTGCCTGCTTTTTGCATAATAAGATATTAATTAATACCCTCACTCCACAGATGGCAAAACTGGATATGTAATCTGTAACTGGCCTACAGATACAGGCGCTTGTCCTGGCGCTTGCAGAGAGTCCTCTGAGCAAGAAGCTCCAGCTCAGTTGCAGAGAAACTGACCACTCTGTGTCCACCATGGAGCTGAAGCCTGGCACTGATATCCCTGGCACAGCACTGTGCCCATAGCAAGTATTAACAATTTAGGGAGTTTCACTTTGTCCTGGCTAGTTTAGAAAGGATGGATTTAAAAAACCCAGTGTAGACTGGATAGGATACTGTTTCTACCTAATACTATTCTTTTTAATGTATGGAGTATGGCAGGTTCTGATGCTCTCTAAAATCTAGCTGTAATGCCTTTTGTCCTTTCTAAGGATATAAAGTAGCTTTTCATCTAATTTTGTCCCAGATTGGAATGGGAAAAATCATTGTCATGGTAACAGACTTGAAATAGGACTTCAGCACTATACAGTAAAATACATGCACTGCTCTTCTAACTTGCTACTGGGGGCCAGTGGAATTGTAGGCCACCCTCAGCAGTGGGCAGGACAAGAAAAGCTGAAAGCAGAGCCTGTAAGACATCTTGCTTTACTCGCTATTCTTTTGCTAGGCTGCCAAGGCCAGAAGGGTATGAAGGTTGGGTTTTTTTAACAAATATCATTCCACATTCACTGAAATGCAACCACTTAGTAGCTTTGGTGGGAATCTTTCTAACCTGGAATCAATTTGACTGAGAGTAGAATAAAGTTTGTGCTTTCACTTTTGCTCGGAGTTTCAGATACAGAAAGGGTGTGTAGGTTGGAAGCTTCTCTTCTATTGCTGTCTTGTTATCTCCTCATAAGAAATTAAATACTGAGATATCATTATATTTGATTCTGTACTGGTAAAAGCTTCGCAGCCATTTTTATATTTAATCTTGTCCTATTAGTACCAGTGTCTTACCTTCATAGCAGTTTCTATATTTTTTCTAATGCACATGTGGTGAAGAATGAGGTAGATACCTTGTGCTGTTAGGATTATTTTTTTGAGACAAACAACAGATATTTTTCTAAGAAAATAATAATTCCAATATTTAATGCATCCAAACATGGAATGTAATGGGTCAAGCTTTCCCCCCCTTTTTTTATGAAGTCTGAAGCACATTCAAAACGTGGAATAGAATATGTGTAAAGGTGAAAGAGAGCACTTGTTCATGGGATGGGTGAATTACCATATCCAGCTTATTTCTGATGGAGCCAGTGGAATTATACTTCTGTCCAGAGCTTAGATTGTTGCTTTCTAAAAGAAAATTACCTGGTAGACTCTGTATATGGAATAGTCAAGACTGGTCTGACTCTTTAATTACTTTGATAGAAGATGTGTTGTCAGGTCTAGGGTTCACATTATGAACATTCAGGCAAAGGGAAGTGAAAGGGTTTCCTATTTTGTCATATTAAAAACAGTGTACTCTGAATGCTAATTATGAGTACACTGAAAACTCTGTCCTGAAATGCAGTAATTCCAGTGATTATGGTAACTTGTTATTGAGTGGGTTTGGATTCAGTGAGGATTAGCCAGTATTTATAAATGGGCTCAAACTGCTTAAGCACGTGCTGGTTCTCTGGTGGTATGGAGATAAGAGGTGAGCACTGCCAAGCAGTGATTCCACACTGATTCAGGAATGGCATTTTTTTACTCAGAACAGAGAAACAAGCTTTGGTATTTTTGAAATATGAAACTAATTTTAAAACCCAAAATCAGTCATGAAGAAGTCTGTATTCCTTTTAGTTATTGCTTCTGTTATTATTGTTGTTGTGTACAGCAAGATGAAATCTTTTTCAGAGTGATGATTACAGGTATTTTATCTGACCATTTTTGGCAAGCTGTTCATATAAAATGCCTTTGGAAACATGGCCATGGTCTTACCAGAGTATCTGTTTGCATAATATATTTCATAAGTAAGATGCATGGTTTTCATTTTGTTTGTTTTGGGTTTGTTTATTTTGGGTTTTTTTTATGATTGGTTTGGTTTGGATTTTTCTTGTTTGTTTTTGTTTTTTTTAAAAAAGCCTGAATCATCCTCCCTACCTTTATTTTTAATCTAAACACTTTCAGCATAAATAGAAACTGCTTCTGCAAATGCAAGCTAAGCCTGTTGCTCTGTGGCCTTTACAGCCCTCTTCTTCTCCCCTTTCTTTCCCTCTTCCACCCACCTACCTTCCTCCTACTGTTACCTCCCCAGGCACTGCTATACTACAGAAGGCTCAGTGGGTTTCAAATATTCAACTTTCCCCCAACTTCTGAAAGATTAATTGGGAAAATCTGAAAAATAACCAACAATAAAGGGTGTTACTAAAGGGCATTTTTAAGTTCCCAAGTCCTGAGCAGTCTGTAGTGTCTACATTTCTATTAGGGACTAATATTTTTAAAGCAAATAAATTGTATAAAGTGTCATAGAAGTACCTTGTTAACCAAATCCATGCTTCAGGTGACCTGAACATTCAAATTTTACTTATGAACTGTACTAATAAATTACTTGTTCTCTTTTGTGTCTTAATATTCACTGAAAACATTATTTTAATTAGCATTTATTTAATGATTAAAATACAGAAATTGATTTATCGGTGACTTCTACCTTCCCCCTACTCTGTTGTTCTACGGTATATGATTGTTTAGAGAGATTACTACTTTCTTCATTAAACTCAGAAGCATACATTGTTTTGTTTCTGTGTCACAAGGTGACAGACAGTATATAGCTGAGATTTCTTGCAGCTTGGGGAAAGAACCAGTCAGTAACACCGTAAACTCAATATGACTGAGAAGTAGGTTCAACAACCTCGTCCCAGCTGGGATTTTCTTGTTTGGGATAGTTTTTCCCTTTGGTGCTATGTTCCCTCACTTTTTGAAGGATAGTGGTATTATTTTGTTTCTTCAAGTATTTTTGATAAAAAACCCAGCTGAGTAATACCAGCTTGTTCAGAAGACAGAACAAGTGAAAGTAAAAATAAGATTAGGGAAAACTTGCAGAGTAAAAGGCAACTTAAATCAGTATTGTTTCATGTGCCTTGTCTCATGAGACTCGTGGTGAGGTAGGAATATAGGGAGGATTTTAAGTATTAGTCACTTCAGATCTATGGACACATAAATAGCCATTTCTGTGTATTCACTCAAGGTCCATAGACAACTTGACACATGTAAACAAATAATCCTAACTTTAAATGTCATGGAGGGAATGCCTGCTTTATCCATACTCTACAAGGTGAACTGGTTCATTTGTTTCTAATGGGGGTGGGTAAATGAACTCTATACTGATATATGGTTGGAAAATTGTGTCTCATTTCTTAAG
The DNA here is from genome assembly GCA_013399075.1 of Chloroceryle aenea. Classification (NCBI taxonomy): domain Eukaryota; kingdom Metazoa; phylum Chordata; class Aves; order Coraciiformes; family Cerylidae; genus Chloroceryle; species Chloroceryle aenea. The sequence continues at coordinate 172,546 of VWZY01008826.1, forward strand.
GAGAGTGAGAAGATGTAATAGAAAAAGTATTTATAATATTTCCTGTCTATTAATGTGTATAGTAGCTTTTCCTAATCAGTGAGTTTTGAACTGAAAGTATCTCATTGATTTTAGTGCAAACAAGTAGTTCCTAAATCCTAAGATTCACCTTAAAGTTGGGTTTTTTTTTCCAGATGTAAATATTAAAATTAACAAGCTAATGCAAATAATAATTACCAAAAAAAAAGAACTTGTATTTCTGTAGAAATCTGCTGGGATGATGTGATTGCTTCTACAAGTACTGACTACAATTTTATATATAGGTCACCCAGGCTTTAGTCAGTACCAGTCATCTTTATGTTTGCACGCAAAAGACTCAAGATCTCTGGCTTGTCTAATGTGTTGATGTTCTGGGGATAACATCACTCCCCGGTGTCACTGCTGTGAAAATCCCATCAGATGGTATTTGAATGGGAAAATTAATCTACTTTCAAATGTTATTTTGAAGAACAACAAAGATCTGCAGGTCACTTCCACCCTGAAAACTGATCATTGAGAGCTAGATTTATTTTAGTAGCAGGAATGATCTCTGACATACATAATAATGTTTATTTTTAGCAGTACTGTATCTGTATTTTACAAAAGGAGAAATAAATTACCTTGGTTAAGGAAGCCTGGCGGAAAGTCGAAGTGGTGTAATATCGCCCTAGTCCATCCACTGAAAGGCCTGATTTTATCCCCAAGCTGCAAGAAAATTGAACAATTCCTTGTAATCAAGCTGTGGAGCTCATGAAAGAGAGGGACATTTTTACTAAAGAACTGATTCTTTATCCTGTTTTCTAATAACATTGCTTTCTGATAATGCTTCGTTTTAAAATGCTGCATTTTGAGAAGAGGCATTATGAGCCAGAGCATACAAAACCTGCTATTTTTCCTTTCTTGCAATTTTTCCTTTCTTGCAATACAAAGCAGAAATGTGGACGTTAGCAGAATGGCAATGCAGTGTAATTGTATGTTTTTAAAGCAAACATCAGAATGGAGTTACATATGGTCAAGCTGGATATAGCATTCTTAAGTAGAACTGACTAATCTTTACATTTGTATTGCAGCTTCCTTTTGACGTTGTGCACTGTGCTTTTCTGTTTCTTAGATGCACAGCCCACAGATGGAGAAAGGGAGGTATGGAATCAGATCAGTGCAGTCTTACAGGACTCGGAAAGTATGCTTGCAGACCTTCAGGCTTACAAAGGAGCTGGACAAGAAATTAGAGATGTATGGTTTTAAATGTTAATGACAGTTCTTTGGAAGCAAAATCAAGCAAAACCCCCTATATTCATTGCTTCTTTTCTGTATACAGCCATGTTCTGTGTAATAATATTAAAATCTTCATTAAAATTGTATTCAGAAAATATGTTACAGATTATGTGTAACGTTGAATAGAAAGCCCTAATGTGAAATCATTAAATGATGGCTGTTGAAACTTCTTTTAGGTTTACTATTGGTCATTTATTATTTTTCACTTTAAGAAATCCCATTTTATATGCCTTGTTTCACATATCTTATGGTAGAAGTCCAAGTTGAGGACATTGAAGAAATAGCACTCAGATGTAAAAAGTACACTGTGAAAAAAGTAGAAAATATTTCTTCTGTTAAGTGAAATAAGGAACCTCACAGTAAATTACAACCTTATATCCACTTTACAGGCTATCCAATTTACTCTGTGAAAGTTGGTCCCAAAGTACGATGCTAAATTGTAACTTAATTTTTTATCTGAGCTGACCAAACCTTTTCCTGCATCAGCTTCACAGTTACTGTTATCATGATCTGTTGATTACTTAAGAACTTGAATATGTTAAGATTTCAAAAGCATCAAAACCTTAAAAAATAAAGAGGCTGTTTCTACAACCATTAGTCATAGAAAAGGTATTACCTGATGCTTCTACAACGGTTTTGCTCCCCAAAGAATATGGTAAGGCATATTTTTTTAAGTCATTATTGCACTGGAGTTAATAATTTTAAATCAGTGTGTTACAGGGGGAGAGGGAAGGTGGATAAATGCTAATTTTTTGGCTTACTGATTTCCTATTCCTGCGCGATGTAAGTTCTTGTGATTGTTCTGTTTTACAATAATCTGTCAAATAATACAGTAGAAAAATTTGAAACTATGCTTGGTTTTCATATATCACAGTTCTTTACAGTAATATTTTCATTTCAGGCAATACAAAATCCCAATGATATCCAGTTGCAAGAAAAAGCATGGAATTCAGTGTGTCCTCTGGTTGTAAGGCTGAAGCGCTTTTATGAGTTCTCACTCAGATTAGGTAAACCCTATTTAATGTCTGTTTCTTAAGCTACTTTGTATATAAAGAAATAGGAAATTTCTTTTTCCGTAGGTGTTTAAAGGGTTATTGTTTCTATTTAATATCAGCAGACATTTGATTGCAGTTACACTTACAAAGACAAATTTTTAATCTTAATTTAATTTCAGAATTATTATAGTTTATTGCTTTGTCATTTAAATTTATATTATCTAAATAGAGTACAAGCAAAGAACATGATAAAAAAGTAAAGTTTCTCCTTGGTGCCTGCCACTCTTCTACACTTGGGAGTCCACATTGTACTAATGCAATATAGTTTTTCTAATTTGGATCCTTCAGTGTTTTAAATGGAATGTAAACCAATAACATTCTGAGACTTTTTAAAAATGGGGATGACAGGGGTAGAAAGTTAGGAATAAAGTCATTCGAGGTGAAAATCCAAAATTGGGCATGTTTTACACTGACATTGTCATCTACACAAACACAAAAAAGAATATGTAATTACTCATTGAATTAAGACTTTGGAAGAGAAACAGTGTGCAAAAATAGATTTGTGAAGTGGAAGAGCTCTTAATGTAAGAGAGCTCTTCTGCAACATCCTGCTTTCGGAGTCTTCCACTTTTTGAGTTACACAAGTAATTTTAGCCCCGGGAGTTGAACTACATTGCTATCAATGCCTGAGAGTACACTTATAGAAACAGAGATGCCAGAATAGAGCTGATCGCTAATTGGGGAAAATGAAGGAGAAAGAGTTGAATATCTGAATGCAAGAAAAATGCTTTGTCTAGAATTTTCAATGGGAGTATTGGATAAAGGGTGGTAAAAAGGGAAAAGTTCTCAGTGATATAAAATGGGGAGACAATGTCAGGGTGCCTGAAAAGGCAAGTGTCTTTGAATAAGGTTTCTCACCTTAGAATACTAAGAAAAAGAAATTAGGAGGGTTCCTTCCTTTCACACAACGTATATTTAGTTACTTACTTAAATCTTTGTCATAATGTGGAATGAACAGATTTTTTGCTTCTGATTTTTATTCAGAGAAAGCCCTGCAGAGTTTATTGGAGTCCTTGACGTGCCCACCTTACACTCCAACTCAGCATCTGGAACGGGAACAGGCTCTAGCAAAAGAGTTTGCAGAAATCTTACATTTTACTCTTCGTTTTGATGAACTTAAGGTTAATAAAGTATTTTAATACGTGCTGATTTTTTCCATGTATTTTGAACCAAAGCTGATTATTTCCTGTTTGTCTTCCTCAAAGATGAGAAACCCAGCGATTCAGAATGACTTCAGTTATTATAGGCGGACAATAAGTCGCAACAGAATAAACAACATGCATGTAAGTAAATAAAATCTGATCTGCTGTTCACACAGAGGTGTTATCAGTATGCATTTATACTGTTTGTGGGAATGTTTTTTCTTTGGATTCACGTGCTGTCATGTTCTCTTCTTGACACTGAGAATTAATCAGCACTCCGGATGAAGTGATTTGAGTGGAACTATTCATGCAGCAATCTGCTTCTGACATGAGCGTGTACTGTATCTTTTTCTTGCTTCCGGCAAGATCTTAAAGAATTTTACTGACTATTTTTTTTCATGTTTTCATCAGCTAGACATTGAGAATGAAGTAAATAATGAAATGGCCAATAGGATGTCTCTGTTTTATGCAGAAGCCACACCAATGCTGAAGACACTCAGTAATGCAACTACAAATTTTGTGTCAGAAGTAGGTAATGGGGGAGAAAAGGTCTAACACAGACATTCTTGATTTTAATCTTCCAAGCTGGTTTACTGAATCTTGGCTATTTTTAACCCTTCTAGAACAAAACATTACCAATTGAAAATACAACGGACTGTCTAAGTACTATGGCTAGTGTATGTAAAGTCATGTTGGAAACACCGTAAGTTTCACCTTAAATCTTGCTTTTCTTGTATGAGAGAATTTGTACTGTAAGTAGCCACCTGGGTTTAACATAGGCTTTTTTTTCCCACATGAATTCCTGTGTGTTTGCCTTAAGTTGTTACCACTTTTGCATACAAAGCATGACCTGCTGTTAGAAAGCCATGCCTCCTATTTTAACCACCTTATGATATTTTTCATCAGTTTGGAGTTCTGTTAGGGAGAGCTTAACATATTGTATGTTAAGCTGTATTCCAACAAAAGTTTACAAGTGTAATCTTAAGTGTCTGTGTCTTTTCTAACCAGGTCCAGAGGCCAACTACCATCTCTTGATTGCCCATGCTAAATTATTAGCAAACTTAGGGACAATATTTTGGTTCTTCCAAGTAGCTTTTAACAAACTATATACAGGGATCGTTTTGAGGGTCATTTGAGTAGATCTTTTTTGGATGCAGATATCTTATTCTGCATATGAGAAGATTCATCTGTAGGAAACTGTAAAATTGCATTCCTAGCATAGGTATGGCCACAGGCATTGCTGTTGTTTAGATTTGCATTTAGTTCAGTTGGTTTTGGGTTAGAGGTCTCTTTGAGTGAAAGACACTTACGGGTAGTCAAGGTTGCCTTCCTGTCTTTGAACCATTTGTTCATGGTGCCACATAAAGGGTAGAACTCCCGAGGTTACTGTGTTTGATTATGAAAATTCTGGAGAAGTGTACACAGGAGGTTGGATTTATCTCACAATCCCAGGACAGCATAGAAGTAGTAATTGAAAAAGTAACCTTATATGTCAGCTCATTTTTTGGCAAAAGTAGAGAAAGTTGTGAGTCATCTACAGAAGACTGATGCTTAGTTTTAATTGTGGGATAATCAAGCATTTCCACATCAAAATGTCTTTATCTTTTAAATCTGTTCATCTTATGATGCTGTGTAAGAATGTTGGAAGCTATTGTAAACTGAGAGATAGTGTAGTACAGTATTTATTATTTTTATTGATGTGTTTAAGTAAAAAAATCAAGTTTTATATTGAAAATCACTTAATGGCAGTAGACAAATCTATATATTACCTTCTCAAAGTAATATTTGTTAGAAATATTGTTAGAATTTCTGTTTTTCAGGATCTCTGTTTCTCTCTACCATAGGTAATTTTTCTGTTCCTGATGATGATTTCAGGGATTAGACCATTAGTTTTACCTGTGCCATCCATATTCTTATTTTGGAATTGAAAAGTCAAAGAAAACTCTTTGGAATTAGCTCAATCCAGTCCTGTCCAGTAGGCCTCCAGACTGTAGATTCTTAGTGAACCTGGGGGGTTGAAGTTGACTATGAACTTAGAAGAGAGCGAGCAATGGCTGTGATCCCCCTAGGTGCAGTCCCAAACTTGCTAGCTGCTGAAATTAGATCCCACTCATTTGTTAACTGTTTCAAAGTAGGAATTTAAGGAACAAGAGCAGCTTTTCTTTGAGATCCTGATATGTTGTTTTTCTAAGATTAAACAGAAGTATGATCAGTCTCCATCATATTTCATGAACTGTGGATGTCTTCTGTGAAGCCAACATAGCCATTTTGCTAAAGTGAACTGGAAGGGGTGTTAGAAGGGGTTTAAATATCTCAGTTTTCTTACTAACTGTTATTCTAAATTGACAGGGACTTACACAATTCAAAGACCTTTAAAATCTTGCTAAGATACATCTTTCACCTCAGAATACAGTTTTAGTTCAGATTTCATGAGCTCATAGTTCAGTTACAAAATATAAGTCACGACTGCTTATTTCTTTTGTTCTTTTTTTCCAGAGAGTACAGGAGTAGATTCACCAGTGAAGAGACCCTTATGTTCTGCATGCGAGTAATGGTGGGAGTTATTATTCTATACGATCACGTTCATCCTGTGGGAGCTTTCTCAAAGACATCAAAGATTGATGTAAGAGGGACTTTGGTTTGAGTATACTAGTCTCCTGCTTTTATTCAGTACAAGCTTATGACTTTGTATAAAACATTTTAGTTACTTTTGAATGGCAAATTTAGAATTTATCTTCACCTGAATACTTCTAATATATCAACTTATTTGTAATTAAAATAAGGATAAGTCTTTTTTATTTTGTTCCAGACACAGATACTCACTTTAGTTACCTCTGCTTTTCTGTCAACTGTATGATTACACTAATACTATATGTACCTGGAATAAGTTCTGTGGTCGGAATTTTTTATTAATTATCTAATTAATTTATGCTAAAGTGTTCATCTCTGGCAGTAAATAAGCACATAGTCAACATTGTCTCTGCTTTGTCTGAGATCTGAAGTAGCAAAACCAAAACATTATCGTTGTCTTGTTGATAATGAGCCTTCAGTTGGAACATTGGCATGACCGGTCACAAGGAAATCAACCTTATTTTTTCAGAGATATCGCCAACACACACAAAAAAGTAGTCTTATTTTTGCTACATGTCTTTGCAAACCTAAATGTCATGTGCCATGTATCTCAGCAGACATAAGCTATAGTACATGAAAAAAAAAAAATGCTAAGTCTTTCCCTTTAGAAGAAAGCCTACTATCTTGTAAAAGAAAAGAAAAAATATATTACTGCACTCCATGACATTAAGTCTTTGTTAGTATTTTTCATCTGCAGATATAAGTATTTTACGACATCTCCTCTTTTAACTGTTTTACAGAGGGAAAGATATGTCACAAAGAGGTGAATTGATTTGTTCAAGGTCATGCAGCATATAGAGCCTGGGAATTGAATGCAGACTTCCTGACTGTTAATTCAGTCTCTTGCCTACAGAGACAACATGAGTAAAATTTTGATAAGGACCAAATATAGAATGTGTGTGCTTTGTTTCTCACATTTATCCTAAAGCCCTGTAATCTTAACGGAAAAGTTAGCTAGAGGTAAATGTGAGGCAGGAGATGTATGGCTCAGTTTTTAAAAATGAGATATGGTCCCACATTTGAATTTGCCTAATTAGTTTAGTGATTCTTCCCAAATAAGAAAATCTAATATTTCAGCTGATGAATTTGTTGTACTGTGAAAAACAATTATTTTTTTCCAAACTAAGCACTTCTTGGTAGCCATTTCGAGAGAAATTCAGGGACAGTAGAACAAATTACCCTTTCCTTACTCTTTGAAGACTGCAGACTGTATTTCAAGCTGTCAGTTACAGGCTCCTAGATGTCCAAGAGCTTTTTTGACAGTTACAGGGATTCTGATTCTAACAAAATAGAAAACAGTGGTTTGAACTTTTATCACCTTTGAGTTTGTTCTGATCTGGGGATCGTGGGACATGTAAACATGTACTGAATAATGTCCGAGAGTCTTCATTTAATTCAGGAAAAGCGACTGTGTCACTTCAAAACATGTTCTGCGGCCTCAGTAATTTAATCTAATTTGCTATTTGCAAAGCTAGTTATATCTTCCAGGTAAATATGAGCCATCTGAGCATTAATCAGTGATTTAGGCTGATCATTGTGCAGGAGGCCGAGCTACATTTTTCAAATAATTTTTATTGGCAAATACATGGACCCTGACTTCAGTTAAGTATTCATCACCCACTTCTATAAAAAGGCAGAGGTGCTCGTTAGCTGCAAAGAAAATAAAAAAATATATAGCACTCAAATGTGACTTGAAAAATTAGAATGTTCAAATATTGAGACTACTGTGTCTTTATCTGTCATTTTAAATGAGATGGAAATAATTTAGATTATTTCCTGGATAGTGACTTGACGTCTTCAGAGCAATGGGAAGAAATAGATACTTCTGGAGGATGATTCATTACACATGGAAGTATATTCTGAATGTTAGAATTTCTAAGAAGAAAGAAGAATAGTATACATCTCTGTATAGATAGGGAGTCTGTATAGTGGGACAGATGACATCTCTGCTTCATTTCCCCTCTTGTAAATTTGGACAGAGTTTCAACCTGATTTTTAGTCTCCATGAAGATGTTTGTTCAGTGTGGTGTTTAAAGTTAACATCATGGACTTCTTGTCTCAAATTAAATTTGTAACTACTAGTTATGAAACAAATCATAACGTAACACCAGTTAGGCTTATAACTAAAAAAATGAATACTGAAAACCAATTCCATAAACATAAAAATAAAAGAGTTGAAACATCTCTTCTGATAGTTGCTAGCAGAAATGACTTGGAACTTTATTCCAAAATCTCCTTTTTTAGCTTATATCAGCTGTGCTTGATAATTTTTTTTTAAGTTTGAATTAGAGAAATCATGTGCAACTCGCTATAGAAATTGCTATCTACTAATCTTATTCAATTAGATGTTTTCTCAAAAGTTATGTCTTTAACTTTTAATAATATAATTTTTAATAAATTATAATGCTTTTAGTGTGTCATATAAAGCAGCATTAACATTCTGTAGGAAAAAACACCTGCCTGCCTATTGTGAAGTTTTTCCTTGTGTTCAGCTAGTGCAATTCATATATTATTGTTCAATAGTGACATGCTTCTGTTCCCAGATGAAGGGATGCATAAAAGTTTTAAAGGAACAACCACCTGACACTGTGGAAGGACTTCTGAATGCTCTCAGGTATGTGTGAAAAAATTTATTCAGCCTTAACAAATTCCTCTTCATTTGTCTCACAAACTCTTTATATTTAAGACTTCATCTTAGGAGCTCGCTTTATTTAAGAAAATTGTCCTTTCAGGTTTGCCTTCATCACCTGGGGTTTTCTTAAGTACTATTAATTTCTTTCAATTCCATTTCAATTTGATAGGCAGTGACTATTAATATTGGAAGTCATAATCTCCTTCTTGAGAGACACTTAAGGTTGGCTTTTTTTTTTTTTTTTCTTAATGATACAATTTAAGCTGGGAAGGGCCTCTTAGTACCAGGTTTTTCAGAGCTTTATTGAACTCTTTTGATGTTGAATGCTTAGCCAGAGTTAGAACAGCAGCCATAAACACCTCCATGTTTTCTTACCATGTCTTTTGACTTAAAACTGATGTGGAGTTAAATCCTATAGGTACTGGGTTTTGAGCTTATGTGATAAGAGATCTCCCTTCAAACAGAAGCAGTGAAGAATGCTTGTACTTAAATGGAAAAAAAACACACTTAAGCTCTTCAGTCTATCCCAGGACATCTAAGAAAGCTGCTTAAAATTAGTCCTACAGATTATGCTAAATTTCAATCTAGAGTACTAAATCTCTATTATCTACCCTATTTCTTATGTCTTTCCATGATTTTACTTCTTCTGAGGCTTTTAACTGGACAAAAAGACCTACGTTCAACCCAAAATTATGACAATACCATAGACAGTTGTCAAACAGGATTTAGCCAGGATTTAGCCACAGTTCTCCACCTATTATCAGGGAATAATTTACTACAAGGGGTATTTAAGATAAAGAGCACCAGACTATTAGCAGTTAAATTCCAGTGGTCAATGACTAGAGGAACATATAAATTCTTCCTTTGTGTAATTGAACTGTACTGATTTCAAAAGCAGGCACTGAAATTTTGGACTTTTCTAACCCAAGTTCATTTTATAAAATATTGTTCTAACTTGTAATTTCTAGGTTCACTACAAAACACCTGAATGATGAATCTACTTCCAAACAAATTCGAGCTATGCTGCAGTAGTATCCTGAGTCAAGTAGATGTTTGTATTGATCACAGAAGATGTGTATGTTTACATAATTTAATACAGTTTGATGTTAATACTTGTGTGTATTTACATAACCATTTTCTTCACATTACTAAAATATAGGAATCTGTTCATAACCTGACTGACTATATAGTGCAACCTAAGTTTTTATGCTAGCCTTTATCTTTTGACTTTTAAAATACTTTTTTACTTAGATACTTCAGCTACTACAGTTTATCTGTGCATTTTAATCCTTAAACACCTTCTCTATGAGAGAAGTCAGTAGTAGTGAAGACAAAATGGAAATCAAATAAACTGAAGTGTGAAAGATACCACAGAAAATGAACTTCAAAGAAGGAGAAAGGTAATGTAAGAGAAAGTAAAAGTCACTGCATATGTTTTAAGAACATGTTCACGGGTTTTTTTTATCTGTTAGTTTTAGGATCTCATCAAACTTGTATGAGAATAATATCTGAATGTTCATCACTTTCATAAAATAAATTGCCTTTCCTATATTAAGTGGAGATCCACCTAATTTTAAGTATTGTATGCTGGCTGACATCCAAAAACGTATTACAAAGAGGTCATTTTACCTTTTTTATTAAGTATAACCTGTACCTTTCAGCAATGGAGGAAATACATATCCTTTTTCAGATTCAACATAAATAAAATGTGTTTTAAGACCATTGCTAGATTTTGAAAATCCTGCATAATTTTATTAGATTTAAAAAGTAAAGGGAAAATACTTATGCCTTGACTTAACTAGATAGGTTTTGTCAGTGTAAATATATCACGATGAACATTCTTTCTCAGACAGCTCTACCTAATAAGTATGGGGTTTTTGCTGATATAAACCAGTATGAAGCAGAACACTCCTATAGCAACAAACTTCCCTAGTGTTAAATTGACCTCATCAAAGTAGGGATGAACTAAATCAATGTTAAGAGCTGAGCTGTTCCTAGGTACTCATCAAGCTCCTTGATAGTATTATTCATTACATGATTCAGAATCAGCACAGAAATCTTCATCAGCTGACTGCTCTTCCTTGGGTTTTGAGATGTGACTGATGCTTCAAGGAATTGAGTTACTTGCTGAGTTGTTTGTTCTTACTTTATAGTAATTTTTCCAGTAAAAGGAATAGAAATACTTTGCCAAAAGAAGCAAAGTGCTCATGCTCTGTTAAGTGTTTCTTCTGGGTGCTCTGCAGTTGCTGTACATACTCTTTGCAGAGGTCACATTCTGAAAATGTGTTCAGTTTTGTGTACTTTGCTTGCATGTATGTGTGAAAACTCCAGTTCTTGTGCACAGATTCAGATTTGTATTAGCTTATATTTCTGTGTATATAAATTAGAGTTTGTGTGCTCTCACTGGAATTTTCGTGCATATCACTTCTAAAAACATTTACCTTAAGACTTTGAAGATGCATTTGGTCTGCTGAAACTCAGCTGCACTGTGACAAATTGAATCATGGAACTCGGTTCTTAAACATTATAGATATGATAAATTCTTTGGAGCAGGGATTGACTTAGGAGTTTCTTTCTGAGCAGAACAACCACTATGAGGTTTCTCAAGCCTGATCAGAACACGTAGGTGCCAACATTCTGCATGTCATGATACTGGACGGCACCACAACTCCAGAGTTCATGTCACACAGCTGCAGCAGCAGATCACTATGTTGTTGTCAGGAGTGGAATCAGAAATCATACTAGTTTGTTTTCCTTTTTCTGGAAGCAGTGATGACACTGCTTTTTCACAATAGTAAATCCACTGTTTACAAGCTCCATTTTTAATGGGGGGACATTTTAAAATGTATATTAGGGGAGATGCTTCTTTGTTCATAGTCACAGTTAAGTAAATCTAGGTGGATGCAGGTCATTCTGTTCAGCTTTGGTAACTGAAGTTAATACATGCTTACCTGCAATTATTTGTCGAACAATGAAGTCTTACCTTTAAGTAGCCCAGAGAAAAGCTATTTGTCACTTGTATAATAAAAATGTAAACCTTAAAGCATTCTGTGAGTTGTCATGTGCTGTTTGCTGAAGTCACTGAATTTCTTTGCCTGCTTTGATGTTTTTGTACAGAATATTGTTTGAAATAATAAAAAGTTTGGTACAGTAATCACTGGGACTGTCTATATTTAGAGACAACATAGGTTGAGAAATATCTCATTTAAAGTTTTGGATCTGAGGTATAGTAGGCTCACCTTTATATACATATATATATATAGTTCACAGTTTATTTAAAAAGCATTTAAATTGTTTCAATTGTATGCCACAACAGTACAACCTTATATCACTTAATTACTGGGCTTGTCTGTCCTCTTGACCAGGGGAAATTGTTGATACTGCTTCACAGAGTAGAGGGCATGAATCTCTTCTATGACTTATATCTTCACATTAGTCATCCTAGGGGATGGTGGCCATCTCAGGTTGTATTTATAATAATAAGGTCACCACAGGATGATCCACTTAATCTTACAATAAGTGCAAATGAATTCCTCTCAGAGGAAGAGCTATATAAACTGATGATCAAAGTTACTGAATTTTGTCAGTGTTTCTTCTTATTTTGTCTGATTATGTTAGAATACATACTACATGTTTGTAGTATGATAAGCGTAAGCCTTGTAATGACACTATTTCAGAAAGTGCGTAACTGAGTGTGACTAGTTTTGGTCAGAACAGCCCTAAGAATTTGCTTGTTTTGTGGTGGAAGAAAATACTATTTTAGGGTGGTATGTATTTGAAAGACTAGAATTTGCTGCTGCAAACAAATGGATGTGTTTGAAACATTAATTTTTGACTTAGAAGCTTTCTCCTTTTACTAAGTGGCTGTCAATGAAGGGTGTTCATTAAGATTACACTTACTGGTATGTCATAGACCTCATCAGATAAACTAATGTTTCCCATGTTTACTAAGATTTTCAAAAGAAGTCTTCTCTCTGTTGCTTTCTGTGTTGTATTTCAGCTAAACTTAAAGTGGAGGTAAGACATAAGTAGTATATAAGGTGATTTGTATTCTTGTATTTACTCTGAATTAAACAAAGTAGGGCATAAATTCTTCATATGAAGTGATATCTCTTCCCCCTCCCACATTTGCTTCCTGAAAAGTTGAATGGAATCAGTCTATTCCTATAGAAATACAGTGCCAGTTGGGCAGATGCACATTTGGGAAATAATGCATTGTTGTTTTTCATGCCACATCTGGTTTTGGCCAAAACCAGTGACAGTCTAGTCTGTCCAATTCTGTCTGTCAAAGTCCCTCTGAATGGCAACACAATCATCTGGTGTACCCACAACTTGTCTCAGTTTCGTATCATCTGCAAAATTCCCCATAGAGCATTCTGTGTCAACCTCTGGGTCATTAATGAAGATGTTAAACAGTATTGGTCCCAGTATCAACCACTGGGTTGTGCCACTGGTGACTGGCCTCTACATGTGCTGCTAATCACAACCTCTTTGACTCTGGCAGTTCAGCCAGTTCTCACTGGCTGTTTATCTCATCTACATTTCACTGTTTTGTCTGAGAGACTGTTATGGGAAGGAGTGTCAAAAGCCTTGCTAAAATAAAGATAAACAAGCCTTCGGTGACAGTGACCGGCTCTCTCAGCATTTGAGGTGCACCCCATCAGGTCCCTTAGCCTTGCATATGTCCAGTTTGCTTAAATATTCCCTAACCTGGTCCTTCTCCATAAAGAGTAAGTCTTCCTTGCTCCAGACTTTCTGGTCTCAGGGGCCTGAGATTCCTGAAAGCAAATATTATCATTGAAGACCAGGACAAAGAAGGCACTGAGGTCCTTGACACCAGGTTTAACTTCAGAAGGTCTTTGACTTTGCTAATCCCAACTCTGCATGCCCAGAGAGTGTCTTCATATTCTTACTGCATCTCTGGTCCATGCTTCCACTTCCTGCATGCTGCTGCTTTATATTTGAAGTCTGATCAGGAGCTCCATGTACATCCATGCAACCCTCCTGATATCTTTACTTGGTTTCATGTTTATCAGGAAGGAGTGTTTGTGAGCTTGGAGAAGGTGATCCTTGAAAATAACTTAGCTCTCCTGGGCTCCTCTCCAGGGCTGTATCCCATGCAATTCTTCCAACCAGATCCCTGAACAAGCCAAATTAAAATTCCCAAATGAATTTTACTCATTTTGATTAAAAAGCCAATATAGCAGATCTAGTATTTTAACTTACTAGTTTGTAATAATTCCTACTGCAGACTAGTAAAGGTGAATTCCTGAGACTGCCACATAATCCAAATTTTGCAAACACAGAATTTTCTTTCACACTGATTTTAGACAAATGTAACTCAACTGATTTCAATAGAGCTGTTTCTGACTGACACAGGAGTGATACCCTCTGTCATTTCTCAGTTGTAGCCTTTGACCTAAGTTGCTTATTACTGAACAAATAGACTCTTCTGCTAGTGCAGATCAATGGTGTAACATGATAATCTTGCAGAGATGTCTTGCACTTGACTGCTTTGAAATTAAAACTAAAATGAACAGTGCAGTAGGTGTTCTAGAAAATCAGTAAGTATATAGTTAAAAAGTAGACCAACCAAGCACTAATCCTTAGTTTAAGAGGAAGATATATCATAATTGTTCAACAGATCTTAATCTGGGGTCCATCTGGAATTAGTACAACTCTCTTGTCTTGGATATTTGGGCTGTTGACAATTAAATAGTTAGACTTGGGGTATTAAGAACTTGACATTTTAAAACTGCTAGCAGAACTAGGTTAGAATACTTGTGTGTGGCTTGGATCAAAATTGCTGTTACAGCTCGTGATTGTTCTCATTCTGATTGTGCAAGGTTTTAAAAATCCTAAGGTTTTAAAACAAAAATTCCACAGATTTTAGTGATGTGTAAAACAGTAGCATTTTTACTGCCTTGAAAACTGTGGAAGAGTTTGTCAATCTTCTCTGGACACACAAAAGAATTTGTAAGAGGACAGTGGAAGATGATAACCTCCACTAGTTTAGATCTTCTGTAATGAAGGGAGGACAAAGATGAAACTTGACATGCATGCAGTCACCATGCAATTCAGAAACTCCCCTGTGCTGCGGGTTGTGTGACATGGCAATGTCTGAAGGTCAGATCACGTTAGATGGACAGGGAACTTCCAAAGGGCTTTGGATTCTACCGAAAATGAAGAAACTTGTTTCTTAACAGACATGATTTTAGGATAGTATGGTAGAAGGAAGCTTAAGGGCTCTTACTAATGTTGCTTCCTTTTCTGTAGCAGCAGCAAAGCACTGTGCAGATCCTCAGTTTCCACTCCAGTTGCTGCCTGAGGGACCACCTCTGGCTATAACCTCTGCTCTTCAATGGTTGGCTTTATCAAGCAATGTCAAGCAGCCTGTGAGGGCATTCAAGGTGGCTCACCTTAGCTCACCTGTATACAGTCTTCATCTGCCCTCTGCTCTTGTGAACAGTCTTCCCAGTGAATTCAGAGAGGTGGGAACTGAACTTCATTTTGGTAACGTTTCTGAGAAGGTTATTGAACACAGTGATTAATACTGTGTTTTCACCAGTATTAATATTTGACAATTTCAGATACATTTCTAAATCAAATGCTATAGTTTTCTATTATTTTTCTGCTAGAATTTTCTATGGAGTTTCTATTTGTGTCTCTTTAAATTCCTAATAAAGAAATGTCTGACAGTTGAAATATGATAGTTCCATGCCTTTGATTTAGTTTAGACTGGGCAGGAAAAAAAAAAAAAAAGTTAAAATCCATTTCATGTCATATTTTTTTTGTATTGTGTACAAGGCTGTGATTAATTACAGGCACTTTTAACTATTAAACTCAGACTTAAATAGCATGCAGCATCAGAATTCAAGGACTCTTTAACAGAAACCTTCCCAAAGAGTTTCCTTACAGTGGACTGGAATTAGGTTTTTAAGATGAGCTTCACTGAACAGGTATACATGGTCCTACTTACTGAAACACTGAATATATCACTAGAAGACTGAACCAGGTATTATGTCTTTGAAAATTTTTTATTTGGAGAAAGAAAAGTGTTACCCAGGCAATCTAATTACAGAATTTTGTTGAGATTTTTTAATGTGTATCAGGTGAAATGTACATGTTTCTTCTGACTAATTCTGGATTATACATATGTATACGTTCATAATAGCTGTGATGCTTAAACAGTGGATTATTTGTAACCCCTGAATTAGCCAGTTCATTGCAGCTGTGTTTTAAAAATACAGGGTGAATGCCCCTTTTATTTTACACAGGCTGTCAAAGTGACATTTGCTTTATTAAATTTGTAAGCTTAAAAGCTAATGAAGATTCCTTTTGTTCAGTAGTTTCACGTTAACATTGAAACCCACTCTTCTGATTATATGTTGTACAGCTGTAATTGCTTTAATTGAGATATGCAAATAAGATCTTTTTTCTTTCTTTTTCTGTCATACATGATATAATTGGCCATATTTTAAAATAAGACAAAACAGTGTAGGTTATATCAGTGAAAGTACTTCAATGCATGCTATCTGAAAAGAGTTTATTGTGTTGAAAAATACTACTTTTGAGACAAGATTATTTTTCAAACAAGTCTCAGTAGTCTTCGTTATATATTTTCCAAATAGAAACTGAGGTTTTACTTTTGCAGATATTACCTGAGTATGTAAGTAGTTTGAATCAAGAGGTATGCTGTAACTGAGCTCAGGAAAGACAGAACAATTTTGCTAGAGTTTGACACAGGTGCCCAAGCCACTGATCACTGCTCATGTTGGAGAGTTTGAGATTCCTCCGTTCTTTCATACTTCTGATATTGTGGGTTTTTTTAAGAAAGTCTATCATCTCTGACCCCAAGAACAATTTGAAGTGGCATGCTTAATAAAAATCGGCCAGTAAAGATCAACAAGCAAAAATCTGTGGTGTTTAGCTCTGAGTTTAATTCAGATTATTTTCATGCCAGATAGTAGTGGGACCATTTCTGTGTAGAACAAAAGGCCCATGAAATAGAAGGGTTTTGTCTTGTGTGAAAAGTCAGTCTGGGATTTGGTGTATACTTGGAAAGTTCATTTCTCATGGGGTGTTCATTCAATTGTATCGCAATCATATTAGAAACTTCTGCTGGAAGAATTCTCTGAGACATCTTTTATTAACTTCATGGGTCAAGAAGCATAAAAATGAAAGAGAACATTCTAGTCTTTGCAGTGATGGGTCATTTACCTCCCTGATCTTGAAAGCAGAATGCAAATAATTCATGGTCAGAGTACTGGCATCAGAGCTGCTAAAGGGATATCCTCTCACCTTCTTTTTAATGACATTAATTTGTATTTTTTAACCATCTCTTCAAAATTAGAAAATATATTTTTGCCTCCATTTGAAGCAGATTAATTCTTTCACAGCTCTGTTCATCTTGACCTGGTAGGCTGTTTGAAGATGACTTTGAGTCCCCCCTGTCAAAGATATTTTGAAAATACAGGTGGCAGGTGTTACAACCTTAATTTTTATTTCACATTTCAAGGGTCACCACTTGCAACAACCATGGGCTTTGCCTGAGATAGCAAAACACATCCTTTTTTGTGCCGTCCTCCAAAGACTATGGAGAAACAAGCCCCTAAAGACCCTCATTCTTTCTTCAACTCATGTTCTGAATTCACTGAATCACCCACAGAAATGCCACTTGTCTCTGCACTGTGGACTGTGGAGGTCCTGGATTATTATTGTGGACAAAATGCCAACTTTTACACTGATCCTGAGGAGAGGTAACTAAGCATATAAGTCTGAGCAGTGTTAGTGGTATCCTGTGCTGAGATTTCTGCAACAGCGAAAGAGACAAAACACAAGCAGCAATATAATATAAATTATTTGATTTTCATCCTCATTTAGTTTGTCTTTGAGGATCTGATTCAAAGCCAGTTCAAGTCATTAGCCTTCAAATTGCCAAGCTGAAAAGAAACCAAAAAGCCAAAACAAAATCTCTTAATTCTTATAGGTTGTAACTTTTTATTTGTGTGCACTAATAAGTCACCTTTTCTATCTAGTAGCACTTAGCTACCTGACAGCCTCACTCATGATGCTAATTTCTACAACAAGGTTCAGCAGTTCAACCTTACTGGGTTACTAGGAACACCTTTTGACTTACTTTCTCCAGCCTTTTCCATCTGTATCCACTTTAAATAAATATCCTCTAAAGACCACGCTTTAAGACATGGTTCCTTACATTTGCCAAAACGTGAGTTTTGTGCTCTGCCATAGTAGTGGAGAGTTACCAAAAATTTCCTTAGTAATGTCCGAGTGTAAATATTGTACGTTGTAATTACAGGAATCTTCACAGTTAGCTTTTATTACCCTAAGTAATTGTTCAATTGGAAATACTCAATACTGAAAGAAAGCATTTCTATCAGCAACGGTATGCAGCAACTGGTAAAATCACAGAGCTCTTTTATCACATAGATTCTAAAAGAAGTCTCTACTTACAAAATGGCAGCATTTAATAGAACTAAAGACTAAATAAACACTGAATAATTTATATCTGGGGGGTTGCTTGCATTTTAAAATAAATTTCTACACCATTTTATGTCCATTACTGTGCTTGCTTTCTTTGAGGTATGAGTTTGCTGATAGGATGGAGTTGTAAGAGTGGATTCTAGAGCACACAAGGAAAGATCTGCTCCTGAAACCATTCCAAAAGTTATGCTCATCCAAACAAAGAATAATAAACATTCTCCTCAGCTGGAGATCTCAGCATCAGAACAAACCACTGTTCAATAACAGCTTTCAAAGACATGTTGCTATTTTGCATTTGAATCCATTGAAGAAAATTACATACTACTGATGGGAGAACAGCGAGCATAAAAGAATTTGAATGGAAGTTGGGCTTCAACTTGAACTGCATTTAGTAGAAAGACTGCATGAATCTTGCCTGACTTTGGACCACGCTGAAATTGACTTTTAAGGGCTAACATTATTTCAAAGACAGATCAAAAGCAAGTAAAGTTACAGGTCTTTCTCTTTTAAAGTTTATTGTGTTGATAGGAGTAAGAAGTTGTCTGAGTAAAGTTGAGGGACGGGGTTATTTACCAAGCCTGAATTCACTTTCTTTGTATTTTTCCCCAAGTTAGACATTAGACTTGCTCCTATAAATTGTTTTGACCTGCAAACATTCTGACAACCGTGGGCAACAAAAGTCTCTGCTGGCATAGCCCTATATTATAGATGTCCTAGACAAAAAATATATTTTCATCACATACAGGGTATGTTGCATGAGGTAGAAGTCTATAACATGCTACTTATACATCATGCAATGCAAGACAGAATAGAAAAGGACAGAATTTGACCCTTAGTTTAATGTTATTAGGCATTTTAATTTTTAGTGGTTTTCCTTGTAAGGCAGATTTCTCCTTTAACAGTGCTAGTCTGGCAACTTTTTTTCATGTACATACATTTCATAGATTTTTTTTTTTTTTGGTTAAACTTCTACTCAGATCTGCTGTTCTCTTGTAGGGGAAGCAAATTAAAAGACCAGTACATTATCTCACATTTCAGTTAAGTCTAACATATATTTGCTTAGGGGTAAGAAATGTTGAAGAAGATAGGGAAATGTCAAAAATGAATAAGAAATGGCATATAAACAGAAGCAGATTTTCTGTGATATGTTACCCCTGATAAACTCGATAATGTTTCCCAAATGTGTTGCCTTGGTTCAGGCCCAAATCTACTGGTCAGGTTTTATGTGCTATTTTTAATTTTACTGCTTAAAAAGCTTTACATCATCCTGTAGGAATTCCCTCCTACTGCATAGCTGTATCTAGTTATTTGTAGGTTAAAATTCATCTTAATATAGATTCATATAAAACATGTGTTACCACAGAGGCCACAAAAAGACAGATCTGTGTGGGTAAAACAAGCTGGACTTGCAAGGAAACTCTCTGTTCTTTTTAATGAAATACGTTTTCCTTTGAGATCACTCACTGTTTGATACCATAGACTGCAAGGTCTTTCCATTCAGTAAACTTTCCTTGCCTTTTAAACAATGAAATCAGAGCATGAGAGGCAAATGCAAACAACTATGAACAGTGGGACCTGGAAATGTTTAGGATCCACAAAAAGCCTTTCGATCTAGGCAATGAAATCATGGTATTGCAAAGCAATTCATCTCTTCAGAATACTTAAAACCAGAAGTTGTCTAGATACTGCTATGGTGACTTAGTGGAGTTACTCTACTCTAGTTTCGTATTAGGGGAGATATTTTTAGAGAAAGAATCTGTCTCAACATAAGATATTAAAGATGTGGAAGCATTTGAATGGTTTAAGGGGGAAAAAAAAGGAACAATGCTTCCAAAGGCACATAGCACTGACAATACTGATAAGAGAAAACACAGCCCCACAAAAGCTTTGTAATGTTACTCGCTGATCAGTTTGTTAGCTAGCATCTTTTTCACCATTATCCCACAGCAAGTAATATGCTGCAAGTAATACCCTTAAATATCAAGTTCATGCTTCAGTGACCCAGCCTTAGCTAAATTCAGTAGTATGTTGGATGTCCATTGGGCCCACTGAACTTCAACATACGTTATTCAATGAACTGGCTTAGCACAGACCATAGTTGTATGTGGTTGCTTCTATAGGGGAGGTAGGGCAAGTGCATGCCCTTAAAAATCAGAAAGGGTTGTGAAAATAAGAGCCCGGTTAAAAAACAATCCAGGTCAGATCATGTCAAAGCAGGGTAATTTCCTTAGTAGAGAAGAAGAAGTAGCAGAGGGCAAGCAGAAATATCAAGTTATTTGCCTCCATGAGGCTTTTGGTACCCCACACCGACTGCCTGTAAGTAGCTAAAGAAATGTGATCTAGATAAATCTGTTACAGTGTGAATAAAAGCCCTTTCTTGAATGCAGACACTCCAGATGTACAACTGTATGGGCCCAGAGCACACATGTGAGTGCCCAGAGCGTCTCTGTTGCCTAGCATGCTACAGTGCTACCTCACACCCCAGAACCAGAGAAGGTCCACCTACAGCTCAAGCCTTTGGTCCATCAGTTGTGGCAATTCCAGTTTGGAAGCAGAGAGGGAATAAGGGTATGGTTGTAGCCAACCCATGTCAGCCCACTGACCAGAGACTAGGCCTGTTTGGTTTATTAGTAGCAATGTAGCCTTTTTATGTAGGCACTTTAAATATTTCTCTGGATAACTGTGGTTCCAGAAGACAAAGATACTGAATGGAGGAAAAAACAGTTGATTAGATGTGTTTTGGTTTACATTATACCTTTTGTATAGTTATTCCTTTAAAATAAAATATGTTCATTTGTATTAAGCAAAATACTCAGTTTTATTAAATGGTATTGTATAAAACTGTAGCCAGATGATAAAATATAAACTCTGCCATGCAATCTAAAATATGAGAGACTTACATGTCACCTCTCATCCCCTGCTGAAACACCATAATTGATTTCAAATGCAAGAATTTATCCTGATTGAAGTTTGTGAACATTAAGGCAAAACACTAACATTCTAAGAAGAATATTTTTCAAGCTTCAGTGAAAATTAATGCATAAGATATCTCTGCACTGGCTCCCACTAGGAAAGCCACCTTTTTAATTTTGCTTAACAAGGATAATTATGCAAGGCTAGATCATTCAATCAGTGGGTTAACAGGGCTTGCATGAGTATGCTGGAGTCAGAGATTACATTTGTTTTTCTTCCTTATTTGAGTGCCCTTTAACTGTAAGAGTGGTTTGCTAAAACCATGAACTATAATTAATAGAATCTGAGAAAGGTGAAGTGTAGCATAATTAATATGGGTAAAATGTTACTCTCTCTTTATTCCTGCTATGTAATTATTATCAACAGATAGTCAAAATAAGTGAGAAAAGAACAAAAGAAAAACTAATAATGATGGATTTAATAACCATGGGTTACAAACAGCAGTTGAATTTTGCAAACTGTGCTTTATCTCACTTCCGTCAATCCTTGATCCTACTGGGGGAGAAAAGACCTCTTTTCAGCTTAAGCTGCTGAGCAGAACATTTTGGAAGCAAACGTTCTATGTTTTCTTTTTGTTTTGTTTGGGTTTGGTTTTATTTTGTTGTTGTTGTTTTTTAGGTTTTATTTTGTTGTTGTTGTTTTTTGGGTTTTGTTATATACCTATAGAGTAAAAACAGGGGTGTGGGTGTTAGTGCTGACATAGGCTAAATGGCGAGCCATGGACTTCCCTGACCTGTGTGGTTCACCATGCTGCCAGAAGCCAAAGGTGTTGGGGTCTGTTTAGAGAAGTTCCCTATCCCTGTCCATGGCTGATGTAACGTTGTGTTCCTACGGACTGCAGGCTGGTTTGAGAGAGATACTGTTTGTGTGCTGAGAGCTGGGAGTCTGAGCTCTGCTACATCTTGCAAAGAGGTCAAAGAAGGAAGCAGGACACAGCAGCAGTAAGAATAGTAAGAATAAAAATGGCTCTGTATAGGACTGGGAGGTGGGGGAAGGAAGGCAGCAAAACCACAAAAAGCCTTCTGAATGAGTTAAGGAGGGAACAATACATCTTTATACAAACCATGCTCCATGGAGAATGATGTGTGTGTGGCTCAGAAAAAGGGGTTCCTCGTTCTGATGTCTGTGTAAACATAGCTTAGGAGCCCAAGTCTCTTCTCTTGCATGTTGTTTATATTCTAGTGTAATGCCATTGGTTTAAATTACATCAGAAGGTAAGCATTAAAAAAAAAAGAAAAAGAAAGAAAGAAAAAAAAAGCTTTCCTTTTATATAAATCCTAGGAAAATAAAAGGTAAGAGCCCGTGGAAGGAAACATCACAGGTTAGATATATATAATATTGCTCTATTCACACTGTGAAGGTACTGAGGGCAATGCAGGAAACTATATAGGCCTTGTACCTCTTGAAGTATAGAAGCATGAAGGTACAGTTTGCAAGGCATTTTGCAGTCTACAATATGCAGTTTTCAACCGATCCTTTAGGAGGTTTTTCAGTCATATTAGTTCCAACTGCTACATGAATGGTTGCATCTGAGGGAAAGAATGGCCTGGAGAAAACAGGACCGTTTTAATGTAGCAAGCTGTACCTGATCTTTTTGTCACATTCCCAATCCTTCCCACATTGGTAGTACCTACAAATGCAGTAAAAGTATTCTCTAGCCCATTGCCTGTGACTTTTATAAATATATCAAAGAACACTGGCCATTAAGACAGGCCTTTGCAAATCTTTTGATACATACCTTCCTTCTGGTAATTAACTACTGAAGACTCTTAAGTATGTTTTTCCTTTATGAGATAATTTAAGATAATTATTTTGGATTAACCTGGATTTTTAGGTTTTATAGGCTGTTTTGTCAATACAGCCATGTTCATGCTAAATTGATAGTACGTAAGGTCTCTACTAGACAACTGGATTTTAAATAAGTACTTCCTCCTGAACATCTGGATGTTAAACTAAAGAGATAGTTCTTAAACCTTCACTCAGATTTGGAATTAATGCTCCTGATATGGACAAGTATCGGATGTGTAATTTTATAGTGTCCATGGACATGAGCTTTATAGATGCAGAGATTTTAAATCAAGAAATTGTCTGTGTCAAATACAAGGGATGTATTCCTTCATCAGACTTCAAGGATGCTGTGTCTAATTTTTAGGAACATTTTCTTCACATCATGTCAGACCATCTCCTGAACTGGCACAAATCAGAATAGCTCTATTTAATGAGCAACACTTAATTTATCCAAGTGGAGGATGTGACCTTACCAAGTACTTCATTCTGAGGCAAAATACTGCCAGTTTACAACTGAACCCTGTTGAACTATATTGCCTGTGTAGAAATACAAGCTCCTGGTTTTGGTGTTGTTAAAAAACAAACAAGGAAAAAAAAAAAAAAAGCTAAAAAAGCAGAATACGGAGAAGATTTCAGAGTCAGCTGAGAATAAAGCGAATTTTTACCTAATAGAGTGACCATAGCACCTACAGAACTGTCATCACTAGAAGCAACAATGACTGGGATGCCTGGGCATCAGCAGCATCTTCATCAGTGCCAGAAAAGCAAAGCAATTTGAAATTACACAGTTTTGTGTAAAGCTGAAGGATTTTAGATGCATTGGTCTCAGGTCAAGTGCCAGGTGCTGCAAAGTTAAGGTGTACTCACATGTTCTGTGGTCTGGTCCTCAGAGTATGAATGGGAAAATAAAGGATGGGTACACTGAACTGAGTTCCCAAAAAAGAATATAATTTCATCATCATGTCCTATTCCACCAGTCTTTACCAGGGTGTACAAGGCTCTTCTGCTGTAGGAAGTTTTGTTATTCTGATTTCAAAAAGGTGTGGTAACATGATAGTACAACTCTTTTAAAGATGGAAGGAAGAGAGAAGATTTATCAGACTGTGATGAATTTTTTTATTTAATTCTAAAATTAAAAATGTTAAACAAAGAAAAGCAGGAAGTCAGTGAGAGAGAAGTGCAGAAGTGCAAGTTCACTACGGGAAAGAAAAGCTTTTACCTGAGGAGACCCTGGTTTTGGAAGGAGGAGAGCTTATGTGTATGGGTGTGAGCCAAGCTATGATCTTTGTCATGTTTTATTTTCAAGTATAGACACAGCCTTGAGGTCATCAGACCCACATTTCCCACTTCCTTAATATCCAATCTGCAGAATAAGTCAAGGAAATGTGAGTTGCATTTACCACCTCTTCTCTTGCAAATGAGATGTGTTGCACTGGGGGCAGGACTGTTCTGGCTTATTTTGCAATCACAGCAGCCAACACTTGGATCTAAAATGAGGCTGAGTGACATGGCAGAGTTTGTATCCATATACACCAGGCCCCATGGTAATAATTGAGCTATTTATTTGGGTGTGACTGCAAATAATTAATTTTTTTAATTTTTTTTTAATTTTAGAATGTAGGTAATGGAGTTTTTGAAGCAATTCTCTTGCCTATATGTTGGAGCTATCTTTGAGCACATGAAATGATTCCATTCCCCTGCTACTAAAGTGGGAGACGTGCTCCAGAAGTTCACTTCAGAGACCTAGGTGATAATGAGCAGTCAGTCTACAATACCTGAACAAACCTGGCCTTAAAACATCCGAAATTCATATACAGGGAACACCATGTCCTCAGCACCAACAGTTTTACTTTAGAGATCCATTTCTTCTTGGGTCACACAACTTTTTTAATTTGACATAACCCAAGGATGATTGGTTAATTTCTTTTTTTTTTTTTTTACTTCATGCTTTTGTTGTGTTTGGTACAGACTTTATGACTAGGAAAGGGCCAAATTCATTGTTATTTAATGCTAGTCAGAGCTTTAGTATATGCTTCTTTATTGTAACACTATTTACCACAGCAAGCAGGACATGATGGTAAAAGGATTTTCCTGATTTCCCAGCAATCACAAGAAAATGCAACTTGCATTAACATTCACCTTAATAAAATATTTGGATCAAGCTGACTAAAGCTGCAGCATTTCAAACAGGAACCACAAAAAAAAACAAACAAACCAAAACAAACAAACAAACCAAAACAAACAAACAAACCAAAACAAACAAACAAACCAAAACAAACAAACAAACCAAAACAAAAAAACCAAAAACAAAAAAACAAAAACAAAACAAAACAAAACACCACCAAAACCACCACAGAACTCCCAGAAAACTTACCCAAAAACTAGCAAAGCCCACTTTAGCTCCAACAAACTGAACTCCTGCTTGTGAACAATAGTTAGTAAAGCACATTGGTGTGCAAAATCTTACTTCAGAAATACTTTGTGAAAAACAATCTTCCTTTATGAAATCCCACTGTTCCAGTGTGCATAATCAAATATAATCCAGAAGTCCTATAAAAATTAGAATTCATAGAAAACTGAACAAGATTTTACTGGTATGTTGAGAGGTACTCCACTGGAGATTATTTCACCCATATAAGTGAATTGGGATTCAGTTCAGGATGATCACCCGAAGATGCCAAGAGTAACTGAAGGAAATAAAATTCTCTCTCTGCTTTTTCCCATGTTCATTTTCTTGTTCCTAGCAGTTGTTGGTAATAATTTCCAAGTGTGGGAGCCTGATAGGGTGAAACAATTGAGAAGTTTTTTGCTGACAGCAGCAACCTGAACTAATTCTGCTTTATTACGCAGAATAATTTCTTACAGAACTGTGAAGACTTTCTTGGGAATATTTCTGACAACACCAGATGGAAGTTGGTTTCATCATGAGATAAAGATGTTTTCCAAATTCCGTACTGTATATTCTCTGCCAGAAATATTTAACAGAGAATTATAATCTCATTAGGCAATCTCAGTAACCCAGAATTAATATATGTGTATAGAAAATCACTCATAGCAATGTTTTTGATTAGTAGGAACAGTAGGGAACAAGTTGGAAGTTTTAACACATGGGCAGGAACTGTATATAGAAAGATGACATACTGTAATTTTTTGAAACATTATCAGGACAATTTAAAATAAATATTGTGATACAGCTAACTTTTATCAGTGTAGAGAGCTGAATATTAAAGGCATGATATAATATGGTAGGGTTCCTTGGAAAATGGGATAGATGTTGCACAATTCCCCTATGTGAATACTGTCATTAAAATAATAAGAAACATATGTATGACAAAGCAAGCAGCATTTTAATTTAAGATTTTCACTATGCCCAGAAGTGCCCCTCTGAGTCATAGTGAAGAGAGGTATTCCCAGGATTTCTGTTCAGCTTTATTCACTCATCCAAGCCATATTCTCTGGACCAAATCCGGCAGCTTTACACAAGTGGAAGTTCCTCCTGTTAGAAATGTCAGGATCACCTGTGATTTCAAAACCAGTGTGCTTGCAAACAATTGTGCTCCAACACTCCTAGAGCTGTACTATAGCTGGTTCCAAGAAACCAGAAATTGCAGCACCAGAAAGGGAGCAAGTTAAAAGAGGGTGTGTGAGGGAACCTGTAAGGTAACAGTTAGAGAACTTCACCTGGATCTCAAAACAATCTCTCTTCACTAATCAGAATAAAATACAATTTCTTTTTAACCATTTATTAATTATTTAGAACCACTCCCACTTTCTGCAAAGTATCACAGAAAAATTTTCATAAATACCACAAGTTTATGCCTTAAACTGAGCAGAAGATGGTGTTTGCATCAACCAAATTCAGCTAACACACAGTGGAAATGCCAGCAATGGTTTGAGAATGGCCACAAACCCTACTGACAATCTGAAGTCATCTGCTGCAAGTTATAAAAATAAAGGAATTGGTTTGTTGTGTTTTGGTTTGTGTTTTAGATAAATCCATACAGCTTGCAGATAGATTATTCAATGAGAAGGGTAACATATGGTATGCAATGCCAACCAGGGTTTGTATTTTTTGAAGGTTTCTTTAACATTGTATCAAATCCAAAGTTTTAATTTAAATAGTAGCATCACTGCCTAAAACAGCTTTACTGCACTGCTCCTTAAATGACCTGTTTATGTACTGACAAAATCTAAATAAAATCTGGTCATTAGCAATATGAAGTGCTTCATGAAATTAGTAAGAACAAGTTTGTGTGTTTTGTGAGGTTAGGAAATTGCCAGTATTAAGAAGCAAAACAATCCAAAAGTTTATCATCAGGTTTACTTTTTTACCTTGGAAAGCCACAGCAGTTCACCATAACTTTCCATCTCCTTGCTTTTCCAGTCCATCTAGCTGTCATTTATTCATGCTTTCTCATTCAGCATCATAAGATTATTAATCAGCTTAATGACATGCATTCTTCATCGCTCATCTGAAGTCTGAATTTATAAAACTGTCAGCTGTATAACACTGTAGACTCAAAAGCCTCTATATTAATCAGTTTTGCTGTGTTTTGCTGAAGTATTAGTTTATTGCCTAGTAGCATAGGGAATACTGGACACATCAATCAAGGAGCAATCTCAGACAGTTTCTCTTTGCTTCTGCAAGCTTCTTTTTACATCTCTGAATCATCATACACAGATGCAACAACTCCACTGTATGTGCATGTCAAAGACAAACTTTTAGTCCTGAGATTTATCCCTGACACACATATACACACCAATAAATAAATAAATAAATATTTTCTATGCTCATTAACTGTGTTTGCAAAGAAAGCACACCTTTATGCTGATAGATAAAAAAGGCCATGGATGTGATATTTCTATAGCTGGGTTAACAATGACAAATGCAAATATTCTAAATTTTGGACACATAACTCTCCATTAAATTTGACTCTTTTTAAAGATCACTTATTCTTCATTCAGTCCTTACCCCTCCCAAGCCAAATTAATTACATTATTGTCTCTTTTATAATATTTGTACTTAATCCTTCATGATCCTTCTCGTCATGTTATCTGAAATACAGTCGAATA